>REGM01000030.1:120943-367597 GCA_004194415.1 Aurelia aurita
ACAGCCAGAAATCTACACCGTATCAACTTTAATGCAAATATGGGTACAAAACCATTCCATGCTTCGCTGAGAGCAATGCACGCTTTACAGATTTAGCTCCATACTATATCGAGGCAAAGAAGTGACATAATTTCCGAAAAGGTTTGTACGGAGTTCAATTCTCAAAATTCTACGTACGTAATTCAGCAAGGGGCGTATACTCCAAGAAAATCTCATATGCCTTTCACAAGAATCATTTTGTATTCACGAAAAATCCCTAAAGCATCCAACAAAATTGTTTTAAAAATCTCGGACGCTTTTTTGAAACAGTGACACACCACTCGTAATTCAGGGACATATTGCTCGGGTTCTGGAACAGAGAAATCAAGAGCCCCGGTGAATAGTTAGATTTATGCATCTCTTTTGAGAAATTTTATTAAACCCATTGTTTTTATAAGAAAACTTTGTAAGAAAATCAACTCTCAGATCCCAAAAAAATGAAGAAATTCCAGTGCTGGAAAAAAGCTATCTAAGAAAGTTTTCTTGCAGTCAAGGAAATCCGGAAATCCATAGCTTATCTTCACTTACATCTTCACCTGTTTCCTGCATTGTATAAGTCAGAAGGGTCAGAAGGTACTTCAGTAAAGTAATGTTCTTATGCGAGACGGTGATCTCGAGAGTTGGATTTCCTGCAAAATATTGTGAATATTACTGGAGACATTGTTGAAGGGTCTGTTTCAACCAGCATGCCTTGTACGTGCCATCTGTTAGTTGGCCTTTGTTGTCGCCATTTTGATGAGCTATGAAAATTCTTTAACACTAATATGTGAAGGGCGTGCCGTGCCATTTTACGCTACTGGTTTAATTCAACATAGACCAGGCTGTGGTGGAGGTAGGTACCACTTTTGTGCGGAATTTATCGGACTACTATTTTTTGATAGCCCTTCTATTGGTTATTACGAATCGTGATGGTAAACGGAGATCTTTGGGTAGGTGGGGGAAATATGGAGGTTCAAAGTTACGGCCTGAATCGTCAGACCTCTGCGGAGGAGATCGGAAACGAACACTTGTTTGCAAGGTAACTATAAGGTATTTGACAATGGACTTGGAAAGTACATGCACTATTTGGTTCTTCTGGCCTATTACCCCTTATTGAATGCATATTTTATTGGTCACGTGACCGGATTTCACCCTTTTCCTTATATGGAAATTTTTATAATTCTCGTTTATTTCTGCTTAATTATGTACAAAAGTGACCTACAAACAGTCGATACTGATAAAGTGAGTACTTTCACTGATTTCCAATGGAACAATTGTCGTTTTGGTTTCGATTCCTGTTACGTTTCTTCCTAATTTATTTAGCTTGCGCCACCTTTCTCATTTCTTCTTGGACACCTCATCAACATAAACCCCCGCATAACCCTTCGGCGGGTCTACGGCTCCTCTTATACCGCGTGTTCCAAAAGAGTATAAATGTTCTAAAAATCACCAAAACATAACGAAGCCTGGCCTGGTTCTCATTAGAACGTTGAAGTTGATGCAGGCAATCGTTGGAACAAACGACCAACAACCCAAAAGACTGAATGTGAACGGTGAAAATAAACTTCTCAACAACCCTGGCGACCGAATTTTTGTCGTTCACATTCAGTCTTTTGGGTCCTAAGTCTGGTTCACATTAGGTCGTTGCAGTCGCTGGGGTCGTTAGACGAACGACTACCCTGGGTACCAGGAACGAACGACTCAAAAGACCCAAAANAAATCACCAAAACATAACGAAGCCTGGCCTGGTTCTCATTAGAACGTTGAAGTTGATGCAGGCAATCGTTGGAACAAACGACCAACAACCCAAAAGACTGAATGTGAACGGTGAAAATAAACTTCTCAACAACCCTGGCGACCGAATTTTTGTCGTTCACATTCAGTCTTTTGGGTCCTAAGTCTGGTTCACATTAGGTCGTTGCAGTCGCTGGGGTCGTTAGACGAACGACTACCCTGGGTACCAGTAACGAACGACTCAAAAGACCCAAAAGACTGAATGCTCACGGCAAAAACTCAGTCGTTGGGGTCGTCAGGAGTATATTTTTCCCGTTCACATTCGTTGAAACGACTTCAGTAGACTTGCCCCAAGTCTATTTCATGAAGTCCGTCTGACCGATCCCTTTCCTATAGTTCCCGGATCCGTTGCGGAACAAGAGACATATTTCTCCTTTGTTCCGTTATGGAATGTTGGAATGGCGGATCCGGGAACTATGGGAAAGGAATCGGTCAGACGGACCAGACAAGTTAAGAACAGAGGCCGAGAAAAATTACGAAATATACAGTTGAAATAAAATTCATTTCTAACAACATCAACCATTCCTATAAAAGAAAAGTTAATTAAAATTTACCTCCGTAAAAACATCGTTTACAGAAGCCTACGTAAAATCTAGAAATTTTTTATCCGATTCAAGACATCATTGTTCGATTAGCTGTGTCTGATGAGGAAGAAATTCGATGGCAAATGTACTTCTGAAGCGATTGACTATTGCCTCCTTTCACTCAAATTTGATTGGCTAGGTTACTGAGACAATAGTCTTCAAAAAGCAGCTCCATGATTGGCTGTTCGTAGGAACGAATTGTTCAGTTCCTTCGGCTATTTGCTCGAGATATGTTGGTTGTTGTGGCCCCTGAGCCCCCATTCTCCCAAAGAAGTCGAAATTTTAGATCAACTTTGATCTGCTAAGATGCATTCTGGCCTAGAAACAGAAAAGACAACAAAAGCTAATAAGCGTCATATTTTAGTCCTGTCCGCTATTCCATGTGTCTAAGTTTTCTTCTCTTGCGAGTTAGGCCCGGTTTTCTGAAAGACCTTAAATGACTAATCAAATACTGATGTCTAATTACGGAGTTTTTTTAACAAGCCTTCAAGAATTCCTAAAAACTAAGGCGAATTTGATAATATCATTTGAAAGAAGATATTCTCAAGTTCTTCAAGCAATAGACAAAACAGTCTGGATCGAGCGATATTTTTATGCCTTTTTTGGCAGAAATCTGACGAAATTTTCGAATGTGCACAACAGCGATGAAAGTTCTAATGCCGCTCAATCGAATCTTTCCAATAAAATCGTATCAAAATATAATTCGATCCAGACTCTTTCTGAAGATAGCTAAAAGGTTTAATTGGAGCAGAATAATTTCCTGTTGCCCGGAAAAGAAGTTGCTCAAAATAGGATCGAGGGAGCACTTGGAAGACAGCTTCTGGTAACAAATGTTCAAATAGAGTCGGCACTAAATTTCAAAATAAGCTTCCGTGAGAATGGAATGCCAAACTGATCGAAGGAAAACCTTCATTGTTGGGAAAGAGTTTGATGAATAATAAACTTCGACGAAAAAATTTCGACCAAATTTTTCGCCAATTTTGGCAAAATTATTCTCCAACTTTTAAGCGCTCTTCGGGAAAATGCGAGCCTTTGGTGAGAGACTGGCTGCGTCAATATCAATAAAGCGTTCGCTGTTGCATTATCTCATCTTCGGGGCAAAAATGATGATGTATTATATTATTTTTGGGGCAAAAATTAGATGCGCTAACTTGTTTTGGGGGCAAAATGATGACGTAACTAAGACAAAAGTTGGATGTTTCCAGGGGTACAATTTCTAGGAGAACAAAAGGATTTCTGGAAGATTTCAGGGATTTCTCGGGAAAAAAAAGGATTTCAGAAAAAGGTGTACACGATATCTTGTTGTTTCACTCAAAAGGAATGTGAATCCCTCGCGTTTTCTAAATTTAGTTCTGTAGCAAGCTTCTGAAGAGTGTGGGTCAAATTTTGAATTTTCCCCCCAATGTTTTGCATCCCTCAGAGACAGTTTTTGGTTGGTTGGATGCAATTTTAGGCTATTATTATTTCGTACTTTTGAAGGCTATTAAATTCAGATATACAGCTTAAACGGAATTACGATCTTAAGAAATAAATATTCAAACCCTACAGTAGATCTCTGCCATTAGGGACACATGTCTTGCATACTGCTAAGGATAGTATATCCAAATATTTAAAGATTGGTGTAAAATTTTGTGACCTATCTCTTTGAATGGAATTGTTTGAAAGAAACTTTAGCTACTTTGCTATAATTCTACCATTGGAATTTTCAGAAACCTTCAATATTTTCAAAATTAGAGGGTTTTTCTTCTTTTTTAAGAATTCAAGAAAACTTTTGAAAAAAAAACTTGAAACCATCGTAATTTCTAAACTTTTGAGGAAACAGAGAATAAATTTCAAGAAAACCATAGTTTATGAATGTCTACAATATGACATCAAGCAGTCAAAGTCTTTCACTCTTCTGGCTTGCGATTTGGAAATTTATGACGTCATCACATCCTCAAATGAGTTGAAATATAAAATACGCTGTAATTTCGAAAAATATTGAAGATGTCTGAAAAGTCTAACGGTGGAGTTTTAGCAAAGTAGCTATAGTGTCTTTCAACCCATTCAATTCAAAGAAATAGGTCATAGAATTTTACACCGACCTTTTTACGCCAATTCAAAGATTTGGAACATATGCTACTAAGGATAAACGAGTTCAAAGTTTTGAGGCGAGTACAAATCTAGTTCAATATGGGTTAATCCATACAAGATTCATATCTCGGCTGAGGTTGCTCGTAAATCGGTTACATTAAAATCCAAATGTTTCGAAGGGAAAAGTTTCGGATAAAAAACTTCGCACAAAAAGTTTCGGACACTGTTTAAAAAGAACGAAACAATATCGCTTTTCACAGCTTAATATCAAATCTTTCGCTCGAAATGGGTTATATTTGCATAAAATCAACTCACTTTTAACAATCGATCGGCATTGAATGCTTGAATTAAAACTTTCCAGCAGCTTTCAAAGGTAATTCAGACAAAAAATTTCGGATTTCGGATACTGGGGGCAAGGGGGTGCGGTCGCCCCCCCAATGTTGGAGAAAACAATGATGTTTTGTTTGAAAACAATAGAAGTGAACAATATATTTTATCCGAAACAATAGCTTCGCCCCCCCCAATATTTTCCCAAGTGTCCGCCACTGCTCAAGTGAATGGGGGGTATGAAACGTGTTGTCTTAATAGCGTGGATCTACTGTAGCTGCACTTTCAAGCCAATTAACTTCAGATATTCCAGTTAAAAGAACAAGTCTTTGAAACTGTGTAAAAAAGAAATCATTTACAATAGTCCGTGAAACAGTTTTACTCTCTGAGAGTAACTCTTGCAGAGGTGAAAAAGGAATCGAGGAATTGGAACCAAGGAACCTAATCCCTCCCATCTGACAGAAATTTTTCAGATATAAACTAAAGGAGATACTGATAGTTGAAAATGATCTGTGCATCTTCAACAAAACACAAGAAAGTTCATTTCTTGAAAATAACTACGGCCGTGGAAAATAGAGTTTCTTAATCGCTGTCTGAAGGGTTACAGTAACCTTAAGAAACATCTTTTCATTTCGCCTTGGAAATACACAACCCAGTTTTGCTTGTTTTTGTACTGCAATACATAGCATTACTTGAGTAATGTTTAGGCAGAAACACGGTTTCTTGAAATATGCTATGAAATGAAATGTCCACAAAGGTCCAGGAGATTCCCATTAGATATAAACTTTGAGGATTTTAGAAAACTTCTAAGAAACCGTAAAAAACATTGACTACTAAAAATAGATTTTTAATAAAAGTCAGTACTCGTCAAGTTCTTGTAAAATAAATGTGTATTGGAGATTGAAAAGAGCTGAAAGGGTAGGCAGTTTAAAGGGTGAAAACAATACCGAAAATCATCATCTACTTTAAAGAACGCCAATCAACCAGCATCCTTTGCGCGCTTCGCTTGTTGCCTTTCGACTGCGGCGGCCATTTTAATATGACAACATTCTCTGCAAAGCGTGACCGCAAAGGATGCTGGTTGACCGGCGTTCTTTAAACCAAAACATTTATTTCCAACCAAAATTAACTAAATGAATTCAGATCTATTTTCAAATTTTCTCAGTTTCCCAAACAAGATCCCCATGTTCCAAGAAAGACTTTTTCCACCTCTGCTCTCTTGAAAATACCGTACCATTCAAACACTAAACATACCATACGTGGTCGACCATTAGACTTAAAACAATCATCGTTGTTGTCGTTATTGATTTGAATGTTGGACGCTCAAACTACGACTCATGATCATACTGTCAAAAAAAATAAGCCTGCCGCGAAAAGTTTTGTTGCGCCAATCACGGGGCAGTTTTCCACAAATCAAGTAATCTTATTGGCTAAAAGAAAGCAAAGAACGCAAAGAAAGCAAAGTGAGGCTCGTGAACTTTTCCTGGGTTAATGGAGTAAGATTTAAGCATAACGGTGAAATCATGTCTATTTGCTTTGATCAAAACAATTTTATCTAATGTACGTTTATCTAATCTACCACCAATGGTGTCTGTGTCAAAGAAACCAGCTTTTGGAAGCAATTTGGTATCAATTTTTCTGCTTAAATTAGGCCACCTGACATGAGAACGAAAAATTTCGAAAGTTGGTCCCGTTTTCGTGTCGAATTTTGAGCGTCCTGAGTCAAATTAACAGCGATAGCTACGATGACTGTACTATGTCTACTCCTCCATAAACAAGAAAACTGAAGCACACCAAACATATGGTCAATATTTCGCAACATTTTACTTTGCTCGCACGCAGTACGTAGATACGTGGAGATATTTCATGAGTGGACATAGTGAACGCGTCGAAACACTCAATACATGGATGTTGATTTGAGTCTGCGTTAGAAACGGCAAAATGATTCATCTTCTGCGCAAACAGAGCCATCTTTTCAAGCGATACAACATTATCCTTGGCTGTCTGTTCCCAAATCGACATCACATTACCTGTGTGCGTTCCTTCACGTGTGTGCACGCTAAGCATTCGCGTAGCGAGCCATCGTTTATCAATAACATGTTCTCGCACACTTTTCCGAGGCACATCCACATCATGCGGGGAACGCCTGAACTGAAATCAAAGAATTCCACGCTAAATACCACGTGCTAGTCAGCGGCCAAAGCGAGGCTTATGACTGGCCGAAGAGAGAAGCGAGGCTTATTAAAGGCCAACAAGAGATCCACCATTGTTGACTACGTGGCAAATCGGTGTCCACTGCCAGGATAGACAGTGACCCATACGAGGCTCACCAATACAAAGCGACTGCGACCAATACGAGGCTCATCAGTGGCCAATACGAGGCTCATCTGGAACACACACGCTAATGACCCTGGATTCGTCATTTCGTTCTGCATTCATCATTCCATGTTGCGCCAACGTAGCCAGCTTAGCCAGGTTCGGATCCATTTGTTGTGCATTCAGGTACGATGATATTGTAGTGCTATCAATAATTCCGCTATATGAGTTCACCGCGCTGCCGCATGACATTGGATAATTATTAAACGTTTCTGCGGAATAGCCGATCGGATTAGTCAATGAGCTGTACGTTGATAAACCGCCGCCATCAGCGCCCGGGAACGTATTTGCGTTGGAATGATAGCCGGTATCTTTTCTTGCTTTATCTTTCGTTGTCCGTTCCGGATCATTTTGCGATTTATTAGTCCTATTTGTATAATCAATTGAATTACCTACATTCGTTTGGTTCGATTTCGACTCGTTTTTCGAAACGCGCGGGTTATCCGTTGTTTTCTTTTGCCGGGGGCTATCACAGTCCATATTAACAGAATTGCGAACGACACCAGTAGTCGGATCAGATGACGGACGCGATACCATAGCAGTAGACGAAGCGACAACGCGGTTTGACAATCCCATCTGTGAATTTCCCGGTGAAGAAGATGCGGTCGTAGTGTTTGTGCTTTCTTCTGTAGTCCTCTTAAAAAATAAGTGCTGTAATGCCTGGTAAGGCGTTAAACGCGTCTTCGGATCATAGTCCAACATTCTCAAAACAAGGTCTTTGAATTTTAAGTAATCCTGTAATGTGTGTCCGCCCTCGTCTTTTCTGCGTCCTTGAGGGCCTCCCGTCTCACATCCTAGGATATCATGCAGTCTCCTTGTGCCAGGGGGGACATATTGCTAAAAAGCAATGAGAACATATTAGAAAACATTGTGAACGTTCGTGCACAGCACTCGGAACTTTTCTCAACAACAGTTTTCTAAGGACATTACTATTTCCAAGAATGCAGTAAAAACAGATTTTTTAAACAAGCGTTTATTCTTAATTTATTATTTTCATGGCAATACTACTGTAGTTTTTAGGATTTTCATCGAAATTTTAAAAAAAATTGTAACTTTTAATGCAACTTTCATCGCAAGTGTCATTCATTTCGTTTTCATTTCAACAGGGTTAAATACATTCAGTATATTTACATAAACTGATTTTCAATGTGCCCTGCTTAGAAACATAACCTAATTACATGGATTGTTATATAAATTACAAATCAACTTTAAGATCCTATATAAAAGGAAAGCAACAATTTTTTAAAAGAAAGAGACTCAGAAGTCGACTCCAGATTCGGATTCAGCACATAAAATATAGTCTAGCTGCAACGTTTCATCTTCTTAGTCCTTGTTATATTGATTTTACGGTGCTATAATGTTTGTGATTCTTATAAAGGATTAGACAGCAAACATCGTTCGGGGGTAAACTTTTACCCCCAAGCTTTTTCATGGTCAAATCCCTTATAAAATTCAGAGCTTTATATCACCGTAAAATCAACATAACAAGGACTACAGAGATGAAACGTTGCAACTGGACTTTATTTTGAGTGCTGAATCCGAATCTGGAGTCTAAAATTTCGTATCATGAAATTTGGTAAAGTTTCCATAATGGCGGCCGTTCGTCGAAGTGGTGTAAAAGTTTGCCTGTCAGAACTGGATAGTTTTTTCTAGGGCACCCGGTAAAAATCAACAGAATTCTGTCATATTCAGTCTACTTGTTCCATAAAATCAGACAAACAGCTTACCTTCAATTTCAAACGGTTGTCTTTGTATTTCTTGATAGAGTAAGTGCCATCTGAAGACTTTTCAAAATACCTTCCAGCTTTTGGAGCTTTATCTAGTAAGTAGGCCGGAGGGACTCCCAGAACTTCAACAATCTTATTTATTTGGTCAACCTGGAAATGAAAAATAAAACAATTGCTCAATAAATCAACCCTACTTTGGTTTGGAAGTTGCCCAGGGCCGTATGAAGCATCTTAAGCTTGGAGGGGCACGATACTTCAAGGGCACCTTTTTACTTAAGCTAAAGGGGCATTTCCTAAAAAAAAAGGGCAATTTCTCGTTTATTGCAAAATCTTGGGGGGGGCACGTACCCCCAGTGCCCAGTGCCCCCCGGTTCCTACGTCTCTGAAGTTGCCCTGAAGTAGATTTTTTACAATACTTCATGGACGAAGGCCACACACAGCTCAAAATTTTCTGGGTGGCAATGGGGGAAATTTCCTCAAAATTAATTAAAATCACTGTAATTTCTACTTATTTCGTCTTTTTTTTAGATTTTAGAGCGGCCATCTATCTTGAGACTGAAATTCTGCAATTTAACTTTAATTCAACATAAGACATCTTGATGAAAATTGAACTAAAGATGCTATATAGATAATAAAAAAAGGCACAAAATATTAGAAGCCTACAAGTTAGCGAACAAAATTACAAATAAAAACATGGTAGGAGAGGGAGGGCTATTTTAGCCCCCCTGGTTCATATAGGGTTAAGAGGAAAGATGCATTTACATACCTCATTTGAACCACTGAACAAAGGTTCTCCGGTATGCATTTCAACCAGTATACATCCAAGGGACCACATGTCTATTGCCATGTCGTATGGTAACCCAAGAAGGACCTCTGGTGACCGGTAGAACCGACTCTGGATGTACTGATACAGCTAAAGAGAAGAATAAATTACAAAGATTATTGTAACCGATTTGAATAGGTGGGTCCTACTATTTTTGTAATTGTCGCTGCTATGCTGTTCTATAACAGACGATTACAAAAGATGGCATCGAGGGGCATTAGACCAAGATGCATTGCATTTAATGATCGAATTTCTTTCGAGTCACCGTTGTTCATTCTATTGTAGAACGCAATGCAGTTTTTTCAAATGCCCTTCGACCCTTCGACCCCTTCTTTCGGTAATCGTCTATTGCTGGCGCAAAATTATGCATGCAAAACACTTAAATCGTTTTTATTCGCGCACATTTTCACGTGACATCTAACTTGTGACAGACTTTAATAAAATACAGTGCTCGTTTGTTGGGGGGGGGGGTGATTTGTCCCTTCGAGAGGCATGTCGGGTATATTAGGTTTTCTTTTGGTAATTTTTCCGAGGTGCAAATCACTGTCTAGAAATCTCATACACTTTCAGTGGAAATCCAGAAATCTCTAAAATCCACCAGAAATCCTTTTGTTCTCATCGAAATCTCGTACGCTTTTTGAGGTAGTGGTTCACCCCTCAAATTTTTAAAGATATTGTATCAAATATTTTTAGATATTTTTCTCTTCAATTAACAAGGGCGGTCAATTACTGTTGAATTCTTGACCCCACCTTTGTCCTGGGAAAGAAAATAAACCATAAACCAACCCAGGTTTGGCCGAGGTTAATGGAAGAAACCCCAGAAAAAATAATTAAATGAAAACGAATGAATTACTTCTTGAAAATCTCATACACTACAGGGCCGTAGGAAGCAGCTGCAGATTGGGGGGCTTTTGTTCTCAAAACAATAGAGAGCAATACATCTAATTTATACTTGTGACGTAGCACCATTGTTTTCAGAATTATTAGGGGCACGAGCCCCCCTGCCACCCCCCTTCATACGGGCCTGCACTACGAAAATATTGGCTTTGATTTTCCCGATAAATCCCTACATTCCCGAAGAGGGAGCATTTGGATGGTTTCAGGAAAGTTTACAATGGACCCCCTTGCCAAAACGTAGCTGTTGATCGCATGCATCCCGCAAACCAGGGGGAATTTTTGTCCCCAAAATTACAGCTACACGGTTTGCTTTTGCATTGCTCCCCCCCCCCCACCCCTATTGCTCTACCTTGCTTCGTGCGAATATTGGAATATTCCCTGAAGAATCCTGAATCACAGGGATTCCAAAGTGAAAATCGAAAGACAACGTTGAACCGCAACGGCGTAATCAGAAAATACCCAATTTCTCACTTTCAAGTATTTTAACCCGATTCGAAAGGAACATTCATCCTCGCTTTTGTTTCGATTCGCATTGCTTACTTACGTCATGCTTATATTTACAGCTTTGAAAGAGCATGACTCACATGAATGCACATCATTTGCATAAAACACAGACAGGTCTTCAATTATTCAAAACACAAAACGAAAACGTTGCAAAGTTTCCCATTAAATGGCTATTTTTCAAGCAAATTTCGCCCATATACAGAGCATGTCAACACAGAAATACTTCAACATAAAGTGGATTTTGTATCGATCAATTTTCAAAGACAAAAGAAGCAGAAAACTAGAGAAGAAGAAATGGCTAGGCCGCCCACATTAATCGCTCTCAGACAAAACACCCGCTCATGCGGCATGTGACCAACTTAGGAGAAAATGCAGTTTGATATTTGTAAAAGCTTTGAGTGCTAACAACGACACGCTTTCAGTTTCGTACTATCTGTTTAAAATCTATTATTTTCTCAATAATAACAGTCTAATTTCTAGCCTAAAGCTGTGTTCTACGAACTATATTTAGTGTCTTAATCTCATTTAAAATAAATAAACTGAAGTAAGCAAGTTTCTACATGTTTTTCGCCGGCTTGCTCGGCTCGGCCTAACCGTAGTAGAGGTGCAGAGCTTCACGTTGCAGCTAAACACAATAACATCACCGTGCAATCGCTCAGCCGCGACAACCAGGCCGCTCAACTTCCCCAAAACAAAGAATCCTGTAACAAAAATTCAAGCTTTGATACAAGAGAAGCCAAATTTTCCAACAGAAATTCTCAAATTCCGTTTCCTCCATTCGTGTAGTGGTTGTCAGTGGTTGTCACGAAGAAATAAGGAGCCCGAGTTGGCCATGGATGAAAGACAGGTACCCACAATGAAAGAAAACACGTCCATTGATTCTAATGGCTACGTCACAATATAACCAGCAAATTAGTGGTTAAGAAACACAAAACAGCAACCACAAGCCCTCATGTCAGCGGACTAGAGATACCCCTCGATCCCTAAAGCCTGTTGGTTGTTTCTCACCCTTGAAAAATGCCAAAGTCTAATTTCATTGCCAGCAAAGGGTAAAATGTTAAAATGTGGTGAAGAAATGAAGCAAACAGAAGATTCATCCTCCCTTTCCCCCTTTCCATTTCTTCTTCCTGTCTCCACCCTCTTCTTTTCACAGCCCCACAACCCCACAATCTCGTCGCCTTTGGTAAAAACCTTTTGCTTGCTGAGGGTCATTTCACCCTTTCGAATAACAGTACAGGATTTCCTCACAACGAAAGGATTTTTGATGGATCTTTCCTGAAAACAAAAGGATCTTCCCAAAGGTTTACCAGACAATTTGGGAGTGAAAGGCCCCTCCTTGCTTTCAAGAAAAATATCGAAAAATGCCTAAACGTTCGTTTCTTTCCTCAAAAATCTCACACTCTTTTTCAAAGAATGATACACCCCTCCTCGATGTAAAAGAGGAGTATTCGAGGGAACGACGTGAGTATAGGCCTAAACTCGAGGAGCATATCACTCCATAAAAAATCTCGTACGCCTGTGGCAAAAATTCCTGTTGTGAAGAGAAGTCCCCAAAAACTCCCCCAAAATCCTAGTGTATTCAAACATCTTGTACGCTATGTTGAAAGAGTGATCGGTACCCCTGGTCCAAAACTAGCAGCTTGTTACGCCGGGTACCATGGTACCCAAGTTAGCAGCTTGGCTGCTATTCTTGCTGATATGCTGTGCACATGAAATTTATTTGTGTTATCCGTTGTTTGTTTGTTCCCATTATTGTTGCAAGCACCTTCCGCTGCTAAGGTTCTGCCTTGTTTCAAAAATTTGAACAAAAACAATTTGGTATCAGTATAGCATACAACTGATCAACCATTTTGCAAACAGCCACTTTTGCGGAATAAAGTTGGTTTGCGTATACGAACTACAGTTTGCACATAAATCCACCATTGGCAATAACGCACTGGTAAATTGCCATCAAGTTTACTATACTGAGACCTAAAGTATCTTCTTATCCAATATCCTTTCATGTAGATCTTTGAAATGAGAGGCATCGTTGCGCAGGAGCTAACGCTGACAGTTAACATAGGCCCGAAAGATAGCCTGAATTTCATTTGAACAATAGCGGCGTTTAGGCCAAGTCGAAAGCAGGCAAAAGAACGAAGGAAAAACGACATTATCAAGGTTGTTTGGCAACGTAACATGAATAAAAAAAATCACAATGGGCAAGACCAAACTTTAGGCACAATATGATCAACTTTACGCCATTGAGCAACAAACCAAACAAACCATAAAGGCAAACAAATGCGCATAGCCTCACTCTGGAAACCACAACAGCGATTACGAGATCGAAAACTGCCAAGCATACATCTCCATTTGCAACTTCAAGCGAAGAATCCGAATATGTAAAATTTGAATCGCTTCAGACTGGGAAAACTACCTTCAGGGGCAGTGCAAAGTTTATTTTATAATATGGCGAGTGTAAACCATAACGGGCAATTACTTTCTTTGCTCCTTCACAAAACAGGGCATCACTTTTTCTCAAGCAAATATGTACGGGCAGTAACTTTTTTATGAGCTAAACATGAAATCTAAAAAATTAAATTGTTCATTTTGCGGAAAAAATATTAAATATCATACAACACGAAAAGTGCTTAAAGAGATGTGTTTCAAATGACGTAAAATTTCCAAAAATGTAACTTGTTTTCAAGAACAGTTCATCAATCATTTGTATATGAAATCTTCAAAGTCATCTTGTTGGCATAAGTATTTGTTTGGTTTTAGGAGATCAACAAGAATCTATCATTTGCTCATATAACAACAAAACCTCGGCAGCGAGCTCGGCAGCACGGGGCAGATACATGTTTTGAAGGAAAGGGTGACAAAGCGGTTGGTTTTTGGGGTGCGCACATTTTTTGCCTTAATGGCTTTTCTTTACCGGCCATGTAATAACAAATTTTGCGCTGCTCTTTAGTTCTTTAGAATGATCAATGGGGAAGAGATCGTCAGTGTTATCCGACATATAAAATATTCAACAACGTCTGCCTTCTCTCGTTTACAGTTGCCACTCAGGTCAAAAGCAGTCAAAACAACACCTTGAAAAAGTGGACTCATTTTATGCCATTGCAAGGTGGTTTCCCACGCGCCAATCAGATTGCCAGGATCTGAGTGGAAAACAATAGCTATAGTATTCTCAACCAATCAGGAAACGCTATAGATTAAGGTTGACTTGAGACCGAGCAACTGGAGCTATCGCAGCTGCGAGAAATAGAGACGACAGTTGTTCGAAAGGTATATTCGTGATTCGCACGGCACATAGAACTCAGCTGATAAATCAACAACCTGCCTACATTTTCAGCCTAGCTGCCTCGTTTCCAGTCCACATGCATCTCGTCAATCATTAATCATTGCATCGCATTCGGTGACCATGATTGTTCATTGACTTTATCAATTCGCCTTTAAAACTCAAATTTGGGGTAAATGAAGCCAATATAAAACATAACGTTACAATGGGGTTTTAAAAGTGCTTCGTTTATTTTCAAAGTAAATCAGTTTCAAAAACTGGCTAATCAAACAATTCGACAACTTTTGCAGATAGATGGGCGAACGTCAAAAGCAAGACTGACTGTCAAGGCCCACACGAATCCATCACGTGATTAAATTTTGACGAATTTTCCATTTCTTTTTTGCTGACGTTCGTAATGGGCCCAGCTAGACTTATTACATGATTCCTTGTTTTCGCTCCATTCCCCCCTAACCATACCCCACATACAATACCCATTCCGCTTCAAACAAGTTTTAGCGGAATATGACTGTAACAATATATAACAATTCAATTCAATGGAGCAAAACTTTGACTCATATCATCAGTCTAGGGCCCAGCCACGTAGCCACAGCTACGAGCAATGCAGAGAACTGTCGAGGATTGCCCTTCCTGCCTTCAAGACACTTGATGTGTGTGGCTCAGTTGTACGGTAGAAGATTTTAATAAAATTTCTATGATGGCTGGTGGGTTTTTTGTCTCTGGTGCGTCTTGTTCACTGCTATCTTGATCACCGCTTCCATCACAGCTTTGATTCGGTTTCATGTACCTAACTGAATTGAATTTGCACGCATCATGGAAATTTGGATTTTGCATGTGGCCCATCTGTGTGGGGCTTTAAAGACGCGATGAGCAACCGCTGGAGTTTGTCGAAATTTCTAAAGTATAAAATATTGATGGAAGCCCTCCCGCCACCGACTATTCGAGCCTTTCCAATCAAGATGTAGAAGAATGTCGCTCGATCCAGACTCTTTTGCAGCATAGCTATAAAAGTCTTTTTACATGAAATTGTAATGTTTCTAGACTGCTTTACTACATTTAAATAGCTGAGAGAACTATCATGTTTAAAACACTGAAGAACCTTTGTTCTATTTTAGTTCTAGTTACAATTATGCCTAAAATTCCTTTGCAATTTTTAATTTCCTAGTTCTTGGATCTACCTTCGTCATTGATTTTGAATCTACCTTCAATTTGCGTGGTTTTGCAAGGAGCTCTGATCAGTGGCGGACACTTTGCTAAAAATGGGGGGGCCAAGATATTGTTCCACTTGAAATGCATTGTTTGTTCCCATTGTTTTCCTCGACATTGGGGGGCGACCGCACCCCCTCGCCCCCCTAATGTCCGCCACTGGCTCTGATGTTCAACTAGTGTTCCGGGAAGGAAACATTTTTTACTTCCTGTGTTAAAATTCCGAGAAATGACTAAACCCATTATTTCATAAGGAAAGATTTCACATGTAAAGGTAAACATATAATAGATCCCTTTGAATAGCAATCCAATATTTTTGAAAATATTGAAAACGACGGAAGAGAACTCCAAGCTATACAGGGTGTCACAAAAAAGCAACCCAACTATAATTGAAAGTTTTCAAAAACTATTTGAATAGATGTAATGCATACTATTTGAAAGCACAATCTATCTTCTTTCCAATAATATGCAATTTGGATGAACGAACTGAATTATTTATCATTTAATTGTTTTCGGTCACTGGTGTTTTGAGCCAATGATTTGATAAGATCCCGTGTGTTATATGACAAATTGTATTTAGGCAGTTTCATACCTATATTTAAGTTCCAAAAACCATAATTTTAAACACACTTACACACACACTTACATTAGAAGAACGAAACGCTCGAACTTATTTCTCACTGAGGAGGCTGCCGGAGGGCAGCGAAAATTCTGAGAACAAAATTATTACAATGTAAGTGTGTTTACAATTATGGTTCTTGAAACTTAAAGACAAATGACGAATATATAGCGCCTAGTTTAAAAATAGGACAGAAGATGTCTGAGTGGCTTCATTGTCCAGTACATTTGACAATCTATCAAGGTCATAAAATACAATGGAATACAATAGGCTATATTTGGATTGCCCAGGCCCCTGATTTAAGTCGCCTTATATCTCCGTCATTTGTCTTTAAACATAGGTATGAAACTGCCTAAATACAATTTATCATTTAATTGATGCTATAGTAAGTAAGGCCTATTTCAGATGCAGGGTGCTTTAAAAGCAAAATCAATACCTGTTTACCGTAAAAAATTACAAAACACATTTTGTGAACGTATTTTAGGCCTGGAAGCACTTGAGATGATGCCCTTAGTGGAAAACGTTCAAAATTACACGATGAGATGCCTTTATTAAAGATCATAAAATAAGATCTCAAAAAGAGGAGTTTTCGCCTGTGTTGGACAGCTACGTAATTGTGGATTTGCTGTTTCTAAAATTGGTTGGCCAACAGTATTAAACGCATGCCTCTTTCTCGATTTATTGTTCTTCAGAGAAAACTTTTAAGTTATTTTTAAAGAAATCAAAATAAAATTTCTTGACACATGAAATAACTGCACAAAAAGAGCTTTCAAATACAAAGACCTCGTCTCCAAAGACCAAAGAAACAACATGTAGATATTTTTAGCAGAAGATTTGGCAGAGCTTTGGCAGTCATTCTAAAACTAGGGAGTCTTGAAATTTTCGGAATCACCGCTAAATGAATAAGAGCTTTTTTAAATTTGCCGAGCCGACCACAAACGACATTGTAGCTAATCAAACATGCTCATTGTATGTACACTGAATTGCAAAGATTGCCAAGCTATAAACATCAGTGAAATCAATAGATCCATGGGCTAAGGGACACAAAGCTGCAGTGATGGAAACACATATTCCAACTAGCCTCACTGCATAAGGCCCTCAACTTACGCTCATCTCATCTCATTGAATTGCTGTAGTTGTAGCGTTATCAGTTCAGTCAAAGAGCGAAACTACGATATGTATAGAGTCTATATTCCAACTACCTTATTACAGGAAATTAACGCTGGTAGCAATTAACGTACGTTAAATGTTTGCGACGTAAATTAAGGTGAATGAGAGAGGAGAATGCCTAAAATTAAAGGACATTAACGCGAAAAGGCAAGGAAGACGTTGCATTGAAGGAAATTAACGCGGAAAACAGAAATAATTTGTGACATGCAAAAAACGAACCCAAGTGTGAACTAAACAAAAAATATAAAAAAACTTACAGTGACGCCGAAAATCTTGTAGTATCGTGATTTTAGTACTTCATCGATGTGAAAGAAATCAACTTATTTCTAATGAACTCTTCACTTAATCAAGATACATAAGTTTAACGCTTAACAACATATACGTGACTTACATTAACCCAAAATTTATGAAATTCGCATTGAGATCATGCAGCGTAAATTTCCTATAATAAGGCAGCTTGAAGATGAATTCTGGATAGACAACCATACTTTATGAAAACACCATCACACTTAACAAACCATCCAGAAAATTGTGACATCAACAAAACCTCATATGGGCTAAAAGAGTATCCCGCTTCATCCAATCAACCCCTCCATCGCCACACAAGTTGCTAAAATTGTCGGCAACGTGGGCACAAAACAGTCACCAGAAGTGGAAAACGTTTCAGCTTTACTTTATTTTATCGATTTTTAGTTCTAAAAGATGGCATACCGGGTGAGCCAGAACAATGTTTAGCCGTTTGGAAGCCTGTAGTTTCCAGTAGTTTCCAAACCATATATCTGATTCCCAGTTCAAACTGATAATACCAGTGTAGCTAACATTTCAATTTAGATACAAAAGTTTAGTTTGTCAAAATTGGTCATATCTTTCTCAAGTTAGAAAAGATTATATAACAATGCTTCATCTCGGGATCTTCCAAAACATAGCCTACGAGTACCAAAACACGTCTACAAGCCTTGATCAAATTTGCTAGCAATCCAGCCTCCTAATAATAGAAAGTAGACGAAAAAAAGCTGCATATGCAGCGGCCTCTCTATGTACCCAGTAAAACGTATGAGCAATGAGATAGACAGCAGAGTTTGATTACGATAGCTGTGGGGCTAAATTGTTACCAAATTCGATCAAGGATTCAGTGGCGGACACTTGGGCAAATATTGGGGGGCGGAAGCTTATGTTTCAGGTCAAATGTATTGTTCACTCCTATTGTTTTCAAGCAAAAGATAATCGTTTTCTCCACAAATGGGGGGCGACCGCACCCCCTCGCCCCACTAGTGTCCGCCACTGCAAGGATTTCAGGGCTGTTTTCAAGGATATGAAACTTAATCATTTTATAAAATTGCTTGTAATTTGAAAACGATGAGACTAATTTTGGCAAACTAATTTTACTATCTAAGTTGATATGTTAGCTACCCAAATAATATCTTTTTATAGGAGCCTACTAAATGGCTTGAAAGCTACAAGCTTTCAATCATCTAAACAATTTTAGGACTCACCTGGTATTTGAAACTCTTTTATGGCCAACAGCATCAAGTTTTCACACTCCTATAGTGCTCGTCTATATATTTTATGACAATAAGATTTCAAAAGCAATTTGACCGTCAAAATCTCTGGGGCAAAACTCTTCCTCCCCAGTTACTTTCACGATCAAGGTCCTCAAAAATAATGGCCCCAAAATGATGCCCATTGGTTGAAAAGGTGCATATTCAAGCCATGTTGCACCAGCTAAATCGCCACATCCGCTAAAATGCTTAGTTCGGCATGGCGTGGAACAGTTTTTGATCTTCAAAGCACGACAAAAACAGCTAGAAATTTTCACATAGCAACAAAAAACTTACCGTATGTCCAAGTTGACAAGAGCTTCCAAAATCGACTATCTTGATTGCACTTCTCTTGGGATTACACAGCAATACGTTCTCTGGTTTTAAGTCACAGTGAATAATTTGGAGTTCAGGAGCCGCCAAAAAACAGAGAGCCGTGCAGAGTTGCTGGGCAAATTTCCTCGTTAGATTTAAGGAGACGCCTCGGAAGTTCGTATTTCGTAGTAAATCGTATAAATTATATGACAGCAATTCGAATACTAAACAGAGGTGATTCCGCCACATAAACTGGTTCTTTAGTCTCACTGTTGAAAGAGAAGAAATGTTTCAATTAGTTGATTTGAAAAATTAAAGTCTGTCTCAATGAAAATGTCCCGTGAAAATGTCCTCGAATAACCAAAGTGAAGTGTTTTGCACAAGCAATTTTGCGTTATTGCAAATCTCACATGACATCCTTTTTGAGACAGACGTTAAATCAGTTTATGAGTGAGAAAAACTGCAAATTTTCGAGAAATCACAAATTTGATTATGTCCTTGATCTTGAAAATTTCTTTTCGTGCATTTGTGTCTGCGTGAACTTAATTTAGAATGGCTTTGAATTTCATGTTTTTTGGGCTGATTAGCAGGCTATATTTTACAAGCTACCTGATCTTAAAGCATACAACTGATCACTTAAATAGGTTGCTGATGTCCTCGATAAAGCTTTGATATCAATATCATGTTGCATTTGAAATATCCTATGGCATCTCAAGACATTTTTGGCGAAAATACGAAGGTTTTTAAATATAAGGAAATGTGGTTTTTAAATGTATAATTTCATTATTTCTTTCCCATACGAACAAAAATAACAAGCATCTCTAAAAATTGTCTGGAGGTTCTGGACACAATTCAAAATAACGAAACTGTTCAAGATCCGTAACACAATCAAAACTGGTCATTTCTACAAAAAATTGCAGCTCTTATGGTCACCCATAAGTGGGTCACAAAAACTGCCGAATGTTCCAAAAACCACTGATGGAAACATGTTTTCGAACAATCACAAAATTCTGGCTGAGTGATTTACTGATTTAGCGATTTACGTATAGTGATTCAACCGTTGAACTATGAAACGCTGAGCCAGAATTGAAGCACAACAATACTAATGTCTAAAGGAGTGTTTCTGTTATGTAGAAACTTTAAAGGAGCTGTATAAGCTAAACTTCCAAAATACCATGAATGTCTCTCCCTGATGCAGGCAAATAGCAGCAGACACATTCCAAATGAAGATAGGATGAACTCCATAGAATTAACAAGAGCAACCAGATTTTTCATGCCATCAACGATTTTAGAGATACAGCTGGATTCCAAACCACAGGTCTTAGAAGTGTTTAGCCTAAATACACGAAAGCCCAATGCCGGCTTAAGAAATTCTACGACACGCGCCCTTTGTTCATTAAAATCTTGTACAGTCCCTTTAAAAGGAGTACAAAGACCAGCAGCCTTTGCCATCGTTTGTTGTTGTTTTTGTGAATTTCGTACAGTCAGTTATTCTGGAAGCTGTGCAGAGCAAGTCCCTGACTGTGCGCAAAGCATGCTGGTCTTTGTACTCCCTTTAAACCAAATGACTCCGCATTGTTTATTACAACCATAGAAATTTTGGTAAACACGGAGAGAAATGTTTGACTTATCATGTGTAGGGATGTACCGGATGAGAGTTTTCAGCCGGAACCAAATTTACCAGATTTTTCATGGAATCTAGTTGAATTATCAGCCATTACCGGATCAATTTTGCAGGGTAATCCGGCAATTACCGGATCTTCCCATTACAAAAGTTTTCAATGTTCATCGAGAAAGTGTGAAGTGACAACAACAAAAAGAAACCTTTTATAAGGATGTCTCTACAGTCTGTTGATCTAGCTTCCTGTCTACTGATGCTACACACATACATTTTAAATCCGTCTTTAAAGTTTTCGTTACGTTGTAGAATAGAATAAAATAAAGAGAGGCATCTGTTCTTTTCGAAAAAGTTTACAAGACTTACAAGGGGTGTACCTGATATCCAGTACACCCCTAATCTTGTGTCGAACATTTTTTTGGATGTTGAAAACAAAACTTTGGTAGAATGTTAAACCCTCAAAATATCTGCCAGGTATCCCAAAACAATTTACCAAAACGCAAAATCAAGAATACACCACTTCGACGAACTGCCGCCATTATGGAAATTTTCCCAATTTCGTGATACAAAATTTTCGACTCCAGATTCGGATTCAGCACTCAAGATATAGCCTAGCTGCAACGTTTCATCCCCCCAGTCCTTGTTATATTAATTTTACAGTGCTATAATGTTTGTAATTTTATAAAGGGGTATACTATTACCCCCAAGCTTTTTCATGGTCAAATCCTTTATAAAATACAGAGCTTTATGTCATGCAGATATTATATTTCTATTCTAACTTTTTTCTCTTAAGTATCTGTATGTGACGAAATAGCAGAGGCTGTATGAAATGAATGTGAATGTGAAGTTGCGGTTTATAGCGCTGGGATCGCAGAAGCAGCTAAGCGCTAATCGAGTCCGCGACCCCTTGTCATGACATTCAAGAGGTGCTGGTCAGACCTCATTAATGTGGGCGAGCGCAGGAGCGCCGCTCGCAGGCACAAAATATCATTACACATCTGTTGCTGGAATCTTTAAGCTACTCAGAGTGATTTGATTGAAGGCATATTCCCCAATCATTTGCTCGCAGGCACAGAATATTTTTAATGAGGCCTTGTGCTGGTGGGATTTGAACCCCGTCCGTCTGTCCGCCTGACTGTTCTGGCTGCAAAGTCAGTGGGTTACAACACACCGCCACAACACCTTCAAATTCGAGGACAGTATAGAGATTTACAGCAGGCTGACATCACGCCAATCTAGGGTTGCCATTGGCTAACTCCGCAGGGTGTTGAATTGCTACAAAATGAGTATTTTTAAGTGAAAGTATATAAAATGAAAGTGACATACCAATATAGAATTTAGATTCAGGATCATGGCTATTCATCTGTTCAAGCAACTGAACTTCTATTTGTGCCTGATTTAAAAATGGTTTCTTGTTTTTTATTATCTTTATTGCTACCTCCTCTTTTTCTTGGTAATCATATGCTTTGACGACCTATGAAGAGAACATTTCAATTACCCTTGGTAGAAAATTATCATATCTTCAGAATGTAGTTCAATGAGAATTTTTTGGCTTGAAAACGGACTTTTTTGGCTAAGGTTTATTTACACCCAATTCAAGTCATATGACCAAAATATTTTAGTATTATTCTAATTTTTGAATAAGATTAAGTTTTCACACAATGAAATATCTTAAAGAAATCAAAAGATGTTTTATCAAGAGATTGATCACCTGACTTGAATTAGATGTAATCAAAGCTCAGCCAAATAGGTCTAAATCCCAATAGGAATGTTCATAAAAAATTTCAAAAATATCTTTACACCAGATGCACCACAAAAAGTTCAGGCGTTCAAAGATTCGTAGTGTCAAGGGTACTGGATGTATTGGAATGAATCGAATTCTGCTTGACAGCCAAAAGACCGAAATATTTTCTGCTTTTTTCTTGTGTTTTTTGGAGTACTGAAACTATTGGCAAATTCGACTTTATGAAAAATTGAAGCTGCAAAATGTGTGAAAAAGGGCCTAAAAGGATCGCTCAAACTGTCAAGAATCACCTCTCACACAACACTATGAAATTCCGTTTTATATCCCGAAGAGTTAAAAATAAAACTTTTGACTGAATTCTTTTTACGGGTAAGAGATTCAATTGGCACACTTATTGCCATGGAATTGCTTACATTAGCAATTGTTCAAAAAATTCATTTCTTATAACTCTTGAGGGAGAAGACATCACCTTGCGTATTTTTCTGTGAAAAGAGGATTCTTCACAACTTTATCAAGGGTTCCAGGCCCTTTTTCATGAATTTTGCAACCAACTTATTTTTGAGAAGTTGAATTCTACTACATTTTCAGTGCTCAAAAAAATACAAGCAACATTGAAAAGGTACTTTGGTCTTTTAGCTATCAAGCAAATTTGATTCATTCCGATCCATGCACCAGTACTCTTAGTACTATGAATCTTCAATCACACGAGAACTCTTTGCGCACCTGGCACAAAAAGATGCCAGTTGGCTTGGATTAGCTAGTATAGTATTATATTTACTATTTTACTGTTTGCTATGTAACGCCAACTCTAAATAAATCGAAAAGAGGAAGTACTAACGCCAAACTGACATCTAAGAGTTGATTAACAAACATTTCATAATCTCTAAACAATCCACAATTCTACTAGGTTTGGTTGACTGTACACTCTCACCACAACAGTAGCATAAAAAAGCCATTAAAACTTGACTTCAAAGGAAAATACCTCCACTAAAATGGCTCAAAGTATGCTCAGAAATGATGATAAAACCACTCTGGGAAAGCACTTACCATGGTAAACAAATACCCTATAACTCTTGGAAATAGTACATAAATAGAAAATCATTCAAGTGTAGAGCAATACAACTGTGCTGCAAGGCTTGCAGCCAATGCTGTAGAGGAGAGGATTCTGCAGATTCTGACTTGTTACCAAGAAGGCTCAGCACTCTCCTCAATCCCTTTTTTTTCTTAACTGCAAAATGGTCTATTGGCCCCATGTAAGAACCTTGTGGAACAACTTTGTCAGAAATATTGTGGAAGATGAAAATGAAACATGCTGAAAAAGCTCTCTCATTTTTTTAACTGTATTGTGATAATTCATATGCTGTGGAGAATTAGCTCTAGATTTATTGGTACATGCGCAAAAATATAGATCTTACAGCTTGGGTTTAATTTTGATAAACGAATCCCAAAAATCTTCAGAAGCACAATTCAAGGCTTCTACAAGCTCATTTCCATTAAAAACACAATGGATGGTAACAGGCAACTTGTCAAGGACTACTGGAAATCAACTCATAACTGTACTGAACAGCTTCTTGTGAATTTTCAAACATAATAGGCATGAAATCTTTTTAAAAATTGCACAAATGGTTAAAGCATCTTCCATTTGATTTAATGGCTTGAAAGAAACTTCAGGTACTTTGCTACAATTTAATTGCATGATTTTCAATATCTTGATTATTTTCAGAATTACAATGTTTTTCTTTTTATTAAAAGAATTCACGGAGAGTTTTGAAATAAATTTAAATCATTGAAAATCCTAAATTAATAGAGGAAACATGGTACAACCTTAACGAAAACCATAGTTTTTGAAGGTCTATAATAGGGCCGTAAGCAGAAATCTGTAGCTTTTCTGGTTTACCATTTAACAATTTGATGACGTCGCAACCTCAAAACTGGTTTAAACATAGAAAAATACTGTAATTCTGAAAACAATCAAGATATCCAAAATTGCCAAAATACAATCATAGCAAAGTAGCTGAAGGTTCTTTTCAAGCGATTAAATCAAACAGAAGATTCATTAACCATTTGTACAATCTTTTTTAAAGATATGATGCCTAATGCTGAATTTTCACAAAGTTCTAGCCATGAGAAGTCACTTGAGGTATCCTTCTCATACAATAGACAATAAAGCGAAAGATGGCATAGGGAGTTTTTTACCAAGATGCACTGCGTTCTAATTAAGAATCTTTAACGATTCTATAGAAATTCAATTAAAGAACGAACTGAATCTTGGTAAAAGCTCCTTGTCACCATCTTTAGCATTATCGTCCATTGTGAAGCACTGTAAAGTCAACACATGACACATAAATAAAGAACACAACAAAACTTACCTGTCCAAATGAACCTTTGCCAATCAGAGTGTCTATTTCATAACGGTCAAGAAACTTTTCTCCACTGCGTATCACATAGTCATGATTCTCATCATCATAACCATCATTATACAGCCTTCGCTCTTTCTTTGTTCTGCCCTCTTCAGTTCTTTCTTTTTCAGCTCTCCGCTTTTTCTGAGAGTAGTATACCTGTGAAGTAATTAAGTTGAGAATTATGTTTTAAAACTTGATAACACAAAATTTCTTAATAGATTTTTAAAAATCCAAAATAACAAGTATCTTTCTTTTGCTGCATCCTACTTTCGTGTTTTCTTTGCTTTGTTGCTGTTATTGGCAAATATATCATTTAATAGTGAACATGTTCAAAATATTTTAAATTTTACCTGACAGGGATTGGCCACTTATGAAATTATAGGGGATATTCCGGAGAAAGCCCCTTCCAGACACCTTCAAAAACAGCATAAAATCATGATCAAATGTTCTTAATATTTCTGCCTTACAGCAATACTTGTACTAGACTGATTACCTCAGTCCCATTTTCCACTTTGTTTATTGAATTGAATGACGACACTCCGCTTCAACTTGGACTGACTGATAATCAAACTATCTAAAAATCCGGCCAAACACACCAGAATGCAGGCGTGACCAATGAGATTGCAGTCTTCCAAACCATAGTTGACTATGCCAAAACTGATCAATGGGAAATCAAGATTTCAACCTCACTCTCAGGATTAGCCTCCCTTTAGCCTACTGTCATCAATGGCCGAAGAAAGCTGGAAAGATTGCTGTGGTGAAATCCAAAGAGAATTATGGCTTTTATAAGCAGGTTTTCAGCGTCAAAGCGAAGGAATCTCCAAGCAATACATAGAAGAAGTACTCATCTTGGCACTGCTAGGTTTTGTTTTCTCTACAACCTTAATACAGCACGAATTTGAAGCGTTTTAGAATCGCTGAATTGGAATCGTGTTGAATTAGAATCGTGTTGAATTGGCCAAAGCTCTTGGCACCTGGCATCAAAGCGAGGCTCATCAATTTCTGGCCGATTTTTTTATTAGTTTGATTATGAGTCGTAGTTGTAGCGATTATCAGTCCACCAAGGAGCAAAACTATGATGATTGTAATAATTCTAGACTTGTACATGCTTCACCATGTTTTGTTGAAGTCCTGCCTGATATTTAGTTTGATGTCTTTTTTCTATAAAATTAATAGTCATTAATTCACGGATATCTCCGGATGTATTTATGTTAGCTCCAAAAACTCAAAGAATCACGTTGAAAGTCTATGCATAAACTTACCTCGTTTATATGCTTGTATGTCTTTATTAAATCTACGCTAAGCTTTCTCAGTGGTGCTGTACTAGGCTCCCTAAATGTTGTGGGTATCTTTCTAACATAGTAATCATAGGCAGTTTCTGAGGCAGATGAATCAGGCATTGCTTGTTCATTATGTGCCATCATAGCAAAGCCAATCAAGCGTCAACATGTCCTATTAGTTATCCACATTTCTTGTTTGTCGCTTTGGTGTGTGACAGCTGGCCCTGAAACAAATATGTATATCCTTGATTATAAGACATCTAATTGAATTTTAACATATTTTGATTGTACTTCAAGATGAAAATAAGACTGAAGTGCCAAACAAATAACCACTTGAGGCCGAAAAATTGCCTGTAAAATTCTTCCAAAAAAGTGTTCTTTTGGTAATTCAGGCCCCAGTTACACAACACTGGATAAATTCCACTCTGTATTATTTTTAACCCAGGCAAGGCATTTCAGTTACACAACACGACAGTAATCCTGAGTGAAAGGAAAGTCACCCTGCTATTTTGCTTTTGTGGAGTGAATATCACTCTGCTCTGGAGGTAAGGGAAATGTAATCTGGTGCGTTCTATTGTCATGTAACTGTGTGAATCTCAAGGTGAAAAATGAAGTATCAGAGGTGAAAAATGAAGACTTTTTTACCATGAATAAAAGTGTGGATTGAAAGGACATAAGTTTAAACTTTACAAGAAATATGCCAGACTTGACATAAGAAAGTATTCGTTCAGCCAAAGGGTTGTACAACAGTGGAACAGTTTACTTGACAACATAGTGGAACAAAATACTGTAAATGGTTTCAAGGCAGCCCTTGATAAACATTGGAATAGTTATGGATATGGATACTAAGCAGACCACACATTCTAACTCAATAGACCTATCGGCAGTTCTGGGAAAGGGCTTGGATCGGGCAGTATTTTTGTACATTTTTAATTTTCAAATGTGCACAAGAGATCGAAGCTCTGACGCTGCTCGGTTGAGCCTTTTGTGCTAGACTGGAAAGTTTGTAGAGCGCACGCAGGAACTTACGCAGTTTTATATCTGAGCCGCGAAGTTGCCGATAAACAAAAGATTTATTGTTTTAACCTATTGTTCTCAACCGCGGAAACTACGAAATTTCCGCGCAAATCGTGTTTAGGCCATCTCAACTTGCAAGCGCAAAATACAAACTTTCTAGTCTGGCTTTTGTGTAGAAATGTGTGGAAATGTCGCTCGGTCCGGGTTCTTTTGTGGAATGGCTAAAAGGTCTATTAACCCAATAATGTTGTTATCATTATATTATTATTATTATTATTATATCTGTAGTGAAAGTCACACCAAAACCTTGTCCTGATTAGAATGACAAAGAAGACTGCCTACGCAGCTAAAGAAACAGACCTGATAGGGGCCTCCTTACAAGAAAAAGTCAGATCAGGCATTTTGACTTAACTTTTCCTTAATTATGTTATTTCTACCCACTCTTTGGCTAAATTCACTTAGTTATTCGCTAGTTCTGCCTCTGCAAGCAGATTCACAATGAGTACCAGATGGAACTCAAAGGGAGGCAGCTGCCCCCACTTTCCCCCTAAATCTGCCATTGCAAAGGTGGGGAATTTTACCACTGAAAATGACAAAAATCAAATTTCCAGGGGTGGCCCAGGGTGCCAGGGGGTCATATCCATGTATCAATTTGACTTGTATATTAAACGAAGTGAAGGTAAAGGTGAAGTTGCAGTTTTTAGTGCCAAGCCCTGCCAGACTGCATTTTATGTTGCGCGCGCGGAAGATCTTCTGCGCGCAATTTTAAGTATAACAAAGGAAGAACAATAGAGTCATTGTTTTTAAAACAATAGTGAGGCGCGCATCTTCCATGCCCACTTTGCAAACTTTGCAGTCTGGAAGCGCTGGGATCGCAGAAGTAGCTAAGCGCTAATCGAGTCCACGACGCCTTGTCATGTCACAAGAGGTGCTGGTGGGGTTTGAACCCTGTCCACCTGACGTTCTGACTGCAAAGACAGTGGATTACAACACGGCGCCACAACACCTATAACTGCCCTCTTTCACTGTAAGTTTTTTCAGGAAGAGTTGGTAGGGTTCATAACACATTCGGTGAAATATTTGCTGAGAGGGTATATGAAATAAACCTTGTTCACCAAACTGTAATCATCTCTCTGCCCCCAAAATGGCATTGCTGCGACTGTAGACAGTGAGTGTCTATATGACGTCTCCCCTGTCTGATGACCCTAACCCCAAAAATCGATTTTTACCTCTTGTTTGGTCTCACTCTCACATCCTTTAAAGAAATAAGACATAGCCATACTTTGCTAAACTGCAGTCATTCTTGCCCCAAAATGATACTGCAGCGGCACAGGACACAGCGCGAAAGTTCCTCGGAATTTAGGCCTGCCCTCTTTCAGTGTTGTTTTCAACATGGCGCCTGAACTGGAACTGAATTGAATTTCAACCATCCTTGTATCTGAAACTCTTCCTGTACAGCATTATAAACATTATTGATAGCAAATAAGCTCCAAGTTTAAAGTCAACGGTAACTGGATGATCCAAGTATGCAGCCATGTTTTAAATTACTCGCTTTATTTATTAGCCGCCCTTGACCAAAATTGAAAGCGCGGCAAATTGATAATGAGTCAAGTGGAGAGGGAGGTTCGTCAGGATCGGATCGGCTGATCATCAAAAATCATCATAAACAGAGTGACCCTTTGTATTTTAACCTCCGAAAGAACACGCTTTAATAGGAGGATGCCGATGACATACGCATATATACTTGATCGCTCCATCACGGAACTGTCACGAGGAGATCGAACCGAAAGTTGTTCGGGGAAGCATGGCTAAACAAAGTTGGCCTAATGCCAGATCAGGAACAGATAAACATTGAGGAAGATAGCGCCTTGCAAACGATCTAACCATCATACATACCCGTTAAATTCCGCTATTTGCTCTTATTTCCATCTGCATTAATATCCCAGTTATTATACGATCACTGTTAATTCTCGATCACTCACGATGTTATTCTTTCGATGGGAATCGGATCGATACAATTTCCTTCCCAGTAAAAATCAAGTTGCTCTTGAATCAAGTTCCTTTCTTGCGAAATCGGGCGATAATTCTTCAACTTTAATCCACTATCTCAGCGATCCGATCCAAAATTTATTTCCAATCCCAACAAATATTTAATAGGCAACTCCAGATCATCAATACAGCATATGTTTAACATGAAAACAAAGTTGAAAAATCGTCGAAAAATTCTTTTTCCTTGAATAACAAATTTGAAAATATAAAAAAAAGTTGCGCGCCAGAATGCTCATGACGCGACGCGTTGTTACTATAGGACTGTCAATCAAAACTGAGAAAATATAGGAGAATTTACATTTTGATCAGACAATAGACAAAGGGGATGAAATCTGGCGGGACTTTTCAACGAAGCTAATGGAAAATTGTAAACAAAACCTGTAGGCAGAAGTGTAGAGCTACCAAAATACGTAGGGGGGCTGCAAAGATAAATTGATACGTTAATTCCACATAGAACAAGAACACAATCCCTAATAGGAGAGACACAACTTTCAGGAAGCATACAACAGAAGGGAAACTGGAGATGCACTTTTAAAAAGCACATTTTAAGGCTGAAATAGGGAACTTTTGAAAACTGGAGAACTGTTGCCGCAACATATGTACTTTAGGTTCCAGAGCCTCTGAAGGCCTCTGAATACTGACTTATTTATGGTCTGTGTGATGAACTCACTTTTGTTGTCCCAACGACTTCAGTATCAACAAATTAAACAAACAAAGAGCTAGACAAGCCAATATCATTTTTTGAATAACCATGAAATAACAGATTTCACAAGATATCTGTGAAACTGGGACAACAAAAGTGAGTCCATCACACAGACCATAACTTGTTACTAGAAGTCAAAGCCCCTTGTTCCCTGCGTTCTTTATTTTATCCATAGATGTGAAGTGACATCATCTATACCAAAGAACGCTGGGAAACAAGCCAAAGTGAAAGTGAAAGTATTCGGAAGGCGTAATCATGGCTATGTCGAAGAAAGCCAAGGAAAATGCAGCTATGGTTTGAGTTCTTCTTGATCTTTCAGGGTCTATGAAGGAAACGATAAGCGAAAATATGCATAGGGGTGTCCAGGAGACTAGAGCACATGCCATGATTGATGCATTGACGGAAATCGTCAAGAAGGAATCTGAAAATAGCAAAGATTCTATGTTGTTTACAGTCGCCTTTGGAATAGATCATGGCTGTGTAAATACGCTGGATCTCGTTTCTGCCGGGGAATTGCTGAGAGATCTCGAAAACGAAGGAGGAAGAGCAGATTTTTACACGTGTCAGGAAATTCTCAATGAAATAAAAGAGAATGGAGCTTGCTATATTTTCAACTATATCAACGAAGACGACCTTTGCAATCAGCTCAACCAAAATTTTGCTCAGACTTTTCTAGATATAATGAAAAGTCACCAAGATCTTACACAACAATTTGCCAAAACATTGCCAGAAATGGTTCAAACTTCGCCCCCTAGAAATTGGGGAACCTTGCCAAATGATCCACTGGCTTTCGTGTGGAGCGAGTTGGATAGCGTCAAAAGAGGTGGATTTAATGCTGCTCAGAGACGCATCAAAATTACAAAGCCAACTCCCCAAGAAATTAAAAGCACATCGAAGACGCCAAGAACATATTTCGTCAAGAGATAGATGAGCGAAAGAAAAGGGAGACTGGAAAGATCGGGGAGATCTTAGAACGCTGCGAACATCCGAAGCCAAGATTGATGAGTGAAATTTCAAGAGATTTAAGTCCAGGTACCACTTCAAGTAAACTACACGATTACTTGGATAAATTAGAGCCGTACATATATGGGGGAACACCAATGTGTGCAGCTCTCAGATCAGCACTAAATGTTTTCAACAACTGCAGTCAGAAAAGGAATATTTTGCTAATCATTTCTGATGGTCAACCAGCAGATGGCAACCCTCTGGAAAATGGCCTAATTGAACAACTAAAGCAAGAACATGTGTTGATCATTTCATGTTTTCTGACATCAGAAGATATCGAAAGTCCAAGAGAATTGTACAGCAAACCGCAAGAATTTTGGAGTTGGCCAGCCAAATTGATGTTTCAAATGAGCTCGAATGTTTCAAACCAGAAGCTACCACGATCACTTCTGGCAGCACGAGGATGGCGTCTTCCCAAATGTGGAACCAGCAATCTTTTCCTTCAAGCAAACCATCCTGATATCATCAACGAATTCACGACGCTCTTCACAAGTCTTGAAACAAATGTCGATGCCCTTGTCAATATATTGGGTCAAGTTAAGATCGATGACATCCTGAACACAAGGTTGCATGAGTTGGAGAAGAAGAAACGGGAAGCACAGATAGGAGGGACATGTTATGCCCATTCAATAGCGACAGTGATATACCTTGCTACGAGAAGAATAGTTGGTTATGATGAAGAGCGTCCAACTGTCAAAGGTAAGCAGACTTTCTAAGAAAGGCATCCAACCTCAGAATCAGAGACGTAGGAACCGGGGGGCACTGGGGGCACGTGCCCCCCCCCAAGATTTTGCAATAAATAAAAATGTGCCCTTTCTGTTTCTGGAATTGCCCCTTTTAGCTTAATGAAAAGTGCCCTTGAAGTGTCGTGCCCCCCCAGTTTAAGATGTTCCTACGGCCCTGCTCAGAATGTGAGACCTCGTCAGCATCGCCACAGAAGAGGGGATTTTTAGGCCTTTGGGCGAGGAGGTTATTGTTTTAGTTTTTGTTTTGTTTTCTTAGGTTATTCTACTACCTGATTCTCTTGTTTCCCTGCGCTCGTTTGATCAGCAGATATCTTTTTTGACGCACGCTAAGCGGGCGTATTAGTCTTATTACCTTATCACCTCCTGAGTCCCCTGTTTTCCCGTGCTCTTGGAATTGAATGAAATCGCTTCAGTCAAGAGAGACTCGTAATATTACTCTGCAAAACTCGATCCTATTTAGGCCCTCACCAAAAGAAGTTGTGGCAGCAATCGGCTTGCAAGATTCAAAGAATTTCATTATGAGTTAAGCTTCAGTTGACAGTGTGATCTTTGCACTAATTACGTATGTTAAATTTTCGTCATTAACATGTGTGCCTCATAGCATAGGTTTCAAATCTTTAAAAAGGTCGGTGTAAAATTCTGTGACCTATTTCTTTGAATGGAATAGCTTGAAAGAAACTTTAGCTACTTTGTAATAATTCTACCGTTGGACTTTTCAGAAATCTTCAATATTTTCAGAGTTAGAGTGCTTTTCTTCTTTTTTGAGAATTCAATAAAAATTTCGAAAAAATCTTAAAACCATTGTAATTTCTAAACTTTTTGAGGAAAAATAGAATAATTTTCCAGAAAAACATAGTTTATGAACGTCTACAATATGGTATCAAGCAAAAGTCTTTCACTCTTCTAGTTTGCGATTTAGAAATTTGATGACGTCACATCCTCAAATGAGTTGAAATATGAAATACGCTGTAATTTCGAAAATATTCAAGATTTCTGAAAAGTCCAACGGTAGAGTTATAGCGATGTAACTAACGTTTCTTTCAAGCCATTCGATTCAAAGAAATAGGTCACTGAATTTTACACCGACCTTTTTACGCGAATTTAAAGATTTGGAACCTATGCTGTGCCTCATGGGATTTTTGCAGCATATCGTTTCTGTGAGGTGATAGCTCAGATTAGGCCTTGGCAGGGTCATCTTTTTCAGTATTTCATTTGAGTCCCCTTGAGTCCCTGTTGTGCAAGGTGATGCAAGAGACTTGGGTTTCTTTTCATTCATTACTTTATTCTAAGTAGGCTGGAAAGATTTCTAACTATATTACAGCTAATTTAGGCCTACTGTGCATGCCGCATCCAGGCATGGGACCCCTAGTTTAACGTCCCTTCCGAAGGACGGCGAAGTGAGTTGCTTGGTCAGACATCTGGATGGTCACCCATCCGGATTTTAACCTCACGCGTCTAAGCTTAACTTCAGTTGCCTAACGGAAACTGTATAAGCCGTACGGCCACTCACCCCACATAACAAGGTTATCAGTCGTCTGGCATATCGAGGAGGCAGACAAATTTGAGCTAGTTTTTAGGCCTGGGGGAGGTACTTGACTTTCATTAATACGGGGGTGTGCACTCCAAGAAATAATTTCTCCAAAACGTACAAAATACACTGTGCAACATTGAAATAACAACCCGCTGTAACAAAATACCCCTTTTGACAACCGGCTTTAGAAAAATTGTCTTCTTTCGATACACGGCTTTAGAAAACAGAGGCGAAAACGATACCCGGAAAGGAGTGCACATCCCGTCAGCAAAATATACTAAGTGCGCCCCCTGGGTTTTTAAGATGTGATATAAGTTCTGGTTTGAGTGGAAAGAAGCGAAGTAGTGGTTAAGGTGGTAGGCTAATTAGGGCCAACTCTTAACAGATTCCCAATTGAGTTAACTGGGCGGATGCAAGAGACTCGAGTAATAAGTCTATTTTTTATATCCTCCAGGCTACATGAAGGGAGAGTCCCTGGAATTCCTCAGCCTGTTAGGACATATTGTAGAAGAATTTGGCTCTCATGGCGCATATACAGAGGGAGTACTTGGAAAGATTTCTAAGATATTTGGTCTCCGCATGAAAAAAGTTTCTGAAGATGAAGCGAGGCAAGCTTTGAACAAACAAAGGCCACTCGTTGCTAGATTTACATTATACGAAAATCAGTGGGATGCGTTCGGGAAGTTCTGGAAAAAGCCAAACCACAAGGGAATAATGGAAACATGTGATCTTCCAGTTGGTGATGCCAATACCGAATGTGGTGGCCACGCCGTTACCTTAATTGGCATCGAAGGGGGAGCGTTGAAGTTGCTTAATTCTTGGGGTTCTGATTGGGCCGATCGGGGCTTTTTCAGAATTGCAGATGGATCAGTCCTTGGGCTGGAATTTTATGACGTCTTTTTCTACGAATCGCAGCTGACACAGAAAGAGAAGGATGCTTGGAAGGAGCAAAGCAAAGCTGTCGCCAAGGATCTTTCCGAATTCTTCCCATCCTGTGCGGAGACATTGAAATACCAGTGTCCCAAATGTAATAGGAAGAGTTTGCTGAAAGATTTTGGTGGTGATTTCTTGGAAGCAGAATGCCCAGTTTGCAAGCAGAGATTTAAAAATGCTGGAAAGAATGTGGAGATTTTCCAAGCACTCTATTACAGAGATAACTAGGCTACGGGGATAGTCTACCGGGGTAGTAAATCAGGACTCTGTCAACAGAACGATATTTTGACATTTTGTAGTTTTTCTAGATCTGCTGTATTTTTATATCAAGCTTCTTAACTGCTCAGTTGGTTGAACTATAATTAGCATACACCTTATTGCATTGATTAGACACCACGTCTCGAATACACGAATTTTTTATAAGAAACTCTTTATAAGAAACTCAACTCTCAAGTCACTAAAAACTTAAGAAACTTCAATACTGGGACATAATTATTTACGAAACCTTTTCTTTCAGTAATGGAAATCAAAATCATATCCACAAAACCTTAGGGTTCTAAGAAACTCTGAGTATTCAAATAATGAGAATTTGAAGAAACTTTCAGTAGCATGTCAAGTTTTTAGTTTCTTGTAAAAAATACGTGTCAGAGCCGGGTCTCAAATAGGCGCTAGGCGAAAATTAATAACCGCATTGTCATTGGGTTTCTTTGCTTTTCGTCGTTGGAGTATGCCTCAAGCCAGGTAGCTTCTAAAAGCACACATTCTTTCCCTACAAAGCCATTTTAATACGTTTGTAATTCTGTTTATAATTAATTTGGTGCTTACCACAAATGCACATGAAACATTTTTAATGATCACTAACATCATCAAATATTGAAGATTTTTTTAAAAAGGTGCAATTTTTTACTCACGCCGTATGTTTTTGAGCTGTGTATGACGAGTCCAAGTTTGCACGGTCTAAGTTGGGTGGCAGTCTCCTTTAGGTCCACGCCTACTGAGTCACCACGAGAATATTAACGCAATTCATCAAAATTGAATCCTCAAAATTCTTCAATTCAAAAATTTCATGTATCCAACAAATGCCTTACCGAAAGAAGCAGGCCTCCTCAAAATATGTGACCAATAGGCACTAAAGAACCTTCAAATAATGCACCAGCAAGCAAGCATATTGACATGAAACTTTACCAGAACCAATAAGAAACATTTGCGAACTAAGTGGCCTTACAATGACGCGAAATCTCCCTGACAAATTGCTATTCAACAGAATAAACACGAGCTCAAAATGGGGCGACAGAGCTTTTTTCAGCAAAGGAATTTTACTTTGGAACAGGCCCTCACGTTCTGTAAAGAAGAGGAATAGTAAAAATTCTTTCAGGAACACCCTATAATCGAAACTGCAAGAATATTCTATTCAAAAACGATATTTTATTCATGGTCATAGCTAATACCTACAAAAAATTTTCTCAAGCCAACCCAGCTCTTGCTAAACGTTTTGCCATTCATTTTTTCATTCATATATCCTTTTCGTCTGAAATAGTTTGTTTTTCTTGTAAATTCAAAGCTGATTGTGATTTTTAGTTTTGTTGTTAATCAGAAATATAGCTGCTTTAATTGTAAATTGGACTACGTTCACACGATGCCGGCACAATTTGAAAACGGTGAAAAATGTGACGGATAGGCCTCCCGTTCACACGAAAACGGCACATTTTTTTCCGGCAGATTTTGAAAACGGTAGATTTTGAAAACGGAACTCTAACCGGCACATTTTGATAACGGCATCGTGTGAACACTCGAAAACGGAACATTTTTCGACGCTTTCAAAACGAGGCTGATCGATTCTTGAGGTGTGGGTACATTTCTTTGGCATCAAATTCTTGAGGTGATTGCAACGAGTTTGTTACCATCACATTTTCTATCGTTTTCAAATTGTGCCGGTATTGTGTGAACGCTAGCTAAAATTTTGCTACAGTCACATTTTTCACCGTCTTCAAAATGTGCCGGCATCGTGTGAACGTAGTCTAATTGTAACTTTAATTGCAATCTCTTGAGATCATCAAATACAATGTAATAAATAGGCTATAGTTAGATTGCCCAGGCCCCTAATTTAAGTTGCCTTATATCTCCGTCAATTGTTTTTAATTGTAACGTTTTCCATTCTTATAATTTTATCAATATATGCCAGTTGAATGTTTTGTTATGTTCTTGTTTTCGTAAGTGCCCCAGACTAGATAAGCATTGCTTTTTTCTGGGGCGGGCGTTCAAATCAGTAAGTATTTAGTTTTTAGCTGACTTGTGAATAAATATCCACGGGGGGGGGGGGGCACTTGACCAGATTTTGGTTGTGGACATGCCGCCCAAGCTTAAAAAACATACCCGTTCCTTATACCAATTTTTCGAAAATGTATACCCGACCTTATACCAATGTTTTTGTTCTTTATACCAAAATCATCAAATTCGATACCGAACCGATCCTTATACCGAACTCTTGAAAACGATACCCCTTCCCGATGGCACGTTCCCACTACCCAAAATATACATAGTGCCCCCCTGGGTAAATATCACCAAAAGCAATTTTATTTTACCATACCCCTGCTACTCTCGAACAGGAACGATCCCCAGAGAGAGGAATCATGCGGAAGGCGGTAAAGATAAAAACTAAGTTTTATACAAACATAATGAATTGGAAAAAGAATTCAACATTTCCTAATTTCGATACTACAATGTCAAAAGTTTTAAGAATGCGATTACGGATATAGTCAAGGAATCATATAAAAATCCCGTCCTCTAATTTTGAATTTTGATAAAGCTTAGGCCTAAACGAGCGTCTCAAGTCGCGTAATTAATTTAAAAATCTTGCAACAAAAGTTTATCATACGTTACAAATAATGTTGTCACTTTACAGGGAACTATGGTAACAAATAACAAAAGAAGTTCATGAATCAGATGAGCAGTTTAATACCTTACAATTCGAAGCTCAATTTTCTAACATCTACAAAAATATTACAAACAGCCGTACTCTACCTGGTGTCCCAAAAGATAGTGTCTCAGAAAAGTCCCAAAAATGTCCCACATTTGGTTGGCTGTTGTGACGAGTTGAAGGGAGATATGTGAATTTAAAATCTTAGTTAGACTTCGAGTGCACTTTTTACAAAATTTGATCAAAGAAGGGGATGGTGATTTTATGGAACATCCAGTAGTTAGTATGAATTTTTAGAGGGGAAAGCAAGAAAGTGAGGATGCTCCACTGCCACAGCATTAATAAATTGAAGTAAAAATCTGTGATCGGCCCATTAGATAAATTTTGTCAATTTCACAAAAAGTGCCAGTTGTTTTTGAGTCACCCAGACCACCCTANTCAGAAAAGTCACAAAAATGTCCCACATTTGGTTGGCTGTTGTGACGAGTTGAAGGGAGATATGTGAATTTAAAATCTTAGTTAGACTTCGAGTGCACTTTTTACAAAATTTGATCAAAGAAGGGGATGGTGATTTTATGGAACATCCAGTAGTTAGTATGAATTTTTAGAGGGGAAAGCAAGAAAGTGAGGATGCTCCACTGCCACAGCATTAATAAATTGAAGTAAAAATCTGTGATCGGCCCATTAGATAAATTTTGTCAATTTCACAAAAAGTGCCAGTTGTTTTTGAGTCACCCAGACCACCCTAGTCAGTAGACATTTAGCCGTACCCCCTACATAACCCGTGGCTGTGCATTTATGCAAAAATAGAAAAAAGTCAATATTTGCAAATTTTCCTAGATTTTGTAGAAATGTTCCATTTAATAAACTACAAATAAATACTGGAACAAAAGCCAGCAGAATTACATCAGTTGGTACATATACTCGAGTACTTTAGAACACTCACTCAGTGGCATAACAAAGGTATTTTGATTGTAGCAGCCCTTTTGCTTGGTTCCCAATACGCATTAACTAGCATTAACTCTCGCTAAACTAGGTAAGACAAATCGCATTTGTTTTTAACCCTTGTGGAAACACCCTCTTCTAAATTAACGCAAAATCTTTAACGACAGTTAGCGCGAATAAAATCTCAAAGCTGGAAACAAAACGTTCTGCTTGCAACTTCCAAATTAACGCTGCGTTAACGCGTCTTTATTCACGCTAACTATAGCATTGAAAGTGATTGCTATGATATGGAAGACGGCGTTCCCATTCGGGTAAAAATAACTGCGTTTTAACGCACTTGGTTTAGCGCGAGTTAACACGAATTACCGCCTAGTGGAAACCAAGCTTTAATAATCATCTAGCACACAGCGCTTGTAGAGCTCTCTCTGCTAATAATTGCTACATTAAAACAACCTTGCAACACTACAGAGCTTTCTTAAACATTTGTTATACAAAAACATAAAGAATAGTCTTTTCGCTTCTTCATTTCACCACATTTACTTTTGCATTATCTATAATGACTGGTAGATTGAAGTCTCTTACTTCCGCATGGTTTTCCAAGAATTCCGTCGAAATCCCATTAAATATGATTTAATTCTAAGAATTGCTTTAGAAAGGTTGATTTCCGTTTGATGGCTGCTTCATGCAAACTCGGCATTTGCTGACCCTTCGTCGTAAGTTATCAGCCTTGATTGTGTATTGTTGTGGAGGCCTGAATTGGTCCTGGTCCTGAATTGTCGCNTTATCTATAATGACTGGTAGATTGAAGTCTCTTACTTCCGCATGGTTTTCCAAGAATTCCGTCGAAATCCCATTAAATATGATTTAATTCTAAGAATTGCTTTAGAAAGGTTGATTTCCGTTTGATGGCTGCTTCATGCAAACTCGGCATTTGCTGACCCTTCGTCGTAAGTTATCAGCCTTGATTGTGTCTTGTTGTGGAGGCCTGAATTGGTCCTGGTCCTGAATTGTCGCAAGCCAAAAACTAAGTGTTGGTCCATAATAGAAGCATGTTCCTTTGCCATGGCACTCGATGTACGGGCGTGCACGGAAATCTTCCATACATGACCCAGGTGAGGCAAGCAGCTGTCCATCTCCTTGAGCTCCGGCACTGTTGTACTGTAAAAAGAAACAAACACGTATCAGCGAAAAGCTTTGATACTCTGGGTGACTAAAACAAGTTCAGTCGTTAAAAATCACCGAGATTCCATTACATTTATACCAATCCCTTCGTCAGAATAAATAACCAGTTTGTAAGTAGACCGATTGACTTGATAACGAGTACATGCTCGAAACGTAGTGTTTTTTACATCTACGTTATTTTATGGTACTTTAATCATTTAATTATTATATTGTTGATTACCTAAGTGCCTAGTATCCCTGCGGCAAACCTTACTCATCAGGGCCTCATAATGAAACAATGAAAAAGATGACCCTGCTTAGGCCCATTCTCAGCTATCACCTCGCAGCAACGAAATGCAGCGAAAATCCACTCAGCACACAGTTGATGACGAAAACTTAGCATAGGTAAGCAGTGTAAAGTTGACACTATCGATTGAAGCTTGAATCACATTGGAGTTCGTGGAACCGTGTGAGCTGATTGTCACCACAAGTTCTTGTATGTGAGGGACTAAATAGCGTCAAGTTTGCAGAGTAATATTGTGAGTCTCTCTTGACCGAAGCGATATCACCAAGTCAAAAAGCACAGGGAAACAAGGGACTCAAGTAATCAGTCCTAGTTTGTAAGCTCATCTAAAAGCGATAGATATTACAAAATCTTACCATGAGGAAACTGTATCCATGCCAGAGATTAGTCCAGCCTTTGGGGCATTCGGGGGGTTGTATTGTCTGACTATGAACGGCAAGCACGTGTGCTGGTGCTTCGCAAACTGCACATCTATAGAAATTAAGAAAGTATCTTTAAACCATAGTCAACAGAAATTAAACTGAAGATAACAGATATACACTCAAACCTCCTTTTTGTACTTAGGAAAGACAGCTAAAATAATACAGGAACTTTCAAAAGACCCATTGCACCTTCGCAGAATTTCTGTTTCAGAAATTGTAGTGGCCCAATCCATTTCTTACAGACTGCGCGCAAGACTGGACGCTACGTACCAATCTTCCAACAAAGGGTTTGTTTATAAACAAGTCTTCCACTCATAGTTTGTTTTTAAATCTCCCAGCACTGGAAACATGAATTTTGGCCCTTTCGTCATCGGAGTTTTACTTACGCCATCTCCCATATATCAAAATGACAGTGTAAAAGTCGCAAATTTAGTCCAATTTCTGTGTCGGTATGATTATGCATCTTAGATCAAGCGTCCTGCAGGTCTATCAATAACGATAACTACAACGCTGTAATCAGTCTAAAAAGCTTACCTGCTAATATAGTTTTCTATTTGTGCCCCTTGAACCGGCATCATAGGAACAGGCTCAGGTGTGCTCAGCCAAAAACTGTAATCATTTCTTGCTGCAACTCGGCATTGGTTTTGAATATTACAAAACAAGAAAGGCATGGTGCTAAATTTTCTCATGCATGATCCAGGCTGTCCCAAGTCTTGCCCTTGAGCACGGCCATTTCCTTGTACGTACAGCAAACTGTATCCGTCCCAAATCTTTGTCATGCCAAGTGGACAATCGGGTACCTTCAAGGAAAACAAAGAATGGCATTATAATCAATTCATTTCGTTTATAGACTTGCCAAGTCTCGTTCGTTTAATCAGGTAAAAGAGCAACCAATACGGAGAAGTATCCAAGTGAAGCGAGCGAAACCAGCGGGACGGTCAGTCTGCTCGACATGCTAGCTTCACTTGCTCACTCCGTGTTTGTAATTTCTTTCGAGTTGCAAAACGAATAAGACTTAGAGCAAGTCTACTTCTTTTATAACCTTGCTATAACCTTATAACCTAGTCAAAATGCATCATGTTTTAACTTGAAACTNACATTTACTTTTGCATTATCTATAATGACTGGTAGATTGAAGTCTCTTACTTCCGCATGGTTTTCCAAGAATTCCGTCGAAATCCCATTAAATATGATTTAATTCTAAGAATTGCTTTAGAAAGGTTGATTTCCGTTTGATGGCTGCTTCATGCAAACTCGGCATTTGCTGACCCTTCGTCGTAAGTTATCAGCCTTGATTGTGTCTTGTTGTGGAGGCCTGAATTGGTCCTGGTCCTGAATTGTCGCAAGCCAAAAACTAAGTGTTGGTCCATAATAGAAGCATGTTCCTTTGCCATGGCACTCGATGTATGGGCGTGCACGGAAATCTTCCATACATGACCCAGGTGAGGCAAGCAGTTGTCCATCTCCTTGAGCTCCAGCACTGTTGTACTGTAAAAAGAAACAAACACGTATCAGTGAAAAGCTTTGATATCCTCTGGGTGACCAAAACAAGTTCAGTTGTTAAAAATCACTGAGATTCCATTAAATTTATACCAATATCCCTTCGTCAGAATAAATAACCAGTTTGTAAGTAGACTGATTACCTAAGTCCTTAGAATCCCTGCGGCAAACCTTGCTCAACAGGGACTCGTAATGACACAATGAAAAAGATTACCCTGCTTAGGCCCATTCTCAGCTATCACCTCGCAGCAACGAAATGCTGCAAAACCCACTCAGCACACAGTTGATGACGAAAACTTGGCATAGGTGTAAAGTTGACACTGTCAATTGAAGCTCGCATCACATTGGAATTCGTGGAACCGTGTGAGCTGATTGCCACCACAAGTTCTTGTGTGCGAGGGCCTAAATAGGGTCAAGTTAGCAGAGTAATATCGTTGAGTCTCTGTTGACCAACCCGATATCACCAAGTCAAAAAGCACAGGGAAACAAGGGACTCAAGTAATCAGTCCTAGTTTGTAAGCTCATCTAAAAGCGATAATTTAAAATAAAATCTTACCATGAGGAAACTGTATCCATGCCAGAGATTAGTCCAGCCTTTGGGGCATTCGGGGGGTTGTATTGTCTGACTATGAACGGCAAGCACGTGTGCTGGTGCTTCGCAAACTGCACATCTATAGAAATTAAGAAAGTGTCTTTAAACTGAAGATAACAGATATACACTCCAAAGTCCATTCTGTACTTAGGAAAGACAGCTAAAATAATACAGGAACTTTCAAAAGACCCATTGCACCTTCGCAGAATTTCTGTTTCAGAAATTGTAGTGGCCCAATCCATTTCTTACAGACTGCGCGCAAGACTGAACGCTACGTACCAATCTTCCAACAAAGGGTTTGTTTATAAACAAGTCTTCCACTCATAGTTTGTTTTTAAATCTCCCAGCACTGGAAACATGAATTTTGTGCCGTTTTGTTAGCGGGATTTTACTTGGGCCATCCACCATATATCAAAATGACTGTGTAAAAGTTGCAAATTTAGTCCGACTTCTGTGTCGGTATGATTATGCGTATTAGATCAAGCGTCCTGCAGGTCTATCAATAGCGATAACTACAATGCTGTAATCATTATAAAAAGCTTACCTGCTAATATAGTTTTCTATTTGTGCCCCTTGAACCGGCATCATAGGAACAGGCTCAGGTGTGCTCAGCCAAAAACTGTAATCATTTCTTGCTGCAACTCGGCATTGGTTTTGAATATTACAGAACAAGAAAGGCATGGTGCTAAATTTTCTCATGCATGATCCAGGCTGTCCCAAGTCTTGCCCTTGAGCACGGCCATTTCCTTGTACGTACAGCAAACTGTATCCGTCCCAAATCTTTGTCATTCCAAGTGGACAATCGGGTACCTTCAAGGAAAACAAAGAATGGCATTATAATCAATTCATTTCGTTTATAGACTTGCCAAGTCTCGTTCGTTTAATCAGGTAAAAGAGCAACCAATACGGAGAAGTATCCAAGTGAAGCGAGCGAAACCAGCGGGACGGTCAGTCTGCTCGACATGCTAGCTTCACTTGCTCACTCCGTGTTTGTAATTGCTTTCGAGTTGCAAAACGAATAAGACTTAGAGCAAGTCTACTTCTTTTATAACCTTGCTATAACCTTATAACCTAGTCAACATGCATCATGTTTTAACTTGAAACTCTTTTCCCTACTGGACTTGAGAAAAAATTCACGTACTTAGAAAGAAACTCTCGTCGCCTAACCCTTTTTTTACTGCTCCCTCTTCTTTTTAAATTCTATACCCCATTCGCACTTTCAAGTTAAACGAGCTTAAGCTAAACCAGGTTATTGAATGCTGCCTTGTAATTGGTCAATCCAACAAAATGAATGCATTTGATTGGTTGGAAATTACCCTGGTTTAGATAAAGCTGGTTTGAAGGCCGACCTCCACTTGCAGTAGTTTTGGTCAGTGACCAACCTACTACAGTAGAGGTTGGCCTTAACTAAGAATCTGAAGTGTCAGAATAATCTTAACGATCAACTTCAAAACGTGAAATATATGTAAAGTTTTGCGGCAACTTCAGGATGCTGCTACTTCTCGAAACCTTGGGATATTTTAAATGTCCCTTGAACAGGCACGCACACATGTCTGCTGAATAGGTTTCTTCAAAAATGTTTTGGAAATTTTCATTAACCTAGCGTTCTTATCAAGTTTTATGAGGGGTGGTGAAATCGCGCGAAGATCAAAATTCCGATTTTGGTCAAACTTTATATGCTGAATTCAGATATTCAAATGGCTTTTAAACAAGATCAAAATCACTTACCCGTCTAGTTTGACTGTGTCTTGTTAAATAGAATCCAAAGGCGGATGAACCACTTGGTCCGGGTTTTCCTATGCCTCCTTTGTCACCTTTGAGACCTTCAACACCACTTCCACCCCGTGGTCCAGGGTTCCCCTTAGGTCCAAGATCACCTATGGTGCAAAAACATGAAGATGTTATTTTCAGGTTTGGCTTCTGCGAGTGCTATTTTTATAGACTTTCTCGATTGATAAAATTCTTAGTCAGAAGCCTAGGCTGACGCTTTACTCCACTCCATTATGCGATCACACGCGGATGTGCACGCGTTTTGGGGTACAGTAAAACCCCGCGTATAAGAACCTAGTGGATGAAGAACCTGCAGGCTGAAATTGTTCAATTAGACTATCATTTTATAAGATCCAATCCATTGTATTCATTGTTTAAGAACCCAGGCTGACTTGCAAAATTGTAGGTTCTTATACGCGGGTTTTNGAAAGCCTTTTTATTGTTTAAAAACGTAATGTTTTGCCAACGGAAACAATTTGCATAGAAAAGGAATGTGTTGGGAGAATTTTTTGGTGAACTATCATCAGAGTAATCATTCTCACTATCCTCAACAATAACAATTCAATCAAAATTTCGGACAAGGACCCCCTTGAAAACTCGAAACAAAGCACAATCGGTAAAATTTATAGCATTATTATCATCAAAGAAGGAAAGGAAACTGCAAATAGACGGTTTCCATAGTCGTCTGAAATTCCGTGAAAAACGTCCGAAAACTTTTTGTTCGAAAAGATTTGTCCGAAATTTATTCATCCGAAATTTTTTGTAAATAACTATCCCTTTTTAACATTTGGCGAAAATTTTCATTGGAAAGTGCAATAAAAAATATCTGGATATACCTTTTTACCCCCCCCTCCGGATTGAAAATCTTGGACTTTTACCACCGCACACCGCACTTATTTTCGGCTGGCGCCGCCACTGCCCAGCTAAGTGTTCATTCCAGAAAAGGCAATGACCTGATCAATGCTTATGAAACCACTCCGCAATGAATCTGGATTGCGTTAAAGTAACTACAGAATTTATTAAAGATTTTTGCGTGGAGATCAATTGCCAGCCCGGGAAAGAGGTTATTTGCTAATATACACTGACAGGTATAGGTATATGCCCCTCATAAGAGTTGGTTTTGCAAAAGGACATTCCCTAAAACATGGAGTAGTTTTGGTAAAATTGTCCGAAATATGCGTCTAAAATGCGAAGTTCTTTCAACTCTATCGTTTAAAAAGAGATGATGTCAGCATAAAGGTGAGTGGTGGGTTGTCCAGAACAATGAGACACACCTCTGTACACAAGAGGGTCGAGGGATTGCTACAATCATTCAAGAGGATAACATCTCCCAATTCCACTTACCTCGAATTCCTGGCTCTCCCTTTTCTCCAGTGTTTCCCTTCTTCCCTGGGGGTCCCATATTTCCAACTGCCCCAGATTCACCCTTGCCTCCATCAGGGCCAGGTGGGCCGTCAGGACCAGGCTTTCCAGGTTTTCCAGGGGAACCAACATTGCCTTGTCTCCCCTCCTTTCCTGTTGGTCCTGGGTTACCCCTTGGTCCTTGTGGACCATCTCCACCATCTTTACCTGCCACTCCTGTTGAACCTACAAATTGAAAAAAGATTTACATAGTCAAATTATTGAGGACCCGTTTTTGTTCACTTTATTTTATCAATATTTAAAACTTATAAACTAAAATTAAAACTAAATTCCGGGTTACAGGCAGCCATGCTAAAATAAAGATTAATTGCTTACTTTTTAAAAGATATATCAGAAATTCCTATTTACAATAATCATCAAAGGCTCTTGGGCAACCGGCATGCATTGTGATCGTTTGTTTTGTTTTTCGTTGGTTTTCTTGCAGCATGGAATTAGGCCGCCGTTAAAAATAGGGCTGCAATGCTTGCCGGTTGCCCAAGAGCCTTAAGTAGAATCACGAAAAAGAGAGAAGAACTGAGTCACATCATAGTAATAATTTGGCTTAAATGTTTCCATCGAATTCCGCGTGATAGCTCCGAGAGATTGAAGTATTTTTGTGATTTTTCTCGCGTTTTATTAGCACTGAAAATATGGGTAACTTTGACTTTACGAAAATTTCTTGATTGCGAAATGCCTGAAAAAGGGCCTAAAACAGTAATTAAGTTGTAAAAGAACCCTTCGCATAGAACAATAAAGAAAGTGCAATTTCTCACGGATAAGAGATATCGTCTTCACATTTATCGCCATGGGATTGACAAAATTCAGTATTGGTTTGAAAACCCATTTTCTATAACTCTCTCGAGAGATGAAATGACCTTATGTATTTTTCTGTGTGATAAGATTCCTTGTTATTTGATCAAGTGTTTCAGGCCCTTTCCAGGTATTTCACAATAAAGAAATTTTCGTAAAGTCGAATGTACCTATATTTTCTGTGCTCATAAAATGCGAGAAAAATAACAAAAATTACTTCGGTCTTTCGGCTTTTAAGTAGAATTCGATTCATTCGAATCCATGCAGTACTCTTGGTTCTATAAATTTACATAAGTGGGACCTTTTTCTGGCTCACCCGGTATGCACAGATATTACATGATAAAATAGTGGATAAAAATATTTGCAAGTCATCAACAGTATGCAATGCAAAAACAAGTATCTGAAACGTTTATTATAATAAGCCCTATCATTACTGACATAGTTAAACCAGAATATGATAATAAATGATTAAGTACCATAAAATAGCGTAGATGTAAAAAAACCATCGTGTTTTACATCTACGATATTTTATGGTAACTTAATAATATTTAATATTGAATTTTGATGGCACCACACGCACCCAAACATCTTTTTATTGAATCACAGTCAAACCAGCTTCATCTAAACCAGGTTGAATTTCAACCAATCAAATGAATCCGATTTGTTGCATTGACCAATTAGAACGTAACAATAGTTTAAGCTGGTTTAACTTGCCAGTAAGGAACGCTAAAACCGCTGCCCCCGCGTATAGGCCGCACCCTCAATCTCGGTAGAACGATGGGAGTATTAATGTGATGAGATATAGTCCTGTCCATCGTCCATAACTTCAGGCCCCGTTTACACTATCCTAAAAACTCTTCTGGTTGCGTCAAGTGCAATAGTACAAAGCAAAGATCAACAACGAAATGAAGTAAAATATTTGCACTTTGATGCGAATTGAATTAGGCACGACGTTTCAAGCATAGCCCGGTTACACTATACCGGTTAGCTATCGTCGTGTCTCTTTGCGAGTGACCTCTATCGAATATGCTATTGTTTACATTATACCGGATAGCTATCGTCGTGTCCTAATTTTCATGACAGGTAGACCTTCTGATTACATCATGAGGAAGCAATCCAGTATTGCTTCTTAATCCTTTGTTTCTCAATTCTGTTGTTTTGTATTGTTCTCGAAGTAAAGAAATGAGATCATGGAGCGAAACGTATCGGATAGCAGCCACAATCATGCCACAACCATGGCGGAGTGATTTCCATATCACCTACGAAACGAAGTGATTTTCGCTCTGACTTATAGAGTATCGTGTATCGGATAGCTCTGGTGTGATGTAAACAGCACCCCTATCCGATACAAAAATCGCGGCGCGGTGATAGCTATCCGACACAGTGGAAACGGGGCCTCATTATTCGATTAATCATTCGCAAAATTGCCAATTAATCGAATGGCCTAGAATGTAGAAGTTACGTCATACGAAGGAACAAACAATGGTAGCAATAAAGTAGAATAGAATTCCAGTAATAAAGGGTCCATTATATAAAGAAAAAAATCGAATAGTTTTATCCATGAATATTCGGAGCTCGATCGATTAATCGACGGTCAATAGGCAGGCCTAAAGCGATAACCTAAACTGGTTTAAACTGTGAAATGTGAATGCAGTACAAGATAAAAAAACTCTACCTTTAGGTCCTCCGAAGCCCGGTGGGCCATTATTTCCCTTATCTCCTTTTATTCCTATCGCTCCAACCATCCCCTTTTCGCCTTTCATCCTATCCAGGCCGAGTTTTCCAATTTCAACCTTCGTCAGAGCATAATCGTTTCCTTTAATCCCGGAGTCACCTTTCGATCCCTTTAGACCTAAAGAGACAAACGTGCGTTAGTTATATTTCAATTGTATACAAGTATTTCAAACCGACATACTTTCGCAAAGAAATTAAAAAAAGCTCCATTGACAAAAATTAAACTAAAACAGAGGGTCTGTACCATATTAATAATCATATAACAATCCATTTTCTTACCTTGCTATTTTGTTCATTGGCAATTTTTGCTATCTTGATAATTTTACAGGATTATAGCGTTTTTCTTTTTATTTAGAAACACGAAAAAATTCATGAGAAGTTTGAACAAAATTGAAATCACCGTAAATCCTAAATTAATAGAGGAAACGTGGTAGAGTCTTCAAGGAGACCATGGGTTATGGTCTATAATATGGCGGCAAGCAGAAATTTGTAGCTTTTCTGGTTTATGATGTAGCAATTTGATGACGTCACAACCTCAAAACTGGTTGAAACACAAAAAGAGCTATAATTCTGAAATCCATCAAGATATCGAGAATTCCCAATGACCAATAATAGCAAAGTACCTGAAGTTCCTTTCAAGCCATTGCATAAAAATAAAGATACAATAACCAATCGTGAAATCTTTTGCAAGATTTGACGCCTATACTGAATTTTACTTCAACAGGTGGTAAATTTGTTTTCCAACATCAATTTTACAAACCCCGAATTGGTCCTTTAAATATGAGATAATATGAAATTACCTTTGTCGCCATTAGGTCCTCGTTGCGCCACACCTTGATCACCTTTTACACCTACTGGACCAGCATCTCCAACATCTCCTTTGTCTCCTTTGTCTCCACGTGATGCTGCAAAGCCTGGCTCACCTTTCTGTCCCGCCTCTCCAGTGAAACCTTTGAAAAGAAAAATCAGCTTTAAAACAAATAGTTCTGCTTAAAGTGACTCTGTCTCCCAATGTCGCTCGAAACGGTGAATTTGATAGGCAATATCACACAGACTTTCATCTTTCTTTCAAAAATGAAAGCGTTGTTTTGAAGATAAATCCTTGTACTCCACAGAGGAACAAACCAAACATTCATATCTTTTACGATTGCTCGGATATAAGCCGATTTTTCACGGTCAGTTTTTGGTGGCTTGGGTGAAGCAAGCAAACAAACTGCAGAAGACAAAGGACACGTGCCTAAAACAATAGTGTTTGCAGATTTGTTTATAGTTTGGCAACGAAGCACCTTTAACCAATTCACCCCTAAATAAGTCATACTGTAACAAAATGAAAAAATGTGAGTGTGGCTGATACCCTATGTGCCCGGGTGTCCAAAAAAGTTTGTCGATTTGAATTGTTATCGAAGTAAAACTGCCTGTATAGATTTACTTTGCATTGTAGCAACTTGTATTTTACGAATAAAATTGAATTGAATTGTCTACTGGACGAATGCCCGAACTTACCCCTTGGTCCATCGATTCCTTGTCTCCCAAGACTACCAGGCTTGCCTTCAGCACCCTTTGTACCTTTTTCTCCATCAGTACCACGCTGACCGGAATCGCCCAAAAAACCTCTTGCACCTTTGTCACCGCTTGGTCCGCTTGGTCCTGGCCTTCCTGCTGGTCCTTCAACACCCGGCTTTCCCTTTGCTCCACTTAATCCAGGCGCACCTTTGGCGCATTTTGGTCCTTGCTCACCTTTTTCTCCTGAAATTGCGAGAATAATTGGCTTTTAGATTTTTGACGGCTGTTGCATAAATTGGCAAGAAACAACGGATGCGTTCACACTAACGAATTTCTTCCCGTTATGATGTGAATTCTTGAAATTTACCTTTTTGGTCAGAAATCACGGCAGTATAACGTGACAACAATACCCTGTTTTCTATGGACTCGGCCCAAGAAACGAAACGTTTTAACAACGCTGTATGTGGCATGCGGTATATGCATTTTTCATTCATTTATTTCATTCTAAATTACTCAACCACGTTAGCCCCGTCAGTCTATAGAGACTGCTTTACAGGGGGCCGTGCAAAAAGACTTCAAAGTAAAATCTTAATTTACAAATTTTGTTATCGAACTTAAATAGTAAACAATATCTATAAAAAAGTTCATAACAAAATTAAACTAATTCAAAAGAAAAGCGAGATCAAGCTCTCTACAATGTCTCTTTTAGCCTTTTTTGAAGATAGGAAGAGACGGTGCATGTCTCACATCCAAGCTTAATTTGTTCCATACGTTAGTCCCACGAAATGAAATAGACTTCTGTCCATTTGACGTTTTGAAAAGAGGAACACGCAAGTCAGTTTCAGTGTTTCTTCGTCAGTGCAGTATGAGCTGAGTTCTTTACAAATAGCTTTGACAGATATTCAGGCGCAAGACTGTTTATTGACTTGTACATTATAGTAAATATCATTGACTTGTACAGTATATGAGGCAGAAAGGTCACATATTATGGATAAGTTAGCCTGTTGGTTGGAAGGGATAAAACGGAGACAAAGCGTCAAGTGTGACCGAAGCCAATGTATTGAACTTATAATAGACAATGTACAAAGGCTGGTGCTGATGAACTGGAATCAAACTTTGGACCTAGCCTCGTGTTTGCATGACTTTTGGTAATTTTAATTGAAACGTGACTCTTCAGGACTCTACATATATATGCTTTAATATCACTTATATTGAGTGTTTTGAATAAAAATCAAAATGTACGGCAATAACGAAACAACAACATGTTAAAATCAATCCCTCGCTGCTAACAAACAAACAAATACCTTCAGGTCCTGCTGGTCCTGCAGTTCCTGGCAATCCACGCGTTCCTTTTGGTCCAACGACATCACTTGTTGCTCCTGGGTATCCACGAGCTCCTGGGTCTCCTTTGGCTCCCCTGTCCCCCTTTCCTCCGATGCCAGCCGGGCCTTGGTCACCTTTCGGTCCATTGAAACCTATGAATGAGACACAAGAATTGAATCGTTACAATCAATAACAGTAACTGACGGTGGGGTACCTCGTTGTTAATAGACTGTTTAGGAACAAAACGGCCGTGGGGCAAATTACTCCAAAAATCTCGTATATTACCGTAAAAATCTTGCAAAAATCTTCAAAAATCCCAAAAAACTTCACAAATCTTAGAAATCCCAAAGAAAATCCTAAATATCTTGGAAAATACAAAAAAATCCCAGAAATCTCCCCAAACAAATGATACATATCGCAAAAAAAATTTCGACCGTTCTTTATCAATCCCCTTACCTCTTTCTCCTTTTTCTCCCAATGATCCGGCCGGACCTGGTCCTCCATCTACTCCAGATACACCCTGTAAACCGACATTCCCGCGTTCTCCTTTGCTTCCCTTGAAACCGGGTTTTCCAGCAGGTCCAGGTTGTCCAGCATCTCCGTCCGCCCCTCTTGGCCCTGCACGAGCTTCCCCAGCAACACCGACAGCACCTCGCGCTCCTCGTGGACCAGTTGGACCTGTTTCTCCTTTATCTCCTTTTGCGCCTTCGTTCCCTGAAAATGAAAGCAATGACAATGATAACAAAATATTGAAACTAGCAGTTAATATTGTTAAGTAAGTGCTGCCCGATGTTTCGCTTTTGAGGACATTTTTTAAAATTATAACTCACAAAATCATAACAATTTGCAGTAAGCCTCCGCCTACTGTGGATACAGAAGTTTAAAACGCTAGGAAAATCTATCAGTCTGTACTATTTAGCTGAATTCACACGAGTCTTTATTCGCGCTGCCGAAGTAAATATCGTTTTTTGGCCAAAAAGCTATACCTTGCAATTTCATATGAAATTTCGAGTCCTAGCTGATGCAAGTGCTTTGTCAAAAACTTCAAAACCCCAAGAATCTAAAAATCTCAAAAAATCTCAGAAACCCTAAAATAATTCCAAAAACTTTCCCCGAAAAATGATAATTTTTTTGCAAAGTCCTAAAAACCCAAAACATTTTTGAAAATCTCAGAAAAATGTTCACAAATCTTTGATTAATTCAAGAGAATTTTACAATCCCAAAATCTCGTCGTGAACGACCAATTAAAATCAAACAAGGAACGTAGTTGCTTACCTTCAATGCCTGCCCTTCCTTCCGGCCCAGGTGCTCCAAATCCAAGTTCTCCCTTGGCTCCTCTCGCCCCAATCGGTCCAGGAGGTCCCTGTTCACCTTTTTCAGCTTAAAAAGAATGAAAACAAGATCAGAAACGAACACACGTATGTTGTATAAAAAACTACGAAATTGACAGTTTCTGAAAGGTTCTTCGAATTGACATTGTTTTTATCGATGGGGGATCTCATGTGCCTTCGTGAATACTTAATACACAGTTTTATGAAACCACACCTCTGTGTACATATTACTCAAGTGGTGCCAAGTAATAAAGTTCAATATGACAAGCGAAAGTATGCTTCAAATTTGTAGAAGTAAAACTAGCTGTTGCTCTAGCAATGTGTGCTATGATTTTTCGTTCTTCGTGGAATATCCCTCGAATTTGCTGCCGTTTCATCACATGTTTTTTCATAAGGTGAGAATAAATAAAAGGGTTGCTGAAGAAATCTTTTTCCAGTACTCGAGTTTCTTAATTTTTCGGTGATCTGAGAGTTGAGTTTCTTATACAGGGCTTTATTAAGAAATACATGTACAGTAAAAACCCACATAAAGAGCCTTCCTCAAATAACAACCTGCAGCCTGAAATTTTCAATATTTAATTTTTTATGAAAGAACCTCTTCACGCTGGTGTTTGTATAGGTTCTTATTTTGAAGAACAAATGCACTCATATAGTTTTCAGCTGTGACAATCCAGAATATTAATTTGATTATTGTGTAAAATAAAAAATTGAATATGCTCCTCAATCACCCAAGACGCCTAAAAAAGTCTGACTTCATCAAATTGCTAATGTTCTATCCTCGATCATAGTATTTTGATTTTAAACATTCATACTTTAAAGATTGCAAAGAAAGAAACATTGTTGGACAAAAACTTTTCTGAGAAGATTTAAGAACCTAATTTAAGAACCTACAGCCTGATTTCATGATTGTTATCATTTACGTAAGAACCAAAACAGCGTGGTTTGAAAAAGGTATATATATGCGTATATATAAAGGTATATATATACGTTCTTATATGCGGGTTCTTACTGTGGTCCAGACGGCACGACGTCGCAAAAGCGTCGAAAGCACGACACCGCCATCTTGTTTTGTCAAAATTTATATTCATACATACAGACGACGTATCGTGACTTTATCATTTTGCGTTCGAAAATCAGAGTTGGGGTGAATGAAGCCAGTGAATGGAATCCCTTTCTCAGTTTAAAGCAAAAATAAAAGATTGGCATGGAGAAAATTGTCCATGCAAGTCGTGTCGCATTTTTATTCCGAACTTGGGCTATTTATAAGAAATGTTTTTAGATATCTGTTTTTATATTGTATACTTTTGATGACTTGTAAATATTTTATCTACCTTTTTTATCTAATATTTGTATATCTATTTTAAAGTTGGAATTAATTAGCTAACTAATTTTCGCTATCGTGTATTTTAATCCAACGAAAAAGAAAATGATAATAATAATAATAAAAGCCATTACAAAACATTGGGATTTTGAGTGTGTCTCGTTTGTTTATCGAATAAATCAACTTTAAAAAGCTAAGAAGCTTGGATTAACTTTCTGTTTTGCTTTAAATAATGCATGTTCATGCAATTATTTCATTGCTTTTGACAATTGCTACCTATCCTTTCCCTTCTCACTATCGCGAGGGAAAATATAAGAGCAATTTTCTGTAACTTTTACAAATTTCCTATAGAAACCTGCAGAAATTTTCTGCAAATTTATCCCAAAACAGTTGGTGTCGGGTTTAATTGCTATTGTGACATCATGCCGTCTGGACAAACAGGTTTCTGTAGAAAATTTGCAAGAAGTTGCAGAAAGTTGTTGGTCCAATTTTTACTTGAAATGAAACTTGGAAAGAAAAAGTGGCCTACCTCGGTCACCCTTTTGTCCAGTTGGTCCTACACCTCCATCTGTACCTTTGAGCCCAGTGGTGCCTTTCTCGCCTCTGTCTCCCTTTTCTCCGGCAGTTCCAGACGGCCCCTCTGGACCCCTAGCACCAAGTCCTCCTGCTGGCCCAATATCTCCTTTGTCTCCCTTTGCACCTGCTGGTCCAGTATTGCCACGCTCACCTGGGTCGCCTAAAATTTGAAAACATTAGGTAATGTCGTTACGTGAGTAGACCACAAGAAAACAAATAGAGAAATCCGGGGTTAGTATGATTCATGATAAAATGAAAGATCACACTGTTCTGAATAGTGCTTCGCATTTTTTGCTAACATTTTTCGTCTTTTGACGCTTTTGACGTCACAAACTTACCTCTAAATCGTGGCTAGCCTCCTTGTTGTGCAGCTTTAGGAAATGGCGCCGACATTTAGGCCAGGTTAGGCCTAACTTGTCATATTTGTTCGAAAAATGGCCAACAGTTTAGAACATGAACAGATAAAAAGAAGGTGGAATCTTGTTCGCCAATCGGAAGCTTATTTTAACCTTAATCATTATTACTCCGGATCTATATTTTAAAAATTTTGGGAAATCGGCGTCGCTGGTAGACAAACTGAGACTGCTCAACCAGGGAGTAATAATATTACACGTTAATTCCTGGACTTGGCACAGCCAACTTTTTTTGTGCGCATTGACGCGAGGTTCTTGTGCAAAGTCGTTACAATCTTTAGCCTATGACACCCTCGGAAAAGTAAAGCTTTGCACTGGATTAACGAGTCCCCATGAGAGCTATTGAAATAAACATAAATTTACTTTTACATGTTTAAATGTACACTCTCCAGTGTCAAATAGAAGGATGGTCTTAAATAGTGATGAGGGGGGAGGGGTAAATATTTCAAGACGAAAGCATCATTTTAGCAGCTTGAATGATTTCACCAGAGTTAAGGAAAATGTTACTCAGACTTTCAATGAAATTGATTAGAGCGGGGATGGAAAATATTCCAAAATTTAATAAGCAAGGGGAACGTCTACTTGGTACTGGAGAGTACATTCCTGACCTATTTTCAATGTTCCATTTTTGTAACAGTACTTACAATATAGCCTCCTCGAAATTCTTGTTCTAAACTGGGGTGTTTTCACTTTCTGCCGTACCTTTATTAGCTAGTACAGCAGCATATCATCTCTCATCTCCCTTACAATTTAATAAGCCACACCTCCCTCAAATAAGCCCCCTCTCTCAAATAAGCCCCCTTCCTCAAATAAACCCCTTCTCTCAAATAAGCCCCCTTCCTGAAATGAACCCCCAAAAATCATTTAGTATTTACGGTATCAGAATGTTGAAGGCAACCTACCGTTTGATCCAACAGCACCGGCTGCTCCAGCCGGACCAACACCTCCACCTGGGCCAATCAACGGGAGGCCTGGTGCTCCTGGTCTCCCTACTTCACCTTTGTATCCCTTTGCTCCTGTTTTACCTTCACTGCCTGGCTCACCCTTCTGTCCTGTCGTTCCATTGTCTCCTTTCTCTCCAAGTAAAAGTTTGCCTATTGTTCCGGGTCCTATGCGGGCATCCCAAGAGCTTCCTAGGGAGAAGAGGAAAAACAGAATTAGGAAAACTCATTACATCATCATTATCATCATTATCATCATTATCATCATTATAATCATCATCACGAGGATGAATATAGAGCAGGACAATAGACTAGGACAATATAGATCCGGTGTTCCAAGAAAAAAAAAACGCAAAACGCAACAGATCTGAAAAATTCTAATGCAAACTATTCATACTCAATTATTTTTATTTAGGGACCGTTCATTAGTTACAGAGGGGTTGGTACCGAAGAGAAATGTTTTATGGTACAAACAATCTCCTTACCCAACTCAAAACGTGATGGAAAAAACATTATCAACACCTTTTTACGTCAGAAAATTTCTTTTACCCAACACATTTCTCTTCGGTACCAACCCCTCTGTAACTAATGAACGGTCCCTTAATTCTGCAATGATTAGAATTTAAATTAAATTTTGTACCAGTATTTCTGGTAACTTGGTTGTAGAGTTAAACATCAGCAAACTGCAAATTTGTCAACCTCCTTCCCAGGGTGTTCTTACATCATACGCGTATCACGTGAACACCCTGATCCACAGTGCACAAATTCGCCCAAAATAAGGGCTGATTAGCAGCCATTATGGATTTACAGTTGGCTAGGTAACGCTAATTATGCGACCTCGATTCCAAACAACAAAGTAAAATTGTAATGGTCGTTGCTTAGTGACTAGATTATATTGTTGTTATTCGAATAATTAACAAGTTTTTGAAAAATAATTCATATCATCTATTGTTTTCGAATAACCAATTAAATTGCAGAACGGCCACTTGTATCCCAGAGTAGAAGTCGAGCTACGAAGTCACTATGGGGGCGAGATTGCAAATTTGCTCTTTGGTCAGAACCAGTGCAGAGGGTGACAAACTAGTTTTAAAGGAGGAAGGTTTGCCAGACATTTTTTAATAATGAAAATCTCTACGAAGCAAATTGAAGAATTCATATCTAATTACCTTTAATTCCTCTTGGTCCTGTGGGTCCCTGGGGACCAAAACCTCCAGCTAAACCTGTTTCTCCCTTCTCTCCTGGGCGACCATCAGTACCTCTTCCGGGGGTACCCTTTGTCCCTTTGTCTCCGGTCAAACCATCTTCACCAGGTGGACCTGTGTCTCCCTTTGGACCTCGTTGACCCTAACAAAGGAAATATACCTTACATGGAAAGTCAGAGGCCTAAGCTTAACCCAAAATTGAAGCTATGAGCTTGCCTCTTTGACTAAAATCGGCAATCTAAGAAATTCAAAATTTCACAGTCACATTTCTGTACATTTTCTTAATCATATTTCAACACAAAAAACCCTATCAGCTATTTTAAATAAACTAAAAGAAAAATAATCGCTAATAATCGTACATGACAGTATTCATAATCGTAAAAATAATCGCACAAAAAGTATTATGTGACAAGAATATTGCCACGGGCTACAAGAAAGTAGAAATTCTACTCACGGGTGCTCCATTGTTTCCAGGATCTCCTCTCGCCCCAGTTGGCCCTCGTGGACCAGCTGGTCCCGCGAAACCTACTGATCCAGGTGCACCATTTGGTCCTGGGAATCCTTTCTGACCTCGCTCCCCCTTCACGCTAATGCTGTCACCTTTTTCGCCCTTCTCACCCTCTCTTCCAGGATCCCCACGCACACCAGCTTCTCCCTGAACGAAACAAAGAAAGAAAATGGTCAAACATTTCTTAAGGATATATGTTTTCTCTTTTATAAGAAACTTGGATCAGCCTCAGCCCATAGTACTAAAAGCTTCTTAATTTCACATGAAAATTTAACACAAGTGAAATCTACGAATTTGTTAATTTGTTAAGACCGTCTATTCTGTTTCTGTTGAAAAGGCTCTCAAGAAAATGAAGTCTTCTTTTGGCTTTGGATCAGATGGTATTGCAAGCCATTTCATCAAAATTGCATTTCCAATTATCTCACATTCTCTGTGTAGGATTTATAATCTGTCAATTGAGTCAGGAATATTTCCTGATTGCTGGAAAATAGCACGTGTTGCTCCCATCTTTAAAAGTGGATCAACTGAGGATAGATCGAATTACAGACCAATCTCTGTCCTACCCGTAGTTTCAAGGTTGTTCGAAAAACTCATTTATGATCAACTGTACGAGTATCTTGATTCTAACAGGCACTTATTTGTAGATCAGTATGGTTTCCGTAATTTGCATTCGGTTGTCTCTTGTTTACTGAACTGTACCAATGATTGGTACGTAAATATTGACAGAGGGAAATATACTGCCATGATTTTCATTGATCTAAAGAAAGCCTTTGATACAGTCGACCATCAAATTCTTCTGAATAAGATGAGTAATTACGGAATTGACGGTCTTGAACACCAGTGGTTTAGCTCATACTTAGATAATCGCAGGCAGTTCTGCAAGGTCAACGGCGTCAGCTCCGATCCTGCTGAAATCAAAATAGGGGTACCTCAAGGTTCTTGCCTTGGACCGCTTCTATTTTTGATTTACATCAATGACCTACCTTTTGCATTAAAAAGGGCAAAAGCAACAATGTATGCGGATGATACAGCAATTTCGTTCTCTTCTGATAATATAGAAGAGATTGATGCTGTTGTCAATGCTGAACTTGCCTGCCTTGAGAAATGGTTACAGGGTAACAAGCTTTCCTTGAATGTTGTCAAGACACAGGCCATGATAATAGGATCGTCGCAAAAGTTGAAGAAAATTGATACACCAACGGTACCGATTCCTCATTTTCGAGTAAATGGTAATGATATCGATCTTGTGAAGGAAACTAAATATCTTGGTCTTATGATCGATGACAATCTAAAATGGAAGAGCACTGTAAAATGTACACAGAAGAAGATCTCTAGAGCTATAGGACTTTTGAAGTACGCAAAACACTTTGTGCAAGAGGATACATTAAGGAATATGTATCTTAGTATTGTCCNAAAAGGGCCGCAAAACTAGCGAAAAATCTCTTTTTGCATTTTGCTGTTCTTTAAAAAAGGGTTTCAAAATCAACCAAATTCATACGCATGGGCTTGAAATTTCCTGATATTCATGCAAATGGGTTCGAAATTCTCGAAAATCGTGTCATACAAATGGGTCCATTTGTCAAAGTCCAGATGCAGGTCGGATCATCCGTCACAATGAAGTACCCCCCTCCCCCGGGATACATACCCGGAAGTGATGACGACGAGAAAGAAGTAGATTATGCGTTCATACACAGCAATCAAGATATCCAGAGGATCCTTCAAACAGCCGTAACTTCATGCATGCTCAATACCTTAAGTACACTGCCTACGTCCGTCATGCACAGAACACAGCTCTCACTAAAGTGTTACTGATCGCAAAATCGATAGGGAAAACCGAGACCCATGGATCAAGATTGCCGATCTACTCAGAATATCTACAGATCAGGCTAAGAGGATCACGCAAACACGAGACAAGTTCGCCGAGTTGTTACGGGAACGTTTCAGCTCGCCTCAGTGATGGTAACGTTTATTCTGGCAGGAAATCACAGGTACAGGAGTTTGGCACGTAATAACGAGGTAACAAATGTAGCTTACCGAAGGTCCAGCTGGTCCAGTGTCGCCCTTTATTCCATCTTTGCCTCGGTCTCCTTTATAGCCTCTGGGTCCAGTCTCACCTTGAGCGCCTTTATCACCATTTATTCCACCGAAACCTTTTCTTCCCTGATCACCTTTTTGCGGAAGGGCGCATGCTAAACATTTGTCACCCTTAGGCCCTCTTGGTCCACGATTTCCAGATGGGCCTCGAATACCTTTTATTCCACGGGGTCCTTGTGGACCTGCGTCACCAGGGGGTCCAGTTTCGCCGTTCTCGGAAACAACGATGCCAGGGGGTCCTATTCAAAATAATAATAATAATTCATAAATTTAAACCGTTAATCCTTAAATGTGATTGGCTAGTTATGATGTCGAAATCACTAACAAAACATCTGGCCATTAATAAGTAATTACCAAGCCTTTGTGCTGTTGGATCATACTTTCTTCCGGGAATAAAGGGAGTCAGATCATTATCACCTTCATGAATTTCCATGTACAGTGAACGTACTGAAGCATGCTATTCTTTCTGATTGTCTTATTTGCCCAATCAACGCCCTGACAGTGTGCCTTTAACATGGTTGATTGTGGTAGAAAATAATCTTGTGATCATGTACGAATCAAAAGTCAGCGTGAAATGGTAGAATTAACTCAAAATATGGGGTTAAAGGCTATCATTTTAAAGTCTTTCGAATAATTTTGCACCATTTTTATTATTGCTAAAAGTAATTTGGCCTTTGACACACCTAAAAAAGAAAAAAATTAAAGAGAACTGGCGAAACCAAATTTGCGAATTTTTCAAACGCCTATACATCATTTTGGGACACCCAGTAAGTTTTAAGCTGGATGTCCAACATTTCTACTACTGTAACGTATTCTTCTAAGCCTCACCTATTTTTCCGCTAAAACCTTGAGGTCCTTTCGCACCAGGTGGTCCAGGAGGTCCAGGTTCCCCATCCATTCCATCTTTTCCCCTTTGGCTAATACCATTTCTGCCTTTATCTCCTTTGGGGCCATCGCGTCCAGTTTTTCCTGGCTTTCCTAGGGGTCCTTTCATTCCAGGGGCACCTGAAGATAATTGTGATAGCAGGTATTAATATGGGGCTCATGTGGGGGTCAAAACATATTCGGCCTCTGACACATTCAATTCAATTGATTTTTTGTCTTAGAAACTAATGCATATGGGCTTTTCTACTCATTTGCTGCCTAAAAGTACTTTGGGGCAATCATCCCACCGTCAAGGCTATTAATTGACAGGTGGGACGAAATCTGCAACTTCCAGCTTTCACCCTGTCTCCAAGCTCTTACATAACGTCGCACCACTTATGTGCCTCGCACAGATAAACAGGAATGAGGCTCATGGGAATGAAAATGGGCACAACGAACGAATTCATCCAGCTATCAAGCTTCACTTCAACGCTCAGAAATAAAAAATTGTCAAAATATCAAAAATTGCCACAAAGAATTATAACAAAATACCCAAATTTCCTTTCAAGCCATTAAATGAAATTAAAGATGCATTAACTATATGTGCAATATTTTTTAAAGGTCCGACGCGTGCTATATTAACTTTCTTAAAGACAGTGTTCTCACCCCAGGGGTTACTTCCATATGTAAAGCAAGAGGAACGTGCCACCCATAAGGTTGGGGTTTAAACCTCGAGAATCCCTAAATACGGGTCTCAAAATCTAACTGTTCCACTGGAAATTGGTAGCTTTTAACTTTGACAAATAATTATCAAATGTTTGGTTTCTAACGTTAGATTATGTTGGTCGTAAATCTGAAAATTGGTTGGTGGTAACTTTGTCTTCAGAATTGTGTGTTTAAAGTGAAATGAAACTTGATTTGTGGCAAGTTCAACAGGCTTTTCCTAAAAATCCTTAAAAATCGGTATGAAATTCGACCGTAAGTCCTTAACGATGGTTCTTTCTTTAAAAATTGGGCAGCACTTCCCCGTCAACATAAGACTCAAGGAACCCCCCTCCCGGGGTTCTCACACAAAAGACTGTATCAAATCATAACCTACCATCCATTCCTCTAGCCCCAGTTGGTCCTTCGGGTCCTTTGTCACCTTTTTCCCCTTGTGGTCCAGCAGCTCCTTCACGTCCAGAAGGTCCAGTATCTCCAATAGGTCCGATATCTCCCTTGATGCCTACATCTCCTTTCCCCCCCTTTTCACCAGCATCACCTGAAGGCCCTTTGCTTCCTTTTATCGAGGCACCCTAGGGGAACAATCATCGGATTTTTAAAGACCCATTGCCAAACATGATCCTTTGCGCGTCGAATGACAAAAAAAACAGGACTTAGGCCAGAAATGACTTTTAATCATACGAAAGTCGACTATGGGGCCGCAAAGGATCACGGTTAGCTGTGGTTCTTTAAGAGACAAAGAAAGAATGGATCACAAGAAATGCTAATTTATTCCTCTTATTCTTGATTAAATTTGATACCGACGAAATTCACTCTTGACACACAAAAACACTCTATTCTATCATACCAGCTTTTTGGAGATCCATTATGCTACAAGCGTTCGTTTGTACCTCTGTAGGCCGGAAGTCCGGTCTGTGACGCAGGCTAGGAAGTGCTAGGCTCTGGTTTTCGAGTAGTGGCAAAATTTACTTGAGAAAATAATACTTGAGAAAATATTCGTAACAAGGCCACCACTACTATTATGAAACGTGAAATGTTGTGAAATTAAGTTTTGAAAAAAGAAGGTCGCGATAACCATTCTAACAAACAAAATCACTAATCATCAAAAGCATAACATGACCAAACAAAGTGACTAAAACAAGAAATTTTTCTCTTGAACTTTCACTGCATTGCTCCACCTCTATGCGCATCTTTTTTGTAAATAATCATTACATTACAAGCCACTGTACAGAATGAGAAGCATTAACAATAATGATCAAACATGTCAAAATTAGGAAAAGTTCCATTTTACCATAACATTGTGTTACTTTAATGGATCATGTTATGATATCCTGCTAAAAAGATACATTCAGCTCTTGCAACAGTGCAAAGATCAATCTAAAAATCCCTCTCGTTGCCAGGAGGAATTAGGAAAAAAGTTATTTGCTTAGACATAATTTTTTATGTTGGGGGTTGCTTTTATGGTCCACCCGTTATTAGGGATGTTTTAGCAACAAGAAGGTATCTTAAAGGAAAGGGACGGTAAGATCAGCATAGGTTCCAAATCTTGCTTTTCGCCAGTTTAATTTTAATTGAATCGTCACAAACTCATCTCTCGTTTCTCATTCTCCATCTTTAAGCATGGTAGACTGTTTTTCAAGGGGCTGTGCAAAACAAATAAACTCAAACTTAAACTTTGGATTCTAAAACGAAATACAGAAAATAACGCTGAAAACATCAACAAATTGTAGTTCTTAGTTTCTTTCTCTGCCAAATTTTACTCAAGATTGTTACTCCAAGAAACGCCAAAGCAATTTGCCCGATACTTATGTTTATAAAATGAACAAGCAACTCAATCTCAGTATTACGTAATATAGTTTTTACTAGTATAGTTGTTAGTTAATGTATTCGAAAAGTACATTGGCGGTAGTCCAGTTATTGACTAGAAAGCAACAGTCTCAGTCACAGTTTTGATAATTTCCTTGACTAACGGCGAATATAAGCATAGGTTCCAAATCTTTAAATTTGCATAAAAAGGTCGGTGTAAAATTCAGTGACCTATTTCTTTGAATCGAATGGCTTGAAAGAAACTTTAGCTACTTTGCTATAACTAACTCTACCGTTGGACTTTTCAGAAATCTTGAGTATTTTCGAAATTACAGCGTATTTCATATTTCAACTCATTTGAGGATATGACGTCATCAAATTTCTGAATCACAAACCAGAAGAGTGAAAGGCTTTTGCTTGATACCATATTGTAAACGTTCATAAACTATGTTTTTCTAGAAAATTATTCGATGTTTCCTCAAAAAGTTTAGAAATTACGTTGGTTTTAAGTTTTGTTCAAAGCTTTTCTTGAATTCTTAACAAAGAAGAAAAGCACTCTAATTCTGAAAATAGTCAAGCTTTCTGAAAAGCCCAAACCTAGAATTATTAAAAAGTAGCCAAAGTTTCTTTCAAGCCATTCCATTAAAAGAAATAGGTCACAGAATTTTAAACCGACCTTTTTAAAGATTTGAAACCTTTGCTGGTAAGATCCACTAAACGTGGGAGATTTAAAAGAATCATACTTGATGTGATGAGCTTAAAAACATCAACAAAGTGTTCTTACCATTTCTCCCTTTCGTCCTGCTGGTCCTCTTTCTCCAGTGGGCCCATCTTGACCCTGTGGGTCACACAACATGTTTAAAATAAACACTATATTTGTTGATCCGACATTAAAGGGAATAGACATAGCTATATGGAGTGGTAGCTATAAATAGGCTACGAAAACGCCCACGTACCCATTGTTTCTTCAGCCACACAATGAAACGGCACGTGCTAACAGTATCAAATACAATAGACTATATTTTTAACTTGGCCCGGGCCAGCTTTTAAATTTGTCGATTCCCTTTAAGGCATCCCCAGAAATATGAACAACTAACCTAACAATAAATACTTACATAAAGATGACCTGATCATTAATGAGGGTCATTATGCAATATTTCAAATATTATAAAGAATGGAAATACGCGTATTTTTTTATAAGACACTAAGAACTAGAGCCAGTATTGAAAGTTCCTTAAAAGTATCAGATTTTGAGTACTCAGAGTTTCTTACGAGTTTCTTACGTTCCATAACAATCTTCATGTTTACTTCCTGTGCCCTCGTGAATATCTCAAAATAAAGTTGTATTTTCAATTTTCAATTTCAATTTTTAGCCATTATTCAAGTACCTTCCGAGTAACATGATATAGAAAATAGAAAACAAGCGAAAGAAAACAAGTGAAAAGAAACGGATGCTAAGGATTTCGTTGACTAAAATAAATAGTTATTTAAATACTTCTTCCCAGTCTTGGAATTTCTTAATTTTTTAGCGATCGGAGAGTTTAGTTTCTTATAAGCATAGTTTCTTATAAAAACATACGTGCATCAATATTTACAGCAAGACAAATACAAAAAGAAAGGTTGGGTATTTTCAATAACAAGTAAAAAACAAATCTTGCTTCTACAACTTTCGTTGAGTACCAAAATCATTTGCTAAATATTTTCCTATGACACTGGTCACAGTAAATCGTAAGATATAAGGTATCATAATTTTTACTGACTGCTAGCAATAAATCTATAGAAAAACTTACGTCACTTCCGGGCTGTCCTTCAATTCCAACAGATCCTTCAGCACCTCGATCTCCCTGCGATAAACAAGATTTTGGCGTCGGAAAAAGCGAAGGAACGTGGTCACAGCCCCCTGAAAAGCAGCCTTAGCTGACGGGGTTACCGTGTTTAAAGAACATAAAGTCAGTTAAACATTACCGTAGGGCATTGGTCTCTGACGGGGGCGACCAATGATTATGTCGAAGTAACTTCAAAATAATTTTATTCCAAACTTTTAGAAGATAGATATATCATAAAACCACTTTTACGAGAACTTGAATTCCTATTTTTTGTCAACTGTTCTAAAACATCCAACAGGTTCCCCTTCGAAAAGTAAACAAAAACATAAAATTCGACTTCAGGAAATCTAGCCTAGCTTTTTTAATCAGACTTAGCAAAGTTGTAGATGAACAACATAGCTAAAGATAGAGCGAAAAAAACCAAAACATTTGAGTAGTTTTGGAGATATTCCACTCTTCTGAAATCAATAACAAGTTTCAAAATGAATTTGCGACGACAGCATTGACGGAAACATTGCGAGTTATAGATCTTTCGATTGCCAAGACTATGCAGAATAACATCCTTTTTACCGCTTTTCGATAGGTTGAATAGTATTGGAGAAATTAACTGATTTCTGAGGATGATGCTTTTGCAAAACGGCAACTCGCTGCTTACTAGAGCGGAAAGCAGAGTTACTTTAATGCATGAATTATGCAAACCTTGTTGCCTTTTATTCCTTGCGAGCCTTTACCACCTACTGGTCCCTAAAAAGGAAGTATGTAGGAATAAAAAGAGGTTGAAAGAAGGAGTTTCGTTGATGACGTAGAATCATTTCTAATGGCATTTTGAAATGATTTTCTTGTCGCATTGTAAGATATCTCTTTCCTATTTTAACCAAAATAGGATTTTCGTAACTATACTACTACTGCCAAAAATGCACGGTTCTTTTTTTAATAAGAAATTGGTTCATAAGAAATTAGGATGGCCGAAAATTAAGAAACTCCAGTACTATGTTTAAGTAACGCTAAGAAACTTTTAAAAGCTAAAATCAAGAAAATCATGGGAAAATTGTCGTTGAACCTTTATTCTTGAGTAACATTCACTATAATTTTATGTTTTGAGCCCAATACAATTCTTTTTCTTGCTAAAAATTATGCTGCGTTTCAAGAAACAAATATGTGGCAATCGTAGAAACAATATAATAATTCATGCACCCAAAAAGTAAGAACAAATTAAGAAATTTTTACTGATTCAAGTTTCATATAAAAGAAAAGACGTGTAAGCTCCAAAATAGCACCAAAATAAGGTTTTAAAGCAATTATTCCATTATCTCCTTCTCATAGAAACAACACACATGAAGAAATATTCAGGATGAAGAACGCAATCAAATTTGGGTGATTTTCAAAGGTTGCAATATTTTGGCAACTATGTATAACAGTGGGCTTTAGTTGATTGACTAACTAAAGTAATCAAAAATAAATAAATAAATAAATGAATGAATGAAAATAAATAGTACTTACAGTTTCTCCAATACTTCCTTTCTGTCCCTTTCCTCCTTGTGGACCACGTTCTCCTTCAGGTCCCTGAGTGAAACGAAAAAATGCAACAATGTTTAATTCCAACTCAAACAAGATTTTAGAATTGCCAATTTAGAATTTTTTTCGACACTTCAAACATTAAGGAAAACATAAGTCATTGAGCAGATCTATTAAAAATTCAACTGCTCTCTAGTCCGGAATAGACGTCCCCATAATCCACTTATTAGTTTTTTTAAACAAATCCACTAAGGCCATTCTTATTCCAGACTCCCGATTATTACAACAACAACAACAACAACATTAATTTCGATATTCTTGAAATGTGATACATGTGAAGTGATGCTTCCTGAAATGTGACTCTAACTGCATTTTCCCTTTTCAATTGTCTGGCGATTCTTAGTTTGTTTTTTATATAATCTACAACAAAAACAACTTGGGTATTTCGCCTGCTTACAGGAAATTTGACACCCAACCCATTTATTCCAGATTTTATGCCCGTTTGGAAATTTTCCACCCTCCCCGTTTATTCCAGACTCGAGAATATGCACCAGAGGATTGAATTAAACGCGTACAGAGTTTTAGTTGTTATTCCACATCCCCTTCCCTGTCAGGTGCAGAAGTTTCGGAAACCACTCAAAGATACAATTGGCCAAGAATTAACAATCAAATATTTGATCAAAAATGTACCGTTTGACCCCCAACTCCAGGATCTCCTTTGATTCCACGCTCTCCAGGGGCTCCCTACGAGTAACGAAAATTAGTAGCATAAACTTGGCGTACGAATGACCAAGATAACATTTTTAATCTTTTGTATCTACAGAATAAACAAAAGGACCGGTTCAAGTGATTCAAATTAATGGTGAACGACCATTCTACATTCTACTCCACGTAGTTCCTTTATTTTAACAAAATAAATTGGAGGAGATGCCCTATGGGAATAATGTTTAAGATTCTCTCCAAGGCCAAATGTTTTGCTTTGCTAGAGATCCATTGCAGAAGTATTTCAACGAGCAAGTACCAAGAAATACTGTAAAGGGAGAAAGTTCCAAGAACAGTCATACATTATAGAAGAGATTTTGTTTGCTAAAATTTGACGACAAATAATCGTAAAATTTCGCTCTTATTTGTAATTTCTAATTTTCAAAACGGAGATATCATAGTTTCCTCAAATGTACCTTAATTCCTTGTTCTCCTTTGGGTCCCTGTGGAATAATAATAACAAAAATTAGAACGGACAGTTTAAATTAAAATGAATATTGTATGTTGGTGCCTGGTTAATAATTGTCGTTTCAGAGGCAACTGGAAGCTGAATCCGCTGAATCTCGTTATTTAGTCATTCCTGCAGTCGGCTTGCCGGTGCGGTGGAACAGCACTGGAAACATGACACTATCTTGCTTTGCGGCAAATGCTGCATAAATTTTAACAGAGTTCTTTAGAAAATTCCCAAGGAGCTGCATAAATATGCACGCATTACTTTTCTATTATTACAACATGACTTGAAGACAAAACAACATATGAAACTCTGTATCCGTATCTTCAAAATTTTAAATATTTTGAGTTCTCTTTGCGCGCAGATTTCTGCACCTCTCATTTGCAGACCAGACTTGAGACTACGACCCTGTTTACACTGTACCAGTACCACTTTAGATCCGTAACAAAAGTGTAACGGATGAGCCTCTCGTTCACACAGCTCGTGCTAATCCGTAACACTTTTGCTCCTTCTATGTATAGAATAATTTTTTTCTGGAACAGTGCAAACGCATTCTAACCATAACAATTTTGTAGCGCATCAAAATTGTACCGGTACAGTGTAAATGTGGTCTACGGTTCAAATGTCAAATGACAAGGCTATAAACGATGTCTTTTTCCTCATATTTTGCGGAATCAACATACAATTTTACGAGTCAACGCAGTTTTAATCGAAAACCATATCAAAATTAACATCCAAACTTGTTTTAGCCAATAAAAGGAAAATCTTTGGTATCCTCTCACATTTGATATAAGTGTGGGGGGGGGGCTTAATAGAGAGGGGGGCTAAATAGAGCTTTTACGGTAACTTCCTTTGATTTTCACTAAAAGAACCAAAGAAATCCTTTGTGACTTACTTTCAATATGGAAATATTCGTTTCGTTATTTTTTGTGCCGCCAGAGCTTGGTCCAATTTCACAGTCTCTTCCTGGAGATCCCGTTGCGCCTTTCTTTCCCTGATAAGCAAAAATTAATTCTCTTATGCAAACTGACATAAAATTCACTTCGGTTGCTGGAAACTGGCGATAGATATCTAAAATCAAAATGTTAACCATTTAGGTGGGTTTTCCTGACATTTCCTGACATATAAATTTGCATTTCTTAGCGACAGTTATGATAATGAGATTTAAGTTCAATTAATCAAGGAAGAAGAAGTAGAGGAAAGCAACCAAAACAATGGAGAGATAACATTAGCCTTTGGACTAGACGTAACCTGAGGTCGCTGAACACTGTTGTCAAAGATCGAACTTTATGGAGACAGTTATCACATGTTGATGCGCAATCCGCTGAAGGCGGAGAAGGCGAATGATGATCATCATCATTCTATGGGGTTTACGCGTTCGAAAATTCGTATTATAAAGACTGCTTAATAAATTGGAATGAATCGAGTTTTGGTCGATAGCTGAAAGGCTACTTTGATTTTTCTTGTTTGTTTCTGAGCATTGGAACTATGTCGGGTATCTAAAAAGTATCCCCTTTGACTGGATAAAGAGACGAAACGATAAAATATCGGGACTTTACGAGTACAAAACTACAATTTCGGGGTTGGTATAATTGACGATAAAATGACAGATTATGCTGTTATGGATGGTGTATCGTACTTTTTCCCACTATTTTCCCTCTTTTCTCTGCGAAATTACGTATTAAAAAGCGGCCACTGCTCAGTGACGTCATAAAAAGTCACCGATGCTCAGTGACGTCATCTCAAAGCCCTCTGGGAACGAGGCTACCCTATTGTTTTCTCGCCTCTGAATCGCGATTAGCCTCCCTATCGCGTACTCGTGCACAAAATGGAGACAGATGGAGGGACATCTGGCCTAAATTTCCAAGGTGTTTATTGAATTGACAGCTGACACAGAAGTCTAAATGCGGAAAAAAGTTTGTCATTTGATTCAGGGGATGGTAAGTTTGTTTTTCTAACATTAATTCTTACAAACCCCGGAATTGTTCTTTAAATACATATATCTTGCATTTTAAAAGAGCCAAAACTAAAAAAGAAAGCGTCTGTGGTAGAAATGTCATAAAGCTAAAAAATGACTTGTTACCGGTTCGCCTTTGCTTCCGATGAATTTGATTTTGTCAAGACCCTGAAAGAGAAGAAGGGATATTGAAATAACAGCCGGTTTATGACACTTCGAAACGAATTTAATTTCATAATTTATAAAACAAAACAAACAATCTAATTTATCTCCGTAGTTATATTCGATTTTGATTAGTTAACTTTGTATATATATATATATATATGGGTTGCTCTGAAGATGCCCTAGTGGGCGAAACATGTCAGCACTGAAAAGAAAAAGCGCAAAAGACCAAACAGATGCCTGTTTCTTTGAGTAGTTAGGCCCTCTTCTAACCGTACACTATATATATATGTGTATATATTGTTAACTATGGTATTTAATCGAATCAAAATAAATGTACAAACAAACAAACCAATATGAGTTTATAAAAAAAATTTGGCAAAATACATAACTATAAACTTGATGTAGAGAGATTTGGACGACAAAACTACTATAGATATTTGAATAATGCCTTTCGAACTTGTGTCCTCGTCGGAGTGGAATATCGATTGTTCCAATATATCCTAGTTTTTGTCGTCCGAATCTCTCTACATCAAGTTTATGAGTTTATATGCAGTCAATATTCCTTCTGGCGATTCTAAATTCAAAGCAAAGTTATAATTAAGAGAAAAATCTATAATTTATTGCAAAAGTTTATAACAAGAGGCAACGCATATTAGATGACAGCACTTACTTTTTCTCCTTTGGGACCTGTCCTTCCTTTGTATCCCTAAATAAGGAATAAAAAAAGTTACAATTGATCCATATTGGCAGTTAAGGTATGATGGAAGGCATCGCAAGCTAATCTCAGCAAACTAATACCTCGGGTTAAATCCTCATAGATTTAACAATGCATTTCAGCCATTTTCCAGCCGTTCTCAATGCATGCCGATTTGTAAATTCAAAATAAACTGAAGTAAACTCAACCAAAATTTATTATTCTTACCATTAAAGACCCATAGCTAACCATGACCCCTTTGCGGGCCCCAATGTCGACTTTCGTATGATCTGAAAGTCCTTTCTGGCCTTGGTTCTGTTTTTTGCTTTTCATTTGGTGCGCATGGTTAGGTTCATGGATCATGGTTAGCAGTGAGTCTTTAAATAAACCTTTTCGATAAGAATAAAACAAACCTTTTCTTGCTATTTCGGGACGGTACGGCAAGCGCTTGTAGTTTTTAATACAAATTACTGATTTCCAGCAGGGCAACAACAACTTTCAGCTGTCATAGCTCGTAGACACAAATACACAAAGAGAAAATTTAAATCTGGGTAGCATAATCAAATGTTGATGATTTTCTAAAAGGTTTTTTGACTCATCCGGAGCATAGGTGTCAAATCTTTAAAAAGGATTGCACGGATTGTTATTGAATCTTCCGTTTGATTTAATGGCTTTGAGAGGAACTTCAGGTACTTTGCTATTATTTTTCATTGGCAAGTTTTGATATCTTGATTATTTTCAGAATTATAGCGTATTTCTGCTGATATTGATTTAAAGGTTGCTGTAAAAAATTGAAATGGTCGTAACTCCTTAAAGGTAATGTGCCCATGTAAGTACAGCCGCGTATACAGGTTTCATATATTTTCCCCCTAAAATTGTAGATGTTGTGGTAGTACTGTTGTTTTATATTTTGTAGTATTGTACCTAGTTTATGTATTTTTAATATTGAAACTTGTATGTTGTGGATTTTAAAATGAAACTGAACTGAACTGAACTGAACTGTATACATTCTGTCAAAATATGCTGATGCAATGCTGACGAAGTGCCTCGAAGAGCGCACTGTGATTGGTAGAATCTAACTTATCACATGCAGATCGCTAGCAGATCACGTGCAAACTAAGATTGAAATTTGCCAACATGGCTGCCTGCTGTGAAGCCTCTATGCGTGTGGTACTGAGCTTGGGAACGGAAGATCGAGATCGAGAGCTGCTGAATTTGAAAGAAAGGTTTTTACAGAGTGCGTGATTATTAAAGTAGCTCTGGTTTGCAGGTGGAGGCAAATTTGTCCTTTGAAGATTAATATTCCAACTCTCAAAGCACCAATATCAACAAACAAGGTATCTATGTTCAAGTTGACTATCGAGGTATGTTTTAAAAACGATTTCAGATTGATTCAAGCTAAATTCTGATCGCTAAGGTCGACCAAATCTGTATACTTTTTTTTGGGACACCCGGTACAATATGGCGTTATTCAGAAATCTGTAGCGTTTCTGGTTTATGATTTAGCAATTTGATGACCTCGCAACCTCAAAACCGGTTGAAACACGAAAAACGCTATTATTTTGAAAATAATCAAGATATCAAAACTTGCCAATGGCGAACAATGGCAAAGTGCCTGAAGTTCCTTTCAAGCCATTAAATCTAAAGGAAGTTGCAAGAACCATTCGTGCAATCCTTTTTAAAGATTTGACACCTATGCTCATCCGATAGACTAAGAGGCCCTTTACATGAGAAATTTCCACTTTCAGCCCGTGTTGAATTCAACACGGGCTGACTTTTAACAGCATTGCTTATTTTGCTTTCCGTTTACATGATATCTCAACACGGGCTGAGATACGTCACATGATATGAATGCGGTCACAAACAGCAGAAGCAGGAATGCGAGCCCCATTCAAAAAGTTGACTGATTGCGGAAATAGATTCGCTTTCCTTTGTTCGCATTCTAGTCTTTGACTTCAACAAGCCCCGAACTGAAATTACTTGCGTTTACATGGATATATTTGCTAATCTCAACCCGAGCTGAAATGTCAGCACGGGCTGAGTAGGCGAGTTGAGTTCAGCCTGTGTTGAGTTTCAACTCGCCCTCCTTCATGTAAACGCGATGAAGGCCTAGACCGTCAACCGAGTTGAAACTCAGCTCGGGCTAATGTAAAGGGCCTCTAACAAAAACAACTTATTCATGAACAAGTATAAGAACGATTCCTTACCCTTAAGCCTTTGTTTCCTTTGGAACCCTTTCCTCCATCGTATCCTGAAAAACCTCTTTCACCCTGCAAATGAAATTAGTTATGAAATTAAAGGGTCTGTTTCAACCAGCATGCTTTGCACGTGTCATCTCTTTGTTGTCGCCATTTTCATGGGCCACGAAAATGGCGACAACAAAGGCCAACAAAGAGATGGCACGCGCTAAGCATGCTGGTTGAAATAGGCCCTTTAAGTCAGATCCAAATATCATTACAAAATACCGGAAGTCCCAAAATGATGTATCGGCGTTTGCCAAAATGTACTGGCAAGAGTTATGCATCGATTTGAGTGAAATATCAATCATTTTGTAGCAGAAAGCCTAACTAAGATGCACAAATCTATTTCACTAAAATCGATAATACCATTCTAGTGTTAGAGCCTATTTCTACAGAACCCACTGGCGCCCCTCAATGAGCCCCCTTGATTAGAATCTCTATATACTTAGTATTTACTTGAAGAAGTATAGCCTCTATCGCCACCTACGCAACAGCATCACCATTTTTTATGCATTTATCCCTTGTTGTAAAAATCCCAGAATTTTTTTAGCCTGAACCTCCTGTCTCTTGGAGAAGCCCCCTGAAATCGTCGATCAACACCCAGATTCGTAATCTACACCGAAAAGTGATCTAGAAAGAGGTTGTCCCGAAAAGTTCCTGCTCAATAGCAAAGTCAGATTTTGACCGTTTCTACCTGGTTGTTACCACTCGCACTCTTTACAAAAGTAAAAAGTTTCGACTTGCTCATTCATGAAAGTCTACTTATTTTACGTGATCGTCCTTCATTCACTTAATTCCCAGTAGTCCTCCATTCTCTTAGTTTTGTTTTAAGGTTTTGCCCTTCGGGCTTGCCCCTTTAATTTACTATTCACGTAGGAATTGTAATCACGCACTTTAGTTTGTTGTTTGTCTCTTTATGCATATAAATATAGCCTCGTGCTTTTGGAAAAATTTGCATTCTGAAGATGAAGCACAGTCTTGCTTCGAAACGTTAAACAAAATATGGCCTAGTCTTATAATTATTTAATATTTAACCACTACTGGATTGTCTTATGAAATATCACTAACTTGAACTTGTCTTTTTTTCAACTGGAATATGAATCGGAATGTGTGGAACATGAAATATAAAATGATAATCGAGATGATAATCGTCGCAATCCTTGTTCTTAAAAGTAAAAAGCCACTCAAAATCAAGTCTTCGCCATTCCTCTAAATCTTGCGATAATCCTTACCCCCTTTGACTAAGTATGTACCCAACTATTAGGAAAAGTCTGTAAAAATTTGTTCGAAAATTGTCGTTTCCCCTCCGTCTCCGTGGCTTTTCACTTTTGCGAAGAGTGGTAAAAACGCGGTACAATGACCAAAATCTGCCTTCTGCATTTCCGATTGTTCTTGGTACTGTCCTCTCAACCAGAACTTGCTATTTTTCCAAATTCAGCGCATATGCCCTATAGCTTACAATGAGATAGTTGCAGGAAGCTATTATAACTTCCAGTAGAAACCCTTAGACATATCGAAGGAAACTTACCTTGTTTCCCAGTCGTCCAGGATCTCCTTTCTGACCCTATTAGGAAAGCAACACGAAGGTTAGTTCTATATGGCAGGATTTAGGAAAATAAGGTTGAAAATCAATGGTAAGGAGCGACAGATGCAAAAGAGAAGTGAAAATTAAATTAATTGCAGTTTTTTTTTTTATAAGAAACCACTTATCAGAATCTAGTAGACTATTCGAGAAAATTATGGAACTTTATTAGAAGCGATCAAAGCACAATTCGAAGTAAAGAACTTTTCAATTTCGGTTACAAGTTGTAAATTGTTTTTGAACAGAAAATGTATTACCAACGCAAATAATATTAAGAAATGTAATACTTGTTTATGATTTGCTTCTTTCATGTGATTATCTGGGCTGAAAAGCTAAATTAGCAGTCCTCAATAAATTATGATAAATTGTGAAATTCAATTTCATGAAAATAAGAAACTCTAGAATAAAATTTTACAAAAACAATTGGGACCAAATTAAGAAACTCTACTACAAAGCGCAAATGAGTGTACGTATGTCCTCTTATTTTTCTTCCTCGACATCAAAGTACTACAATTCTTGGCAAAAAATTGTCACGCTCGCTGATAACTGCATTTAGCCAGAAAGTCGAAAGCTAAGACTATATCTTTCCAAAGTTTGAAATAATACTATAGTATAGTACTGTACTACATTCGCTATTTTTATAAGAAACTTGGCTACCGGTTTTGTAGTAGTGTTTCTTCGTTTGGGCCACATTGTTATCGTAAAGTGTTCTTCTAGAGTTACTAATTTTTCATAAAACTGAATTTCACAATTTATCATAATTTATTGAGGACAACTAATATAGTTTTTAAGCCCAGAAAATTACAGGAAAGAACCAAATCATAAACATAAATTATATCTTTTAGTATTATTTGGGTTGGTAATACACTTTTTGTTTAAAAACATTCTGCAAACTCATAACTAAAACTGAACAAGTTTCTTAACTTTGAATTGACCTCTGATCGTTTCTAGTAGAGTTCCTAAATTTTCTGGAAGAGGCTTCCACAGTTTCTGAAAGCCTTTTCTTATGTAAAAACAAGAGTGCAGTGCTGCCTAAATTTATGCATAGAAATGAATTTATGGCTATCGTCAGTGGCGGACACTAGGGGGAGAGGGAGTGCAGTCGCCCCCAATGTAGGGTAGAACAAAGACATTTTGTTTGAAGACAATTGAGATAAACAATGCTTTTCAATTGAAACAATAACTGCGTCCCCGAATACTTGGCAAAGTGTTCGCCATTGGCTATCGTAGAAGAAAGGTTGTTACAGACGAGTTTCCTATCTATTTTACGGCCTTTTACCAAAAGAATATATACAGTCACACTCTGATCACAACATAAGATTGAAAGGCCTTAGTGTGCAAAGAAAAGTTTTCGTTACACTCATTCTTTTTATAAGAAACTAAGGTCCGGGGCTGGTAGGCAGTTTCTTAAATTTTAGGGCCATTTTGCTACCAAAAGTTTCTGATTTGTTTCTTATATTGTTAATGCCCAAAGTATAGAGCCAATCTATTTTTGTTAGAAGGGCTTCCAAATTACTTAGTAAGATCTCAAAACGTGTTATAACATAATTCGCACTCAAAACAAAGCCAAAAACATCCATTACTATTGTACAGTGTCAAAACATATTCGAATGACCTGGGAAAATAAAAGCTACAAATTATAAAAGTTTCTTAGCTTTTTAAATTCAGGTAGGGTAGTTTCTTAGCTTCTAGAAAATTGAGCCCACAGTTTCTTTTAAGCTGTTTCTTATAAAAAATTAGTGTATTTCTTTGCATCCGACTCTTACAGTATCTATATTACCAAAGAAAAGGGCGACATTGTTTCGCATAACTTAATCCATCCTTCTTTCAATCAAATCAGAGAATAAGGTTACTTCGGAAAATCCCCCTCCTTCCGAAACAGATTTGAATACACTAAAATCTTTCTTGGTTTTATATCTGTGGTTTCCTAAATTAATCAAACCCACAACAAATTTATGATTCGTGTCTATTTCTTTGTGAAACTTATGCTGTAAAATAAGAAAATAAGAGAAATTTGCTTCGGCAGGAAATCTCGTCAATGCTATCTTTCTCTAATGGTGATTAAAGGCACTCTTTGTTACAGTCATGGATCTGGGAAGGGCGGTTTAATCCTGTTACATGCTTAGATCAGTGACACGTAATGCCTCAAGTCATATGTCCTAAAGTGCTCCCAAAATTAAATGGACAAAAACGTCTTCAGCTGTAAAGTTGGTATTTCTTATTAAAGGGAGTACAAAGACCAGCAGCCTTTGCCATCGTTTGTTGTTGTTTTTGTGAATTTCGTACAGTCAGTTATTCTGGAAGATGTGCAGAGCAAGTCGCTGACTGTGCGCAAAGCATGCTGGTCTTTGTACTCCCTTTAAGGTAGTGTCAAGTCAAACAGGCATCAATCGAAAGATCTCACAAAGCGGAGTTCGAAAATTAAGAGGAATTTGAAGCTTAGAAAGGAGGGTTTAGCCCTTGGAATTCGGTTTCTTAAAGCGGTTTCTCACTAAAAAAATATCTGTATATGTCAGGGGAGATTTGCGATAACGCAAAACTACTCCTGCAAAAGTCTCTAATTGTTTTTATTCGTGGATATTTGCACCTGACATCTAATGTGAGGCAGCCTTTAGTTGCAAAATATGTCCGTTACCTTTACGCCTGCTTGTGTTGCTCCGCTCTCGCCAGGATCTCCCTATAAATCAAGAAAGTTAAATTGAGCTTTGGAAAATATAACTAGGAACAAATGCTATTTGCAATATCTAAGTACAAATTATTCTTTGAGCACTGTGCGATATCTATTCTTAAGGAAAGAATTTTCTGATGATATTTTCCAGGATTTCCCCCCATTTCAAGCGGATGTTTGTTTACTTACTAAAAGTGTACAGGAGCTTTTGAGGAAATTTTCTCTAAATGGTGGACAGAACGAAGTTTGTTTTTGGTTGAAAAATTTCACGAAACGGTCTTCCTAAAGGGCACAGAATTTCTGTCAAAACGGCGATTTTGCAGTTTTTAGGTAGGCCATATCACACAGATTTGTCACTATCTTTTTCCAAATGAACGCGTGATTTTGTAAGATAGATTCTTATATTTCAAACAGTCATTTCGGAGTGGATTCACCCCATCCATCAAACTACGAATAGGCATAGTTAAAGCCTGAACTGTGCTTAAAGGGTCTGTTTCAACCAGCATACTTTGCGTGTGTCATCTCTTTGTTGTCGCCATTTTCAAGGGCCATGAAAATGGCGACAACAAAGGCCAACAAAGAGATGGAACGCGCAAAGCATGCTGGTTGAGACAGACCCTTTAAGTTAAAAATGACTTATTGTATTTTACGTTCTCCATAGCTGATCAAACGATAGGACAATATGTGGCACGTGGCCTTTTTTTGTTCTATTTTCAGACTAGATCACTATAACTCTGTTTATTGCCCGGAACGTCTTATATCGTACTACGGGGTGTTTCAAAAACAACGCAACCCACCTTTATTCGAGATTCTTCAAAAAATCATTATATTTGAATTAGTTTGACGCATACCATCTGAAAGAACAATCTATTTTCTTTCCAATGATATCCAGCTTGGGCACTTTAATTGAATTATTCATCACTTAATTGACGTTTTAGTAAGTATGGCCTATTTTAGATGCAGGAAAGTGGTACGACATTTACACTGACGAAAACTCATCTTCGTGAGAGCTTATTTTATCAGTTCTAATAACTGTATCTCAAGGGAGTAAATTTGTATGTTTCCTACCTAACGACATCACTTCAAATGCTTCTAGGTATGAACTGTTTTTCTCAAAATCTGTTTTGTAAACTTTTATGATAAATAGTTTTGATCTAGCTCTTACAGCCTGCTGCATCTGAAATAGGCCATACTTAGGGACGGGTCATTAATACTTGCCGGGGAGGGGGTGGAAGACATTTGCAAATATTTGATGGAATTTTCGTCCCCCCTCTCTGATTTACGTGAAAATTTTCATCCCCCCTCCAACATTGCAGAAAATATTCTCAACCCCCCTCCCAATACATATATAAACTTGTGTATATAGAAACTGAACAACTATGTTTTAATTCCTGAAGAACTAGTTTTTAGAAATTATCAGGATTTACCTCAAATTATTTTCATACCCCCTCCTTGAGATGTGCTTTATTTTTCGTCCCCCCTCTCTTTGAGTAGGTAAAATTTTGGTCCCCCCTCCCAGATGTCTTCCACCCCCTCCCCGGCAAGTATTAATGACCCGTCCCTTACTAAAATATCAATGAAATGATAAATAATTCCGTTAAAGGGAGTACGAAGACCAGCAGCCTTTGCCATCGTTTGTTTTTGTTTTTGTGAATTTCGTACAGTCAGTTATTCTGGAAGATGTGCAGAGCAAGTCGCTGACTGTGCGCAAAGCATGCTGGTCTTTGTACTCCCTTTAATGGACCAAAACTGCTTATCATTGGAAAAACGATAGATTGTACTTTCAGATGGTATACAGTACATCTATTCAAATCTTGTTATTTTCTTTTAATTTTCAATTATAGTTGGGTTGCGTTTTTTAGAAACCCTTTAGAACTCGAAAAGTGGAGCTTTCAACATATTTCCCTAACAAGCTTACCTTGGAACCAGCTGGTCCGGCGAAACCCTGCAACAAATCAGAAAATTAGTCATAGTTACTTTATCACAACTAAAAGAAATATCATTAAAAAGACAATGAACAGGCTGTACCACAAAACCAGATATCAATCATATGTTTACAAATTCCCGCCAAGATGGACGCACAATCAACAATGTGCCAAAGTCACAGGAATATCAACAGCGTAGCCTCAAAAGGATAATATAAAGCCAATTCTCCAAACATTTAGTCTAGCTCTTTTTGATAAAATTAATCAAAGAGAAAGTTTACATTTTGTGGTTTATCAAACTAGTTTTGAGACCGTGAGAAGATCCCATTTAATTGAGAAGATCCCATTTAATTGATTAGATTTTTCTATCAGTCGAGAAACAAAGGGCTAACTTGAATAAAAGACTTTTTTATCAATTGGGACACAAAAAAGCTAACATAAACAGGCAATAAAGAATGGAGATTGTATCTTAATAACCGATTTTCATCTAGTGGAGAATTATCTAACTTTGTGTAACAACGTTCTTATTAGCTGTGACCCTTGGTTCTCTATAGAGACTGTTTACTGTTCTTCGATTAGATGCAAAACAAGATAGCAAATGAATGAGCTTTTGAGGGTTGTTGCCCTCTTCACTTTGAAAAACCTTCAGGCTGACATTTCTTTGTTTGTCCTAATTCAAACTCAAACTATCGCTCCGAACGCAAATGACATCATTAGACGATTGTGCTGAGGGAAATATTTACCATGATCCTTTGCATCCCATGGTGAATCGTCCAATCAAATCAACTGAAATTCTCAAAGGATCAGGTTGATGGTTAAAAAGCTTAAGTTTTAAGGGGGGTCTGGGCTAAAAAATACTTACCCTTGGACCATCAGTTCCTGGACGTCCATCAACACCTCTTCTGCCAGTATCACCCTAACAAGATAAACAGACAAGAACATGATCCCTGATACGGAATTTTCTTTTAACTTTGGTACTCTATCTTGGAGTAACCAAAACTACTTCAGTAGTAACTTTGAACACAGTAACACAATTGACACGCTGATGTTACCTCCATTGAGCGGGAAAGGGTATTGTTTAAAAAATTACGAATGCAAGAAGCACAGTTGGCAAGGCGCAAGTCTTCAAATATTAGTCAGTCGCGTCCTTCGCTTATTGCAGAATGCGTATCAGAAAACAATGTCTCAGACATTCATTTTTCTCTTTTGGACTGCGTTGTTTAATGTTGTTAAATCAGTTATCCCACTCCATGGTTTGATGTCATCCATGAAGCGTCTTTGTGACCTTCCTCTTACTCTTTTCTCTCCACCATTCCTTCTAGGCATTCCTTGGAGAGACCACGCTTTGTTTCACAACTGAAGAAAGTGAGCGTAGTCTATATGCATTCAAAAGCTCAGAGATTGGTACGTGGTCTATAACGGTATAGTGTATCACGAATCTCATTACGATAAAAGACATCATTATGATTAAAATTCTTCAGAACTCAGCAAAAAAGTACAGATTGCAATGATTTGATTCATTCATTGTCCCTTGGAAACACTGAAACACTGATTACAATCATGATTGCGATGATAAACTCTGTGATCATCGTGATCACTAGGACGATAACTTCATGAAGTAACTTTGGCATACAACTGACTTACAAATTGATTCAAAATAAAAAAAAGTAGACTAACCTTTGTACCGTTGCATCCTGGGATACCAGCTTCTCCTACTCTACCTTCTTTACCAGGCAGACCCTGAAAAAATAAATAAAAAAAAAGAGATGATTTTAGGCGAATTTACTATTCAACTTGTGTTCTTTAATTAAGCCTTTTAAAATGAAAGTGCCGCAACCCAAACATTTAAATGACACTCTATTTAGCCGTCCCCTTTTATAACGACCCTTTCTTATTCAGCCCCTCTTTTCCCAGCAATAGTTCTAAATATGCCCCCTATCTCTACTAAATCCGCTCTCTTTCAATCAAACACAATCGCTTAGAAGCAATTCTGAAATTTTATTCTAAAAATTCTCTTTTCTATTTGGTACTAGCACCTCGTTTCATTTACATTTTCACTGCATTTCCAATTTTATTTTCAGCCTGTATGATTTCTCATACTAAAAACTATTTTCGTTGTCGGGCCTATTCAGGAAGTTTTCTCAAATCGTTGCCAACGGTTCCTTCCCCCAATGTCGTCCTTTTTGCTCCTTTACGAGCAATCCTTTCTCTCTCTTGTCCCTCTCTCTTTCCTAAAACCTACAAGAAATTTCCTGCGAACTTCATCTTCACCAACGCGCAATATTCCCCTCCATTCTCGGATCTTTTGATCCATAAATTAGCGGCACCACACTGCGGCACTCAAAGATTACAGAAATCCCAATAGCTTAGCATCAACAAATGACAAGAGAAGAAGAGCATATCTTAAGTGGTAGCCTCGGGTAAAGGAAAGGATTAAAAGATACCGTCATGGTCTCTTGGGGAGGCTAAGAACCGGATTCAATTTTCAAAATAAGTATTTTACAATAACAGATTCTGAAATATCGACATGCATTGAAAATCTTTTTCCTACAGCAGCGATATGCCACAAAATACAATTTCCTGAGCTTTGATATTATTGACAAAATGCCTAGTCAAATAAAACTTGTTATGAATTTCCCTCTTCAGATTAAAAATTGATACTGTTATATTTTGCTTCCGTTCGTCTAAGGATATCTAATGTGGGCTTACACAGTGTTTCAAGAAGGCTATCATTCTTCACTGTTTATTGTACTTAAAAGCGGCAGCTCATACACAGAAATTCACAACGTTTCCGGGAAACTGACTCAGTCGTGGTGTCCCGAGAAACCGAGAATATAAACAAACTTAGAATATATACAAACAATCAGTGTTGGGAAAATTGATGAAAGGAAAGCGATCAGAGGAGCAGTTTCCTGGTGTTTTCCGGATATTTTTTCCGGATAGTTCGACTGACAGATGCTTTGGTCTTTAGCCAAAGGGGTGGAAAAGATGTCTCTCTCTTTTTGCGACAATAATGATATCTAAATTATTTTTGGAACAAAATGGACAACCTTTCTTCACACTTTTAAGATTTTTTTCACCATTCGTTCTACCTCCCTGAAAACTTCAGGGATCATTGGTGCTGTTGTGGGCCACACTTTTTAATTGTCCGGCCTTGAATTTCCCCCGTAGTTTGCAAGAATGCTTTTAAAAGTACGCAACCCAACTAGGCTCCTAATGGCAGACACTTTGTAGAATATTGGTCGGCCAAACTATTGCTTCACTAAAAATATGTTCTATCTCCGCTTATTTTCCAGAGTTGGGAGGTGAAAATACCTCGTTGTCCTCCCATGTGTCCACTACCAGAGACCTGGCATACGCTTTGGAACACTTTCCCATTTGACGCTTATTATTTAGTCCACTTTGCTTGAGTCTGGCTTCCACGAGGCGTTCATCGTGATTAATTCGATTGCAAGAACTTATCTTGATAGACGATAGACCCTCGGATAGACCAGTATGAAAAATTTTCATCTTGACAATTTCCAGACTTTTGAAACTTTCACAGAATTTAGAGCGCATTAGGTGTGGCTGCCGAAACGAGGACTCTCGAAAATCATGACGTAATGAAGGACAAAACGAGGCCAACGAACAATTGACAGGAAGTGTGAACGAAGATGGTAGCAAACCATCATAGTAACAAATTCGTCAGACTTTAAACTAGGCTTTGAACATGGGTTTTAAATTAATCCCAGAGGCTGTTTCGTGCATAGATTTTCACATGAGATAAGGCACTGACCTGAAGTTGATCGATACAAATCTAAATTTCAAAATTTGTTTTGTCTGATATGGTATAGGCTTCCCTTAATCCAATCTTTACGGTCAAGGAAATACCACTTTCCCATGAGACTTAAATATCTTGGCACAAACCCATGTTGAAGTTTATGTGAGTTTCTCTGTTAAAATTACACTCTACTCTACCAAATCGAAACTACCACCAAACTGAGGTCGCTCGAGCTGGGACTCATAATTCTAAGAACACTAACGCCCCGCCCCCACTGAAACGTTTAAAATCATTCTGTTAATTTAATTTGCATTTTGTATTTAGATAATTGAATTAGACTAGTTGCTTTTGTAGCTTAAAAATAATTTCGATTTAAAATAAGAAGACAACAACAACAACAACAAACGTTATCGTACCATTTCAATTTAATGTCATTCCCAACAGTGGTACAGCGATGGAAAATTGGAATATAAAAAGAGAGAATGGAAAAGTGGAACTGTACTATATCGTACCGCTTGGGCCACTTGGGCCCTCGTGAACGCAAAAGAGTCCCAAAACAGACCCAATTTTTGGAATAATCTCGTTGCACACCCCATGCAAACGGGAACGATATCCTACCGTTCCAGATCAGGTCCCTTCACACGGGAATAATATCATACCGGTCCATTCAATATCGCTACAAAAGATGTAAAGCAAAAGATGGTAAGATATCGTACCGGTTGAACGCTGTAATTTTGCGTTCCAGAAAGTGGTATGAAAAGTGCAACAGTACTCCAGCGTACCCGTGGGAACTAGGCCTAAAATCAGGCCAAAATTGCAACACATTTTTGTAACTCCAATTGGATAACAGTATTTTGGCAAACAAGGTGTTCTGATTGGCTTATTTATCAATTTATAAATTCACCGAGATGGGACTCAAAAACATTGAATCTCGAAGATGTGAACAAACTTACCGGCTTTATACACATTGACTTTCTTGTGCTTCTTACAGAATAATAAGATACTTACATGAATTCCTGAAACTCCTTGGATACCTGGTGGTCCAACAGGTCCCTGTAAAGAGAAAAAAATATTTCAAAGACGGATCCTTGTTTTGCTTCTTCATCTTGTGTACAAGGCCTCTAAAAAAAGTCTGAAAACGGATTCGGTTGATTTCCTACAGCTTAGGGAATTTATGGCGTATTCTGGGGCATCTAAAGTCTTGGAAATTATCTGACAACGATAGTCTCTTGAGAGACAACTATATTCCATCCTTATTTCGTTTTTAATTTTAAGCTTCTTGAAATTTGAAACATATATGAAATCACCTTTCCTGAAATGTGATTCGAACTATATTCTCATTTTAATAATTTTTCTGTGGTTCTTAACTTGTTTTTGGTCTTCTTTACAGTCAAAAACACTCACGAGCTCAAATTCCAGACACTCCTTTTATCAAGATTCGGGGAATTTTCCACCTACCCCGTTTATTCCAGCCTCCCCCCCGTCAATTCCGGACTCGAGAGTAGAATGGTAGAAATAGAATAGCTAAGCTACTGTTCTGTTTGGAAAAAAATTACACCAATGTCTTCCTCAAGATCTCCTTGGTTTATTTTGCATATATTAGCAATGAACTCTCAGCAAAAACTTCCTTACATTGCTAACAGCTAGTACCTATCTATAGAGATCCAGTGGTCTTTATAGTCATAGATAAGAACTGAATCGTCTCTTAGGTATGAAATAAAATTGCAGCAACGTTGAAAATTATGCAGTTATCAAGGCAAGAAAATATTTGCGTGATCTCGTTGTAATTTGCAAGATGGCCTCAAACCTCAGATTGAGATAAGAATCACGAAGATAAAAATGAGAAAATTATGGCATTTAGATGAAATTATGGACAAAATTTTGGTTTAAATCTACAAACCCATACTTCCTGATCAAGATATTAAACATTTTGACCCCTTGTTAGAAACGCCATCAGTTCAGATGACAATTTAACCAGCGAGTTTTGTCCTTAAAAGGCAAGCACACTGTCTCTGATGAAATAACTAAAAGACTTTCTCACATCAAATGTCAGGTGAGATTTGCAATAACGCAAAATTACTCATCAAGACTTTTTGATGGTTTTTGCTCGGGATAATTTCGCCTGACATCTATTGTTGCTAGATAGACTTTGGTTCAAAAGAGTTCTAATCTAAACCCTTAAAGGATCTTGGGCAACCGGCATGCATTGCGATCGTTTGTTTTGTTTTTCGTGGATTTCGTGGATTCCATTCAATTCAAGTCCAATGTTTAACAAGCGTAAGGAGAAATGTGGCCGCATCTGGAGCTGCAGCGCCGTGCTGCTGACCTGAGCGACATGACAAAATTATTTTCATGCAGCATAAAATTAGGGCCACCTTTGCAAATAGGGCTGCAATGTTCGTCCAGATATCATGAGTAGTTTTCTTAAAAGGGGTCTTATTATGAGTAGCTTCCGAAGCATGCCAAAACAGACAAAAAGTTTAAAGCAATGAAAAGACTGGAATAGCACGAAAAGCAGTTTCATAACTATCTTGAAGTTACAAAAACAATAGTTGTAAACACACTAACACTGTAACAGTTTTGCTCCCAGAATATACACTGCCCTCCGGCAGCCTCCTCAGGGGGATACAATTTGTCACATAACACACGGGATCGCATCAAATCATTGGCTCAAAATAACAGCGACCTTAAACACGAAAATAAATCCGACCTGAGAAATAGAATGTGGGGTAGAATTTTCGCTCCTAGTGCACCAATGGTGCAGACCTCATTAATGTGCGCGAGCGCACGAGCGCCGCTCGCAGGCACAAAATATCATTTCACATTTGTTGCTGGCATCTTTACTGTACTCAGAGTGATTTGATTGCAGGCACATTTTTCCCAGTCATTTGCTCCCAGGCACAGAATACTTTTAATGATGCCTGCAATGGTGCCACCCATTGATAACTATAAAAAGATGAGGTCTACCTGTTCAACTGTTAAGTCCATTATGAGAATAACTAGAAGCTTATACTTTGTATCTTCATTAAACTGTCGACTTTGGTTTTTCTCGAGCACAAAATCCAACAAGTTATAACAGTGAAATTTAACTTTGATGGTTAAGACAGATGTGATTTTTTTGTCACACAATTTATATAGATTTGTGATAACTCTTTTACCATTTCCCAACCATTGTTTCAAGCAACTAACTTAATCTGGCAAACCTCGAAAGAGCTGATGGACCTTTTAGCGATTCTACAAAAGGTCCGGATCGAACGATATTTTTACANAATACTTTTAATGATGCCTGCAATGGTGCCACCCATTGATAACTATAAAAAGATGAGGTCTACCTGTTCAACTGTTAAGTCCATTATGAGAATAACTAGAAGCTTATACTTTGTATCTTCATTAAACTGTCGACTTTGGTTTTTCTCGAGCACAAAATCCAACAAGTTATAACAGTGAAATTTAACTTTGATGGTTAAGACAGATGTGATTTTTTTGTCACACAATTTATATAGATTTGTGATAACTCTTTTACCATTTCCCAACCATTGTTTCAAGCAACTAACTTAATCTGGCAAACCTCGAAAGAGCTGATGGACCTTTTAGCGATTCTACAAAAGGTCCGGATCGAACGATATTTTTACACAATCTGTGGAATTTTCGAATGTGAACAACAGCGATAGATTAGCTGTAACACCACTCAATTGAACATTTCGCATAAGAAATGTATAAAAATATCACTCAATCGAGACTCGTTTGTAGAATAGCTAAAAGGTATATTGTTTCTCAAAATCGTCTCGTAAAGCGTAAAAAAGTACTTTACGTGTCCACCAAAAAATTAAGGAACTTTGGTACAGGAGAAAATTGTTAATTTCTTATAAAACAATGCGAGCATTCAAACCAGACTTTTTCGAGCATCTTTTGATTTTTGGCAACAAAATGCTTCAAAATTAATAAGGTACGTAAAAAAACTGAGAAATTGAAAAAAGAAGGGAGGGAAAATTTAAGGTAATAAGGTACTCACTCTTATTCCTTTGGCTCCAGATTGACCAGAATAGCCTCTGTCACCCTACAAAGTAAAACACTTTAGGCTACAAAAAATCTTGCTATAATGCATAGACCAAACTTAAAGTTAGTTGGCGGAGCTAAGAGGAGGTAATCTATAAATAGGACAAAAGAACACCCACGCATATTATTGTTCCTCTAGCTACATGATATCCATGCACCATCAAATACAATAGGCCACAATAGGCTAATTTTAGACCTGCATATGCAGCTCTCGAGTTAGCTATTTATCTCCGTCAACTAACTTTAAGCAGAATCTTTCCTATTATTGGAGTTAAAGGAATAGTCTGATTTCCAGACAGTCATTAATTTCGTAGTCATTAATTACATTTTTATCACGTCTTTTTAAAACCTTTATTACTTTCAAAATTACAGCTTTTGTCTGTATCTCAGCTTGTTTAAAATAGTGACAACATCACATTATTTCTAAATCTTAACCCAGAAAAACGACAGAGTTCTGCTTACCACTATATTATAGCCCTTCATAAACCATGGTTTTCTAGAAGATTCCAACATTTTTCCTCCATCAATTCAACTCTTCTCATAAAGAGAAAAACGCCTTATAACAAAGATATCAAAAAAGGCGTTGTAGAAATATAGCAAATTATCTAAAGTTCCTTCCAAGACATTCAATCCAAAGAAATATCTAGTAGTCATTTACACTGGCATTTTTAAACATCGGAAGCCTATGTTATATAAGCATCTCTCAACTCAAGCGTCTTAGCGTTTACATAAAGCATCAAAATTGCCATCCTGTGAATTTATAATTCATGTTCGTCACTTACCTTTTCACCAAAAGGTCCAACTGGTCCTTCTGGTCCTGGATAACCCTAAAAACAACAAGAAATACATTGAATCTCCCTTCCATTTAACAGTTTAAGACAGAGTCATACGTGGCCGTACACAACTCAAAATAATTAGGGGGCAAAGGGGGAAATTTCCTCAAATCTGGTCAAAATTACAGTAAATTTTGTTGTTCTTTTGGGATTTTTAGAGGGGAACTGCCCTTGCTGCCCCTATGATGCGTACGGCCGTGGCGGTCATATGCGTAATGTCTGTAGTATTGCTTTTGAGAGGAGACATGTTTATCATTGAAAAGCAGGAAGATTAATATAGAAAGTCTATGGTACTAAGAAAGAATGCAAAAAGCAACCGGAGAAGGGAGAAAAATCATTCTGTTAAGAGGGAGATGGGAGAAAATATCAATCAAATTATCCGACGCGAAAATACGCGAATCAAAGGACTGAAGGCAAGCAATATTTAACAGGTAACATAACGGCATGATTTTCCTTGAAAGCTGATCCGACACGAAAATACGCGAATCAAAGGACTGAAGGCAAGCAATATTTAACAGGCAACATAACAGCATGATTTTCCTTGAAAGATGAAAAATAAATCAGTCTTCGGAATCTTCGGAAACTATAAAAATTATATCTCAATCTATAACTTGTAAAAGTCTCTGAGCTTTTTAGCTCCAGAAGCAAAGATCTAAAACAAGGTTTCGTTCGTTGGCCTAAATAGCAAACCGTCCAAGTCGCAGAGCTCTTCATTTGCAACATTTTGTTCGAAAGTGAGAGCTCTTCGAGTCTAAAGTCATCCTGCAACTCGGAAAAATCTGAGTTCAAAGTAAAACACAGCATCCTCTGAAGCTGTTGCGTTTTGTTTAAAATTTCCATTTTGGAACATGTCATTTAATTACATCAAATTTACAGAAAATAAATACAAAGTGTTTGGTAAATATTGAATGTTTCTGGAAAATAATATATCTGGGTCACAGCTTCCTCAACAACTGTCAAATTTTCTTGTCTCCTTTCAATTTTCGAGTCTATCATTTCATTGATTTCTCTGCCCCATATCATTTTCAATCTGTCAGCACAAACGTTGCAAGGTCGCAAGGTCTTCTCGGCTACGTTTCATCTGACATTTGAAACGAACGATTTGAAGCTGTGCTAGAAATCTCGTAGACAGACGGTTAATTAGACACTACACCAAAGTTCTGATAAATAAATAAAATAATGAATGAATAAATAACAGCTTTAACTTGTCATGTCTGAGTCATTGTCAGATGTCAAAATCACACCAATCTGGTGTACTGAGCAGTAACAGAAGACAGGGGGACACTGAGCCTTGTTTCTGAAAGCATGCTGATACGAAATGCTTTATTATAAATAGGCGAGTGCTGCTACCGTTAGAGCCCAGGAGCCTGGAGCCCAGGAGCCTAGAGCCCCTAGAGCCCAGGAGCCCGAGAGCCTAGGAGCCTTGAGCCCAGGAGTCTTGAGCCCTTTACAATCTCCTAAAATTCCTGCATCGTTCTGAATTTTGTGTGTGATTTTGNTAACTTGTCATGTCTGAGTCATTGTCAGATGTCAAAATCACACCAATCTGGTGTACTGAGCAGTAACAGAAGACAGGGGGACACTGAGCCTTGTTTCTGAAAGCATGCTGATACGAAATGCTTTATTATAAATAGGCGAGTGCTGCTACCGTTAGAGCCCAGGAGCCTGGAGCCCAGGAGCCTAGAGCCCCTAGAGCCCAGGAGCCCGAGAGCCTAGGAGCCTTGAGCCCAGGAGTCTTGAGCCCTTTACAATCTCCTAAAATTCCTGCATCGTTCTGAATTTTGTGTGTGATTTTGTAAGATATTTCTTCTCCACTCCTGCCTTTGTGTCAATGTTCCTTAGCCTGGAAAGACACCTAACCCATTAAACTTTCTTTCAAAAAAACGGTAACAAAATTCTTACGAACAGTTTTGTCGAAGGTGTGTTCACCCTAGCGGAATTTTCGAAGAAAATAATTTCCTCAAAAACTGTCATATTTTCTTTTTAGTTTCCAATTTTTGGGGTTTTCAGTAAATTAAATTCCCTGCTCCATTTACACCACAAAATTCGGTAAATACACCGACAACTTTTCATGTGGCATTTGAAACGAACAATATTAAGATTTAGCAAGCGTATTTTGTAAACAAATTAGTGAAATACAGAGCACATCAAAGTTGCGAAAAATAAACATTTACAGTAAATAGTTTTCTTTTGATCAAGTTTTAATGTATGGACAATTATAATGATCCACTTTTCTTGAAAAATTCTAACGTTGGTATGAAGAATTGGCAGACGAGCACCTCGCAAAAAAGTAGAGGGTTTCAAATATCTGGGTTATGAACTTGCTATAACTATCGCTTTGAATAGAAAAAACTGTTTGCTGATTATTTTTAATTTTTATATGACACTGTTCACAGCAAAACTTCATACATGTTTTTTCACAGGAAACTCTTGACAAGAAATTCAGCTCTTAGATCACAAAAATTAAGAAACTTCAGTACTGGGAAAAAACTATTCAAGGCATGTTTTCAAGGAAATCTATAGCTATTTTCTCTTTGTTTTCATTTGTTTTATGTTTTTCTCAGAAGGTACTTGGAAAAATTCAAGTCAAATAAAAATCAAACATGAAAAATTCGAGGAAACTCTTAGGAAAACGTTAAGAAACCGTTAAGAAACTAGACTACTCGAATAATGAGGATTTTAATAAACTTTCAGTGCTGCATTAAATTCATAGTTCCTCATAAAAAATACGTGTATTGGGCCACAATCTTCTGAAAATCCTTTAACAGTCGTTTCAATGTGAACTCTCAGCACAAGTGTTCCATATAATGTCAGCTTAAAAGTCGGTACTTATCAAATTTCAATAGGTGTATTACGAAACGTAACCTAAAGTATTCAATGATATGGAGAGGCAGTGAGAAAAGTTTTGATAGAAAAAACAACCTCGTTCCCAAGATTATCTGTTGTTGTCAACATGAGGCTAGAGACTGGACTTGCCCGAGTCTCACTTTCTTTCCTTCCAGAGGCTAGCGACTTTTACCGTAATCGACTGAGGAAAGAAAGTGAGACTTGGGGGCAAGTCCAGCTAGAGACCCCAACAGATACCCTAGGGACGTGTTGTCGAAATTTGGCAGATCATGGCTTGAATAATTAGCCTAGTTGCAGTTTACAGAAAACCTTTATTGACGCTGGGTACCAGGTTGGGATTTAACGCTAAAATGACAGGGGTGGACGTTAATACTAAGGTGCCATTTCCTTTACGAAAGTGGAATAACAGCTGCTTGGGATCGGGCTTGTGATAATACGATAAAACTGTCAATAGCAACTTGAAAGTTATTGGTTATTATATTATAACTGAGTCCCTTGTTTTCCTACGTTCTTTGACTTGAATGACATCACTTCGGTCAACGGAGACTCGTAATATTACACTGAAAAACTTGCCCTATTTAGGCCCACGCCACAGCGCCAAGTTAGAAGGTAAAATGAGATATCTTCTTCGTTTTCATGATAAGTTTTGTTGATTAACCGCTGCTTTGCGTGATTTTTGTTGCATTTCATCGCTGCGAGTTGACCGTTGACAACAGGCCAAGAAAAAGATTTGATTGATGCATGCACAAAATAGGGCCAGCTTTTTCACTGTTTCACACGAGTCCCTGTTACGCAAGGCTTACCGTAGGATAACATGGGACTCGGGTAATCAGTCTAAGTAATGAGTCTGGACCTGAACATAGGAGTGGGAATTTTCAACTTTGTTTTTCGTGGATGGCCTAAATAACAAAATTAAAAATCACAAAAATGTGATTATGCAACCAGGTTGTCAAAAAAGAGTTTCAGCGCTTGAGAAATTCTAGAAAAGCAGAAATTTTGAGTTGACTTAAAGTGCTTTTATGAAAAACAAAATTATAGTATTCTTTTTGCCCTTTTAACGAAAGAGTTCCCTTTGTCCCCTATATTGTCTTGTTAAAGGGCTTGGTAGGACAAAAAAAAATGGATTTAGTATGCTTACCTCTGTTCTCCTAGTGCCTTAAGCAGCGACAAAGGGGTATATGAAGAAGTTAGCAGCAAGGGAGGAGAGAAAGAGAAGAATCGTCTCCTTAAGAGATATCATTAGAGAATGCAGTCAAAATGAAAACCAACAACAATCAATTGGAGGATATAGGAGTACTTACAGGCGATCCTTGTGGCCCCCTCAAGCCTTGATGTCCTGTTCCTCCCTAGAAAATAAATTATGAGATTTCAGCTTTACGAAATTGCACGACAATGCAATGGCAGATCGATTGATATACAGGTTCTCTGTGACAGGGTCGAAAAAAATTACGCCTAGTCTATTAATTATGGTCAAAGAACTTCTAACTATTATACATATTCTAACCAATTTTAGGCCAGCTTTTACTTTGGAGAGTTTGGGTGGAGTTCGGCACAGTTGAATGGCCTAATTGAAATGGACTACAGAATATCTTTAGAAGGAGAAGAAATCAATCAATCAATCAATCAATCAATCAATCAATCAATCAATCAATCAATCAATCAATTACCATCTCTCTTGATTAAATAAAATCGGTGACTTTCGGAACAGTGAAGAACAAATTTTCTGAGACTTTTCTTTAGATTATTTCCTATTGTTTAAGGAACAATAGAATTGTTTCATTTTCATAATGATAGCACCCCTTGTTAACCGTGATCCTTCGTGGCGCCCAAGTCGACTGTCATATCATCTGAGAGCCGTTTCTGGCCTAGGTTCTCTTTGTCTTGCTTTTCGTTCTACTTTCATTCGGCGCACAAAGGATCATGGTTGACAATTGGCCTTTAAATCTTAAATTTTAAAACACAGAGGCAACCTACCTTGACACCTTTCTTGCCAAGACATAATGTGCCACAACTGCCACATGACGAAGAGCACTACAAAGAAACAGAACTCTCTTTCATCAAAACTGCCTGTATGGAATTCTAAGGGGGCCCTAAGGGGGCACTTGAGAATTATTACAGCACGGGGTACACACACTACAAGATAGTCAGTTTCGAACTTATATTTATCACAAGAAACATGGCTGTGAAGGGATAACTTCTCTTCATTTCACCATGATTTCAAAGTAACACGAAACAAAGTTTCATCAAAAATAATCCAGTTGTTGATTCGTTTCTCCCTGTGTCTCTGTGCCCAAAATCCCGTATATCCCCGTCCCTTGTGAACGCAACAGCAACAACCTTCACGGGTACAGGGACACAAGGATTAACAAAACTGCAGTAGGAAACAATAACTGGCGCTTCTCAAAGCTCATGCAAAAGGTAGGCCTCCTCCTCAGCGGTTTAAAAAGTTTCTGCATTATTCAGAAACAATTACTAAATGTTCTAGGACCAAGAGATTTTATTTGTATCTAACTTTTGCTAGATTCCCGCTTGTCGAGAAAAGCTACGTGTACCAAAGCGTCCAGCCACAAGTACGCAAAACTGGGCTTAAAATTGATGCGTATTGCGTGATGCAGTTGGTGGGTATAAAATTTTTTGCGTGATGCACTCAGAAAATCGACAAAAGGGTGTACCAAAATTACAGAGCTGTAGTTTTCAAAGGAGATAATTTCTATAGTCCTATGCTGAACGTTTGTTCCGCGTATAATAGGAGACTAACAGATCAACTGCAGTGATTGTGAAATCAGAATGCGGGAAGATTTGCATCGCAAAAAGATAAGCTCAGACACGCGATAATTGGATTTCGTTGCTTACGGACCAAAACAGAGATCGTTTGTTGACATTAAAATAAATGGATCAGATTCAGATTCAGATTTTCAGATTTCGAACATTAATCGTAACACAGAGCCTAAATACAAATGAAATCGAATGTACGGAATTCCAGTGGCTAAATGAAGCAAAGAGAAAATAACCCGAAAGCTTCTTTCGCAAACGAGCTAATTTGGAGAATTAGGCCCAGTTTAGGAGGGGCTGATTCAGAGATCAAGGCTACAAGCTGTTTGTTTAGCATGAATGGTGTCTATCGATCATTCGTAAAACAAACGATGCATCAATACCTAAGCTCCTTGGTGGTATTAACAAACGTAATTTTACCTTGTCAACGTCCAAACGCCCTGACGCAAAACCCCTCTCAAACACCCCCCAGTAACGACCCCGCCAGGCATTAAAAAGACAGCGGGGAAAATTCCCCAATTATAAATTCTAGACCGGGATCACAAAAATCACGGCGGAGAAGAGCGAAATTTCGGCGGGGAAACAAATTTTCTTGGCGGGTCATCATTTCACCTTGGCGGGGAAGAGTTTCAGCGGGGTCGTTACTGGGGGGTGTTCTCAAGCTCTTTTCAAATAACGATCTCTTTTTTTTTCCTCAGAGAAGACCACACTTATATCTAAAGGAGATTTCTAAGGAATACGGACAAAATTCCTCGCTANAAATTTTCTTGGCGGGTCATCATTTCACCTTGGCGGGGAAGAGTTTCAGCGGGGTCGTTACTGGGGGGTGTTCTCAAGCTCTTTTCAAATAACGATCTCTTTTTTTTTCCTCAGAGAAGACCACACTTATATCTGAATGAGATTTCTAAGGAATACGGACAAAATTCCTCGCTATTAAGTGCATCCGAAAAATGTTTCGACTTTATTTAAAGTGCATTGGAAACGAATTTTTTTCGCCAAATTATGATAAGTTAGAGGTCGCTAATCACCAACAGATTAACGAAATCTTCAAGAAATTTCTCCAGGCGCCGTAAAAAGCTCTCAAAAGTCTGGTTCTGAGCTGAAGCAGTAGAGGAGAGGTCTGGGACGTACACAGAGTTACGACGTCACATTTAATGCTTTCTATAAAGGCTCTTCATTTTGCAATGATGGGTGGTTTGCAGCCATCTTTGCACTGGTGAAAAGCGCAAACATTTTCGGTTGGAAACAGTGAAATACGCCCAGATATTGTTCCTAACTGTGACACTGTCGCTGTCACGTGGTCGCTGTCTCTACGTCATTAACATGAGTGTTTAATCCATCCACCTTTTTCCGGTATGAAATCGGAAAAATTGGTCATCAGTTGTGAGCCGGATTTTTGGGAGTGGTTGAGGCGGAACATCACACATCCAATTGACAAATGGCTACAATTCAACACTCTGCTGCAAATTTAAACTCGATATCATAGGTGCCTGAAAGCGTTATGACACTTGCGTGACGAAGGCGGCTTACATGCAAAATAGACTGGATAAAAAATAGGCCTTAGTTTGACTAAAAATACTCATTTTGAACATATTAGGGGGCTGGGGCTCTAAAACTCCTTCTTGGACCTCACTCCTTTGCAGCAACTTCAGGCCATAGCAAGCCCCGTCGTTCCCATACACTCAGCATTTTCATATTTCATATCGAGATAAAGGCTTTTCCTGCCTCGTGCCATGATTGTTTTGACGACGATGAGCGAGCACTGCAAGACCTCCGCAGAGTGACGACGACGCTGTGTGTGTTCCAGCAAATTTTCCCAGCTTTTCATATCACGGAAATGTGTGAATTTTAATTCTCTATGAGAATTGCACCTTTCAACAACAAGCGTGAGAGTGCGACTAAGTCATATTTATCGACAATTGAATCGCCAGATTTGACGGACATCAAAGCATTCGTTGTAATGTTTGAGAGACCACTGTATAAATTTAACAGCACTGGGCTGGAAACTATAAAGGTCAAACTTCACGCACCCCAAATAAAATTCTTGTAGAGAAGGGCCAAAAACGACAAAGAAAAAGGCGGCCCTAACATTTTTACAGCAGCATTGATGCTCGGTTGTCCATAAAACATAACAGTTTCTACGGCAAGCCCTATTTTCATGTTGTCAAGGTATTTGTCACGTTTGGGTACAGAGCGGAGAGGACATGTGACAAAATACGAAAAATAAATTTCCTGAACATTTGGATTCCTCGTTTCTTGGCGAAACGGGACCGGATTGGGACTTTATTTTTAGCCATGGTTTTGGATTGAAGCACAGTTCCACAAAGCCTAAAATCGGTAAAAACAATAGATTCAAAAACATTATGTCATCTCAGAACACCTACTGACGTCATTTTGGACATCATCAAAGCTCTACAATTTTCTGATAAATGAGTCAATGAAGAAGTCAAAATTCTGACAAAAGAAAAAGCTCATCTCTTCGACTTTGCCCTTTTGAAAGTGACTCGAACTACCAAACAATTTTGATGTTTACGTGACGTGATTCAAATGGGTGTGACCATTCTACGCAATAAGATGGGTGTCGTCATTTATCGTTGCGTCGTTCCAAAATGCTTCCTGGTTCATATGCCCCCATATCCACTTCGAACGACAACCAAGTATTGTATTGTCTAACGTAGCCTGCGCACAGACTGTTTTGTTGCGGAGGAGGAAGGGGAGATTTTCGGTTGGCACTAGATCATGGTGGAGATAAGGACATGACGTAATAGCTAATATTGCAGAACGAGGTAACAAACACCAGAATGAGGTTGTCTGCCGATGCTTTTGTTTTTCACATTAGCACATTATGTCATTCACCTTCGTAGTGCCTTGTAGCGACATATAGTGCCTCACATAAACGAATTTAGCATGCTCTATTTATGAGTGAGTTCTTTCAAGTTTCTCCAACATTTTCTGTAAATTAAATAAAAAGTTGACCAGAAAACGTTCCAGTTGATAGGGTCAAGCATCAATCTACAAGTGATAAGGAATTCAGAATTCATCCAAATATATAATGCAAACAATTGTGTTTTTTCCTCTGATTGTCTTCTCTATTCTTATCTTGCTCCTCACTCCTGTACAAAATGCAAGGGCCTGCAAGGGCAAACTCCGCGCTTTGTTTGAAGTGAATGTTGTGAATGAGTCTGGATGAGTCCCCACCCATTGTTTTCATTTCTGTGTTAATAATTACACGCGGAAGTAAAGGAACGCATTACAGCCTTTTTATATTGTTCATACTCAGACAGGTGGAACCAAAGATTTCAAAGTAAAATGAACGGATATATAGCGACCTAGTGCAAACATAGCACAAAAGAATTATACGCGCCACTTATGTCCCTACTGTTTTCATCGGTCGAGAACATCCAAGGTTATATTTAGATTGACCCAGTCCCCCTAGCTAAGCTACTTTTAACTCCATTGAATTTTAAATGCAAGTCAAGTCTCAACTTTTTATGTGACAAAACAAAAGCATCGGCAGACAACCTCATTCTGTTGTTTGCTACCTCGTTCTGCAATATTAGCTATTACGTCATGTCCTTATCTCCACCATGATCTAGTGCCAACCGAGATTTTCTGCTCTTGCTCTTCCCTTCCTCCTCCCCAACAAACTAAAGTCTGTGCGCAGGCAAAAAAGAACGTTATTTCTCAATATCTTTCCGCTGACACTGGTCACAGTAAATAGCCAGATAAGAATCAGCCAATTTCACAGCCAACTATATTTTTCATTAGTTTATTTTGGTTGGCCCTCAGATTGGCTGATTTCCCTGATTTCAAATTAGTGTACGGTTTTTGTTCTCGTTTCTTCTCTTTTGGATCTTATTTTGAATCTGCTGTGACCAGTGTCAGAGGAAAACTATCGGAAGGGTCTATCTTTTGTCAGTTGAAATGGTATAATAAAAATAGGAGGTACTAGCAGATCAAAATTCCATTGGGAATTGAGTGAGGCATTTTAAAAAGATGTTCTTATCTCAATGCTGTGATCACAGCAAAAGATTTTCCAACGAATCGAAAAGTTACGAATTTTGCGGACATCTTTTCGAAATGATACCTCTTGAAAATTTCCCTTTATCTCACGTCCCAGCTAGAAGTCGAAAGATTCAAACTTGCTCTGTAACTGTGGAGCATCGCAAGTTTGTGGTATGTTCCTCTGTCCTCTCACCCTCTAAAGATTAAACGCAGGGGTACAAAATGTTTCTGAAGCTTTCTTCGCCGCATCTTACTGTGAAGCAAATATTTTTTTTGTAGATCAACAAACTCAAAAGTTCTCTTCCTGTCTCCGGGCCCTTAGTCAATATTGTTTGACAAATATTTTTATTTACTGTTTACACCGTCTGTCTCTCCAATTCACCGAGGCGACATATGATCTACATACACCTCAGCCCCACCCTACGTGTTTGGGAAATGACAAATTTTCGAGACAACACTACTCATAATAAGTCGTAAATGGCAAAAATAGTACTGTAATGATTCCAAAATACAAAGCAATATAACTAGAGGTATTACAGATCAATAAATCAAACTGTTCCCAACAATTTTACATCATAACTTCTTTTATCAGGCCGCCAACTCTAAAATGTGCGAGGAATTTGCTGCGAGATGCCGGACGGCCACGGCTCTTGGGGTTAGGGGGCTGCGGGTTTTCAAAATTGTCGATTTTCTGAGGTAGCAATAAAAATTGTGGGAGGATATCAAATATTGCCTTGATAGAAAAGAATGAAAACTGAAAGGCCCCCACTGTTATCTAATTCAAACTAAATTCCAGCTTTTCAACGCGACAGTTTTCTGTTTTATCTTGGGACAAAAAAACCGGTAGGGAACAATTTTCTATGAGAAGTGGGGACTTTAATTTTTTGTAATGGGGAGAAAAGAATACTGTAAACTTTAGATCGATGCAAACTAATCAAAGGCGTACTCTGCGTACTCTGCTCCCTCTCTTCTCCTTGCTGGAGAAATAGCGGCTGTAGTTTTTCTAATGGTCTCCCAATTATAAAACAAAAGAACTCTAGAAATTTCGAAACTGTATTGTGATTGTTCTAGACTCTTTCATTTGTATTTGCTTTTCTACAGTATTAGAGCGAAAAGTTATCGAAAAACAGAATAAATACTTTACTGTGAAAATCTAAACACGATCTAGAGAAATATGATTCGAGTTTTGTCGACTTTTTCATGGTAAACTTTTCGTGAGGCCATAGGCTATACCTTCAGTTACGACCAATTTCATCCGGGGGGTTACAAGCGAGCAAGATTAGCGAAGTAAAATATTGTTATCATACCTGAGAAGCTATTGCAGAAACTCTCAAAATTATCAGAAACAGCGCTGAAAGCGCTTTTACGGCAACGCTCCTGAAAGAAAAATAAATTTATTAATACAAGGAAATAGTTTGGGGTGGATAACAACAAAGAGTAACTTGTGCCAAAAATTTCTCGCGAATTGAACTAAAGGTAACAAAAGTACAGAAGGTACGAACCTCATTTGGAACAGCAGCAAGCGACCAAAATCTTGATTTGAAAATGCGCTGTGTGACTAGATACTTCTTTTATCTCTACAGCATACAAGTCTTGTCTATACTGCCATGCATTAGATGTTACAGCGAAGAGATACCAACAGAACCGCCAGGGCCTTACTTCGCGTTTCTGTTGTTCTGTATCGCGAGGAAACTCAGATTGAAGAACTAGACGGTCAACGCTGAACAGTAGCACGCCGATCAATAGAGAAAGAAACACCCAGCGTCCGCTTCTCTATTGTTCAACAAGGATCCGGCAACGTCTATTGTTCTCTAAGCCAATGAAAAATTGACATAGTTAGAGAATGACCCCAGTTACCGGAAACAAATCACAGAGCTTTTTCAATTCAAAGAATTTCAGCGGTTTTGTTTTATCAAGGAAATCTGACTAAATCGTGACATCTAAATTGTACAATTGGTCTGGACTGGACGCACACAGTTCGGGTAAAGTTTCCTGATCCCTTTTGTTTGGAACGTTTGTGGGAGACTTTTATTTTTTCAGCGGATGTGCAACGACCATGACAGGGTTCCTGGGTGTTGTCTTGCGGTAAACTCAGATTTTTCTTTCATGAGGTGTACCTGAGGAACTCCCCTTTTCTAGAAATAAATTTATTGATCAACATTAAACTGAAAATAAACATTTTTTAAGTTTGATTGAAGTTCAAAATTTTTACTGAGAAAGATAAGTTCTCTAAAGAGGAAGCATACAAGGGTCTTCATCTTTGAATATGGAACCGGTAGGGGCGAAGACTGACCCAACCATCGGTCAGCCGGGTAACTAAATCCCATTTACCACTCTCCGAGCAATACTACAAGAAACAAATGCTTCTGAACCTGCCTTATTCTTCGTTTCTGCATTTTCATTTGTCTCTTTCAAACCATAGACCAAACAAACTTCAAGGGAGCCCCACTAAATTTCTGTTGCCTCACATTATGAAACAGGGGTTCTTTCTTTGCAACCCCACCTTAATTTCCCTTTTAATCTTCACCTTCAGAGCATAAGTTCCAAACACAGGCATAGCATAGTTATTTCCTAATTAGTGCCTTATCGCTATTAACTGATTAAAAACATTTTGTCTGAGAAAAGGGGTTCACCATGAACGAAGAATTAAATTTCGTTTCGTGCAGTGAAACTTAAAAACTCCACTGGGAGCAGAATGTTCCAGAGGAGTTCCTTTTCAAAGAGAAACTTTGTAACTCCCAGTACTTCCCAGCATAGGGATAAAATCTAGTCATTTCAAGCTAGCATGAGATATAAAATTTATTGTTTATAAATCTGAAGACTTTACAGATTATTGTCCGTATAAAAGACTAAAGGTAATCCCCCCAGAATCCCATTAAAATTTCTCTCTCATACCGAGTCCGGTTTCCTATTTATTCAAAAGAGATCGTGCCGCCCGGTTACAAAGAACCGGAAATGGCGATCGCGTTTCCGCTGGGCAGAATCCTCCTTTCAGAAAATGTACAGGGCAGAACCTTTCTAGTAGCCAGCAGAGAAACAATACTAAAAGTCGGTCTTGCCAGCGAAGCGAGGGCAAGCGATCGACCCAGCCAAGATTCACATACACAAAACAAGGCCAGGAATTCAAGTTGAAGCTACAAAGATATGAATTGAGCCTTGCACAGTGAATAACACGAGTGTCACATTAGTAATTCGCGCCTCAACTAAAGATGGGTCGGCGAACCACGAGTTTTGTGACAATTTTCTCTTGGCTTTCCTTACTTATATTCAGAACTGTGTTTTCGCAAGGTGAGTTACTTTAAGTACATTAAATTTTCTTTCATGAATCCTTGAAATAAAATCATCTGTAATTCTGCAGTATTAGAGACTGGAGAACATCTTTATCGTTGTCTGCAAATTTTTTCTGAACGGACTTTTGAGTGTACTACCAAAACTTGTAAACAGTGTGTTTGTGTCTGAAACGTTAAATTCTTCTGATAATTTCACTAGGACTATGGTATAAACAGAGATAAACAAATGTAGATATTAATATTACAAATTTGGAAGAAATTTAGGTCGAAATTTGTGAAAATTAATGTCCCATATGTATGGAATTTCCATCTAAACTGCATGATCTGACCCCCGGATTTTGGCTTGAAAAGGAAGCGGCTCATGGCCCTTCGGCGGCTGAAGGAGATTTGCCGTATAGGTCTTGCTGAAGCTCGCAAAGAAAACTCTAGTAATCGGGTATTTGTATGAAATTTCCGATCATTTCCCCGCAAAAAATTCTCCCTTTGTATTTCTCTTACTTTGCTACAATTTCTCTTTTCAATTTCCCTTTCAAAATCAACAACAGAATTTCCCTTTCCGTTGTCATAAATCTTCAAAGCATTCTGTTGACGCCTCAGGGATAAATTTCCTGAGCTTATCATGCATAAATAGATGTTGTAAAGTTCATGGGAGCTCTGCCAAATTTTTTAATGTTTCTTCTCTCCACCCAAGCTATTTTAGTCCGTGACCAAGTACAAGTAGTGTTATGCGCTGTATGTCTGAAATTCCTAACAAAGTTTGATTTTGAATTGCCCAACGTTCATTGATGGCCATTGAATTTTTTTGAATGAATGAAAATGAAAGCAAAACAAATATGGTACTTATGGGTTTTAAATATGCTCATCTAGTATTATCCCAGATCAAATTATTTCAAAGAGATTGCAAATTGATTCCCACGGCCTTGCATATACTAAAGTGTCAAATGCGAGGAAAAGCAGCACATTTGAGGGAACTGGGGGAACAACACTACCACACCCATCAACACCCACTTGACACCAACTTTAGAAATAGAAGGAATAATGCAAATTCCCCAGCCCCAGTGGTGGAAATTCAATTGTTAAGTGGGGGGGGGGGGGTAAACGTCGACAAAATGGCCTAATTTTCCGATAAATCCTTTTTTTCGCTTATTTTTTGGACTTTTTGGCGAGAATTAGAGGTGGGGGCAGTTGCCCCCCCCGAACCCTCCATGATTACCATTTTTGAAAAGCCCTCACCAGAAATGTGGTTTGGAAAATCTGAGGAGACCACCCATAACCTTTAGTCTTTCTTTTTGTACCACCCAGGGTAATAGCTGGTCAAAAACATTGTCTCCATCAATAGGGGAGGAGAGGGGAAAGTCTGCAACCAATTTCTTTGCTAAAAGGTTTCTGGGCTAAAACACCAAGAAAGGGAAAACGGCCACCTGCCCCATGAAAAAACACCACTGCTGTGCTTGTGCTTGCACCACACCCTATGTTGTGGGACTTAGGATTTGTTGATCTTTGGTGGCCAAGTTGTTAATGTGCATCCTCATTTCTGCCTTTATTCCACACCAGTCTCCCAAGTCACCATCCGTCCTCCGGTAATACAGCCTCTGCGAAGGAGAGTGCTCCCAAGTGTCGTTCACAAGGCCCAGTCATAATAGATCAGTGGTCATATCACTGAGTGACATTGTGCCCGACACCCCAGTCCAAATTCCTCGTTTCATGTGGAGCTCCTTATGAATGACCAATGACAAAATTGCAGTTCTAATATATTAATTGACCATGAACCCACAACTATGATTTTCTGTGGATTTCTTCGCCATAATTTCGTGCTTAAAACTCCTCGCCATCAAAGGTCAAGCCAAGCGGTTTCTTTCTCGATTTTTGCGTTTCTTCGACGAAGTTTCTTTCGTGATCAAAACCCACTAAGATTTAGCAAATCACCTTGAGAATAATGAAAGAAGAAATCATTTGTGTATACAGTATCCTATTTCCGCAGGGTCACATACACGTATCCCTTAACCCCGATATATTTTTAGAGCTCAGCTGTGACATCCATTCCTCCCCATAAAATAGGATGGGCAAAAGAAGAAGAGGAGCCCACCAGAATGTTTGGTTTTAAACCCTCTAATCATGTCAGAGTTCCACACTCGGATGTTTGATGGGGTGATAGACTTATGACGTGATTCCTTGTATTCGTTCAATATTTTTAATCTGATTTTTTATTTTCTCTCATATAAGCGATCCATTCAAAAGTTTGAGTGATAACCATCCAATTCAATGAGCGATACCGAGACTTATGTAAGGAGTATAGGGGTTTGATAGGCGATCCATCTCTTAGTCCTCTTATACAATACATTCCCAGCCCTATTTTACCCCTTCAGGACCGGACCCTCCCAATTTTTTCAGCCGAGCTGCCACCTTTGGTTTCTAAGTTTTGGAGCAATAACCTCTCTACAGGATATTTAGTCTTAGTTATTTCGGCCAACCTTCCTTTTCTTTCAACCAAAATTCTTCCGTCTTGTTTTCAAAATTTGGCAAATTTTTTTAGTAAAATCAAACTTGGATGAAATTTTTGCTGCCCCGCGAAAGGCAGTTTATGATCTAAAGACGCTTTGAACTGCGACACAACTGGCAGAAAGGCCATGTCATTTCTTCAAAGAGCCAAATATTATTGAGGCCTATAAGGACTTCGTGGCTATGAAAATCCTTTTAAATTTCAAAAATTTGACCCCTTTGAATTGGATTAAAAGCCCCAAAATGTACCACAAATGTGATCGAATCTACTGGATAGCTTTGCAGACCCTATCGTTTTGATTGAGTAGCGTTGCAAACAAAAACTCTCTGTCAAGTCTCAGGAAAACCAAGAAATAATTATCTTTCTTTATCCCCTGTGCGTTTGGCCATTTTTGTACCTTGATCCCCTGTGCTCCGCGATACGGCACTAGAACACAGGGGATCAAGTAAAAAAATAACCGAGCAGCAAAATGCACAGGGGACAAAGATAGACATTTGTAAATTTTTTAACTGCAATTAGTTCCTGATTTCCCTGTGGTCAAGTAAGATAGTATTTCGACTTTTCGACTATAAAAGAGTTCAGTAAGGCAACTCAACGCAACTGTCCTTCATATATTTAAGATGCCAGAAATTTCGTTGGAATTTTCCTGAATTTCACCAAATGTTTTCAAGGGCTAGTTTTTGTACCGTAGGAAGGCGCCGTCGGAGCAGACAGAAAGCGTACAATCGTAAACTACTTAAAGGACACGATCTTTATATTTGATCATTTCTTGTGTCACAAACTTCTCACAGCTAAATAAAAACCAAACGGTTTTGAAAGATGAATATCCGATGGCAAATATTTCTAGGCCTATGAATGGTAGAGACATTGTGACTCAGGATAAATAAAGAGAAGGCCTATTATTGGCTATGTCATCGTCCGCTTGTTGAAACACTTCGTAATATTTATCTAACCACACCCGATTCATAACGTTAAAATAAACTGGATTTTATTATGAATTAAGAAACCAATTCGTGGGAAAACTCTAAACGCTTTGCGCAAAAGGCGCCTTGTGTTTCTGAAAGAGCTCCTATTGGAGGAAAATTGGATTTCAGTTTATCCTAAGCCACAAACAGAAGGATCTATGAATAAAGTGTTTATGCCATTTTATATGGTTTATCGTTTTGTGACTGCTTCTCAACTTCACAACATAATTAGCGGTATTTTATTAGCGTTCATAGGAGACTTAACGTTTTGTATGCCAACCTCCAAAAATATGCAATTTGGGCGTTCTAAAATATTTAGCTTTCGAAAGTATTGGAAAGGTGAAGTAACTTTCGATACTTGGAGGGAATCTTCCAATCAACATTGTCTCGTCAAAGAGCCATTTTCACCCGTGGTCCTTTGCGGGCACGCTGCGATTTCAGACTGTCTGAAAATCAAATCTGGCCTAAGCGGGAAATATGGATACACTCTTCAGTAGTTCAACTGATAGAAAACTTTGACTTTAGTTGACTTTTCTATCAATTCAGCTACTGCAGTATGGATCCATATTTTCCGCTTAGGCCAAATTTGATTTTCAGACAGTCTGAAATTGCAGCGTGCCCGCAAAGGACCCTNCCATGATAGGGGTCAAATATTTCGTAATACATAAAACATGTTTAAGTTTTTAATGCTTGCTGCTGCTGCCGATGCAAATCGAATCTTTTAAAAGCATCTTACTGATGCAAGCCTTTGCGTTATCGCATCAGAAATTGCTCCTTACTCCGCCGAACTGATTTTGCCCTCTCGGCACATGTCACTGATGTGAAAATAACATCAACAATACTGTAAATTTTGAGGGACTTTTGTAGTAAGTCTTTGCAAATCATATTTTAAGTCAGCGGTTTCAGCAGCTGATCAGCATTGTCGGGAAACGAGGCTGTTGCAACAGAGGGTTTTTAGCTGCTGTTTAGCGAAAGCGTCTGCAACCAGTTAAGTTGTTTGAGTTCTTCTGGTAAATACTGGAAACGAGGCATGCTCCCTCGCAGACGTCTTCTGAGAACGAGGGAAGCACGGCCGACAGGTGTGTCCACAACAATTTTTGATGACAGCATATATTTGATGTACTCCCGACCAAGAATGTGCGACCTCTTTCCCAGCTCTTTTCGGTGTATTTGCTTCATTCCACAGCAGCCTGTATCCTAACGGAACAGCCAATAGGTGTGTTCACAAGAATTTGTCGATGATATTTTTCCTAACCATGCCTATATTTGTTATTTGATGTCACTTCAGTTAAAGAGTCATCAATCAGTATGACTTCACAACCAAAGAATGTTCGACCTCTGATGTAATACTTGGCCGAACAGTGTTAATTCGTTTTCATAGTCGTTAAAGATTTCCAGGTTAACACACCTTTTCCTGACAAAATAACACATCTTGACCCTTCAGTTCAAGTTATTTGTGTCGGTTTGGATGGTATTCAAGGATTTTTGAACTTTTAATTCACCGATTCACTTTGAAATCGTTTGGTGAAAAGTTTATCTGTCGGAGTATTCTTAGGCCAATTCGCCGGATCCAATCTGATCCGGGCCCTGAGGCAAGTGGACATTGTTTGTTGTTATGAACGATCAGGGTGGCTCTCTCTCGCCCCGTTCACATTCAAATAGTTCGATGAAAAAGTTTATCTTTTGGAGTTATCTTAGGCCAATTGGCCGGATCCAATCTGATCGGGGCCCTGAGGCAAGTGGGTATGTTTGTTGTTGTGAACCATGAAGGTGGCTCTCTCTCGTACATTTTCCTCGCTGACTTGGCTAGGCCCTTCCCTTTTAACTAGATGCTCCTTAGGTTTTTGCAGTTATTCCCCTACAAACATAAGAATAGCTCCCATTTTGCTGAAATAACCAAAGCCAATACAGTAGAGCTACAAACAAGGTAGCAAAGCAAAATATGGTCAATTTCGGAATGGGTATTTCTGAAACTTTCAAATCTTGTTGTCTTCCTTTCAATATGTGATCCTGACAATAGATCTTCATCAACATATCCGCTTTTATGTACAGGAAAGTGTAACAAATTTTCACTCCACCTTTAAGGAATTGCATTTTAGGCGGATACAGAACAGAGGGATACATTTTCGCAGCACCCAGCGTTAGGCCCTTTTTAGTTTTAGGGTTTATAGTTGAGTTCTATAGGATTCCCAGCGGATTAACGTTAATATGAAGATTTTCTCCTAGGAAGAAAGCATCATTAGTTTTTGGATTGTATGAAAAATGCTAAAAGCAGTGAACAGATATCTGGAAGTTTTGTGAGGCGCAACATGGGATATAACGTTCTTTTCATAGCAAAGAATCAATGGAGCTTTGATTTGAAGAGCGGCAATGTAAAGGGTCAGCGTGGCGTCTGTCAAAAGTTTTGAATGGACCACCCCTCCCTTGAGTGATTGCTTGTCACAACATGATCTCTCTGCCAAATAAGGCGATTGCATATCCAAAATTTAATTGATTTATGTAGACAGGCTACCAAGCAAGGTTGAAGATAAAATATTGTGTTTCCGTTTTCGATATCTCGTGAGATATGGTTATCGCTCCCGTGGGATATCACTTTGTTTCTTATCAAATCGTCTATGTAAAATTTAATTTGTATTATCATGAATGGCAGCTAGCAAGAAGAAAATATGAGTATTAGGATGCGAGGAATGCAGCCTTAGATCAGGCTCACTGTGGCCTAATGGCAAAGAGCCTAGACTCTGTTTCGTGAAGTCACACAGACGTAATAAAGACTACATAGGGCCTGATTTCAGGCAAACAGGAATGGGAAATATGAAATGTTACTCGTAAAAGTCTATGCATATATTCATTAGACTATGGCATTTACTTAGATCTTAGATTGTAATATGGATGAAAAATTGAGCTACCAGAAAATGTTTTTTATGCCATATGTTTTAGGTTTAGGAACCATCAACAAATTAAGAAAAGTCGCAGATAAGACAGCAAAATTTAAGATTCTGTTCTGTACAGATAAGATGTATTGTTACCGCTGTATCTCCAAACTACAGGTAATTAAGGGAGGTGTGCGTAGGAATTTGAAATCTTGCAACTTCTTTGAGCAAATTTGAATTGCTTTCAAATAGAAAGTCGAAATGGCATAAGATCAAGAAGATATGCTTTCAGCAAAGACATGCTTGTACCTCTAGCAAGAAATTGCATATTGGTATCGCCAATACCTTATCAACATTCTGATTAGGAAAACTTGATATTGCGTTTCCGTTTTGTGATACATGCAGGGGTGGCGCCAGGAATCTTCCGACGGAGGGGCTGGAACTTCCGACAGGGGGGCTAAAACGGCAAAAAAATGCTGTTTTCCTACGTCATTTTGCCAAATTTGCTCCGACAATAACCCAAAATTTCCTCCGACGGGGGGGCTGAATGCTTCCGACGGGGGGGCTAGCCCTCCCCTGGCGCCACCCCTGGATACATGGCTACAAAGTCTCGTCAGAAGAAGTGTCTCCTTCCTTTGAGATGTCTTTTCGCTATCAAAGCATAATTCATAGAATGAACATTTAATTGAGATTGTCCGTTGGTACAGACGACAAGAAGAGACCACTGTATTGTGTATCCGGGCCTTTCTTTCGGCCTCTTGGGATGTATGTTGTCGTAAGTGTATAATTTGAAAATTAAATTGATCTTTTCTGGTGCGGTCTGGTCTGGTGGTCTGGTGTTGCGGCCAAGAAGAAGAAATTGACTGTATTTCCAGATCCTGGATAATTTAAAAAAAACCTATTTTTTTGTGAGATGAGGCGACAATGTTTCTTTCTTGTTAAATGTCTTATTTTTATCAATGGGTTAACTGCTATTGCTATGGTTAAGTCACAACATGAAATTCAATTGACGCTTTCCGTTTCTGCATTTCATATCATTGCCTGCCTGGATAGCTTTCTGACTTTTATTTTTTCGCTCTCTTGTGAGATGCATTGACATTTAATCTGATCTGTTAGAACAACCATGTAAAAGAAGGGACCATTGTATATTCGGCCCTGGATAACTTTCTAATATTTGTTTTCACGAACATATCAGAAATGAATGACAGGTTTCGTTCCCAGGAGATGATATCTTGCCTTATCGACGCATGAATTGAAAATCAAATTGATCTTATCATGCTAGTAGGAAAAATCTTTCATTTCTTTGTTTTCGTAGTATTTGATTTTCACATCGTTATTGACATGAGATGTCTCGTGAAACCTTCTGATGCAATGGCTGCTAGGAAATGCTTTCACAATATTTTTAAGTCCATCAGTTGAGAACTAAATAATTGTAATTCAGAGTCTGGGAGATGACTTTCTCTCTTACCAATAACATACTGGGTGTCCCAAAAATGTCTCCACTTTGTTCACTCACCCTGTGGCGTAGTGAAGGTAGAGAGAACTTAGACTGGCTACACTCTCTCTGTATGCTCCTTAGAACTGATATGTCGCTCAGCAACAACAACTACAACAGCGAAATTGAGGGACTAGTGTAGCTAGTCTAGAGGGAACTACGAGGGGTTTATTGCGTATTTCTCAGCCTAATTTAGATTTCGACATCTCGTTTGTTGCCGCTAGTTTAGAACTCAGAGATGCTGCATGAAGTCAGAATGAGGAGATTTTAAAAGGGCCTAAACATTGGGCCTAAATATTGTTAATATGTAAGACGCAGCCTTCGTTGAATTTCGGTGCTTCAAATTGCAACAGTATTTATAAATATAAGAGTGATTTAACTGCAAGAGGCAGGGGATACTTGGTATCTTGCTATTATCAAATGCTTATTTGGTGCTTGGACGATAAATTCTTTCCTGGTATGGGAATTCTATCTTTTTAGCTCCAAGAATGATTTCCATCAAACATTCTTTTATCATTTTCTCTGCAAGATAAATTATCACTATTTCACTAATCTTTATCGGAATACTTTGCCAAATCTATTTTTCAAGTTTTTCAAAAGGATCAAGGTTACCATAGATGTGGCTCAAGCCCGAATGCTTAAGTCTAAACAGGCCTAAACAGGATTAGAAGACAGTTATTCAGTGAGAAATGCTAACGAAGATTTCCTAACAAGATCAATTGAACGGAAAATTGGTTTCCATGCTTTCAGTAATTTTACATGTGTTTTCTGACCCAGCAATTGTATTTTCTTATTTTAGGCACAATAAAAAAGCTAAGCATTTCCTCATCTTGTGAGATCCACTTAACTTCCCAGGGACTACTTTTGTCAGTTTGTGCTCTGATCTGAGGTATCAGTAGACTAGCTACACAATCTCTGTATGCTCCTTAGAACTGATATGTCGCTAATACTAATACTACTCATTGAGCTGGCCATCAGCAACAACAACAACATCGAAATTGAGGGACTAGTGTAGCTAGTCTAAGGTATCAGCCGGTGTGTCTAGATTCCCCGCTCATGTTACTTCTTTGGTCTTTGAACAGGGGCAAACAGACCAGATAGTTTTTTCTACCCACCAATTATCTACCAATTATCTACCCCAAAAAGAAGAAGTGTGTCCCAGACAGAGCTCTGTATTATCAAGGCTGCTGGCTGATGCTGAACTAAACCTTCCCTCCCGTCTGAAGTTTTTGTTCTATATATTTTACTTGTTTGCGATTTCCAAAATCAAGCTCCAAGTAATCCCATTTTTGTGGCCTCCAAGACCATTAGCAGTAATTTCCCAAACTCGTTCGTGGTTCATGGTCGTGACACAGACTATTAGATATGAATTTTATCGACTTATCAAATTGAGATAAATCAAATGACGTGAAGTTAAAATCAAATTTAGGGAGATTATATGAGATTAGCAGGAAGTGTGTTACAGTGGTTACTTGGACTGAGAAAATAAAAGGGGCCGGCACAATAAATTTTGTCACTGTCCAAAGATCTTTGTTCCACATAGCCCCCCATATTCCCATCTGCTCTCTTTTGGGATTGATACAGTTGTCATACCTTTCCCATCATTCACGGTTTTATACGGTTTTATACGGTCTTATCAGGTTTTATCCCCAATATATTATTGTTTCTGAGTTCTCTTAGACCTAAAAACGGTTCTTCAGTGAAGCCACTAATCTCCAAAGCTAAGCTGCAACCCATTTGGCTATTTTACGAAAGGGCCTGGAACGAGCGAGATTATGCTGGTAAAAGGCGAATTTTTCAATGTGCGAATTGAAAATCAGAGGTTCATCGTCAATCTCAAAACCTTTCTAATATAATTATAATAGGATTCGAATGTATAGTTCTAAAAAATTGGCCGCGTGGCTTATTGCAAGCGAGTTTTAAAACTTGGCTGAAAGATCGTGTTTCTCAAATTCTCGGCCAGAAAACGAAATTCTGTCTGTGTCTTTTTATATTTGTTACCCTGCTGGAAGTTTTGATGCGGATTATTTTTTTTCGCAAAATTTGGAGATGGATGTGTTATTGGAAGTAAATTTTACAACCATAAAAGTACGAGCAGCGCTGTACTTGCAAACAATGAAGCACACGAGTTTTCTTCGCGTGATATTTCAGAATGAATGGGTAACTTTCTGAATTTTCAGTTGATTAATTATCCTTCATTTTCGAACAACGATATCAGCTACAAATTCGAAGTACGGTATTTTCATTAAAACATTATTGATTCTAATGATAAAAACAGGAAGGCAGATAATTGAGTCGTGTGGTTGAAAGATTTATCCAATATATTTTGTAATTTATTATCACTGCCAAATCTAATCAAAATATTGCTTCAAAACAAATCTACTATTTGTCGTCTTTGCGAATCGTAAGCTTTAGGCCTCCTGATAAAAACATTATGCCCTTTGGCCCCAAAAGGGGCTCAAAACCTTACACGAGTTCAGTTTAATTCCTGAGGTAGATGTTCTTCCTAGCTTCCAAAAAATCTAAGCACTGAAAGAACTTTGCCTAACCAGTTAGTCGTAAGACATACATTTTCATATAAATTTACCATTTAGTTTTGTCATAGTTTGAGCAAATGACTATCTAGATAGGATAGCTAGGCCTTCCCCTGTGAAAAAAAGCCAACAGACCTGCTTCAGGAATATTTTTCAGTCAGAATATCAAAAGGTCTAAAGGATTGAGATTGAAAGGGATGGAAGATAGAGTTCTGGTTTCATTATGCTGACGAACCTTCAGCAGTTGTCATCAGTCACGTAGTCGTAGGCGAGCTTCCTTTTAGACTTCTTACGTTGAAATTTAATTTAGGCCCTTTCGGTTTCACTTCATTGATTTAAGGCCCTTTTTGCCTTTGACTTTCTGGACATGGACTAACTGTCCTCCCCTCTAGAGGAAAGCAAAACATGCATCAATAAATATCATGGCCTAATGCATAAACAATAAAAAAAGAACGAACCTTTATCTCGTTCTTTGTGTCTCTTTCTTGTCATCACGATACTGTTGTCCAAAATCGAACTTTTCGATCGCCATTTTAAAAGGAAATAAAAAAGCGCGCTTTACAATGCATGATGGGATAAATGCAATGCACGATGCACAAAGGGGGACTGTCGCAAAGCACTCTGGTATGTTCATGCATTGCAAGGCGCGTTTGTTTTGATTCCCTTCCTTTTCGAAATGGCTATCATGCAGAGCCGGAATATTTGTGCTAGGGCAACAGAAAATGCCGTGATTAAAAGAAAGAAAGAAGAAAAGGTGAAATTATTTTATCGAATATGCATTGGATTCTTCTTAAACAGGTACTAAACGGTCAGTCAGGATGCGTTCTGTTTCACGTGTGCTATGTGCCTGTGGAGTGTAGGCCCTCCTGGCCTCTAACTGGCCTGGACTATTGGTCTGTACTGGATATGGGCCTACATCACTGTGATTTGCAGCTGCAAAAAGCCTGTGCAGTTCTATTTTGTAGGGCCTCCATAACTAATTGGGGCTAGGAATTATGAGACGCTTCTTCTGGTGGGTTTATAAGACAACTTTTTTATTTTTCCTGTTTTTCTTTCAAAAATAGTAGTACTAGGTAGGCCTAGATAAAGTTTTCATTTTAGAAGTCAGAAGATGTGAAGCGAGGCCGTGCATTTGTCCGAATTATCTGTGTCATAGAAATCAAAACAGAAAATACAAAGAGTTCGTGAAAGTACATAACATGATTTATGTATTTCGCAACACGTAGCAACTTCTGTTTGCATGAAAGACACAGGAAAAGACTAAAAAACGTTGTCTTTTTTAGCAGTGATGCTCATGTTGCTAGGCGCCTTTCAGTTGAATAACATTTCCTGCACAATCTATGATTTAGGCCAAACTCATTATGCGACATATCCCTCGGTCTCTTCTTCTTGATTTGCCAAAATCTGAGAAGGAAAATAAAATGATCATGAGAGTAGGAAAGATTATTGGTATCATGTATCATCTTGTTTCAGAATCAAAGGTTGCCAGATGCCAACTTCTATAATTGGCAAGAATAATTATTTTGTGAATTTGCAAAGATTTTGATTTTCCAAAATTAATTATCAGAGTAGAGAATTTTGAACCGAACAGATGACTTGCTGACTTGCACCCTTCCCTTGCACCTTACCTTTGCTGAGGATCGTCGTGTAATACCCCATTCACACTGGCCAGTTAAACCGGCTTAAAATAAACCAGGTTATTGAATGCTGCGTTCTAATTGGTCGATCCAACAAATCGAAGGCATTTGATTGGTTAAAATTTAACCTGGGTTAGACAAAGCTGGTTTAACTNAAATACTAAATAATATAATAAATAATTATACATATTTATACAGGATAAGCCTTTTCAGTTCAAGTCGAGTGCTGCTATCAAGAAGGGTCCTGTAAAAGAAAAATATAAGAAACCATTGTCTAGATACTAAATAAAATTAAAAACCTTAAACATTACACGATTATCATACAAAACTTAGATTATTTATTTTCCATTTAAAATTTACAAAATAAGATTTCTTTATAAGGTCGGTTGGCAATCTATTAAAAGTCAATGCGCCTCGAAAGGCAAAAGTCTTTCTTCCAGCTTCTGTTTTGACTTTTGGTAATGCAAGACATGAACCATTTCCTCGTGTATCTTTGCGATGACTGAATCGCTGAAACATGTTTTGTAATCGCAGAGGGCAAGAATTCTTTGATTATTATTATTATTATTATTAAATTCTTTAAAGTTGGTTTAAAAGAATAGCTCTAATATGAACTAATTAAGACCAACTATTTACAACAACAAAAAATACAGTTTTTAAATATAAACGTAAATACCCTATTCACAAAATCAGCCACAAGAATATACATCGAGTGTTCGTTATTTACATATTTTACAACGGCAATTCTCTCCATTCCATTGATGACTTGAAAACATGCATTGTTGTCTTTGTTGAAATGTTGACAGTACATCCTTAGGGATATTAAGGTCTAGCTATCTCCTGGAGTTGGTAGACCTTTGAGCGAATAGTCTCAAGAAATATCCATTCTGATATGTGGGGTGAGTGGCCGATTGTGGGGTGAGTGGCCGAGCGGCTTATACAGTTTTCATCGGGTGACTGAAGTTAAGCTTGGTCGAGTGGGGTCAAACTCCGGATGGGTGACCTCAGAGGCCTGACCCGGGGACTGACCTCGCAACTCACTTCGCCGTCCTTCGGAAGGGACGCTAAACTAGGGGTCCCATGCCTGGATGCGGCATGCATAGTGGGCCTAAATTAGCTTTAAGTAGCTAGAAAATCCTGACAGCCCACTTAAAACAAATAACTGACTGACTGACTGAAGCGATAGGGCCCAAAGTGATCTGAGAGCACAATGCCTGAAAGAGCATGCATGCATTAAGGCTGGTTTCCATTAAATCGTAGCGCGATCCTAAGTAGCCTGCGTCACAGACCATAAACGATCCTTACGACCGTCGGCGATCATGATTCATGGATCGTAAGCGTCGGGAAAGTTGAACCATAGTCTGAGTTCAACTTTCCCGATCGTTACGACTGTCCCGATCTGGGAAAATTTTAATGGAAACGCACATCGCAGACGATCGGCGATAAACGCAGACATCTTTTTGTTTAAGAACAATGGCATGGATCAAATTGCCCAATTAGATTTGAACTTCCTTGTTGAAGCGCCTTGCTTGGGGTTTGAAAACGTTCTTTGATTGCTTCGTTGCCGACAGACGCAGACTGCCAGCGACTCATGGAAACACAATGCTTATGATCGCAGATGGAAGATGGAAGAAGGGATCGCCGACGATCGCAGACTGTCGCCGATCCTCTTACGATTTAATGGAAACCAGCCTTTAGACTCAATACATGTCGTAGTTTCGCTCTTTGACTGAACTGATAACGCTGCAACTACTGCAGCCTCACTGCAGCGACAACAACAACAGCAATTCAATGAGATGAGCGTAAGTTGAGGGTCTTATGCAGTGAGGCTAGCATGCATTCTGAAAACGGAAGAACTCTCGACTTGTGAAATTGAAGACATGACTTTCAATAATACGTTTATTATTCAATGTACCAAAAAAGCTTTCTTTTGTAATTTGTCATTTTTTCAACTTGGCGATTCTGCCATCAGGCTCACCTAACATTTCCTTACAATTTTATAAAGCAATTAATTTATAGAAAATGAATATACCCGTTCTGGTTATTCATACTTATACACAGAGAAGAAATTGGTAGTCACATGAGCATAGATTCCAAATCTTTAAAAAGGTTGGTGTAGAATTTGATGACCTATTTCTTTGAATTGAATGTCTTGAAAGAAACTTTGGCCACTTTGTTATAATTCTACCGTTGGACTTTTCAGAAATCATGAGTATTTTTCCTAAATTACAGCGTATTTTATATATTAACTCATCTGAGGATGTGACGTCATCAAATTTCTAAATCGTAAACCAGAAGAGTGATGTGCTTGATACCATATTGTAGATATTCATAAACTATGGTTTTCTTCAAAATATTGTGTGTTTTCTCTAAAAGTTTAGAAATTACGATGGTTTTAAGTTTTTTCAAAATTTTTCTTGAATTGTTTAAAAAGAAGAAGAACTCTCTAATTCTGAAAATATTGTATTGAGGATATCAGAAAAGTCTAACGGTAGAATTATAGCAAGGTGGCTAAAGTTCCTTTCAAACCATTCAATTCAAAGAAATTGGTCATAGAATTTTACACTAAACTTTTTAAAGATTAGGAATCTATGCTAATGCTAATGCTAGTCACATGTCGAGGAGAAAGAAGTTACGAAAGAGTTCATGGTTCTGACTTGAGTCAAGCATCCTCAAGTTTCCCACCTTATATTTTCAAGATAACCTTTACCAGATCAACCGCAAACAAATATTTTGAAGGGGTATGCTTGTGTGGCCTTTTTACAGAACGCATCGCTTTCTGGTGAAACAATGAAACAGTGATACAACGGTAACGGTGTCTTTTGATACTTTTTTAATTACGTGCCTTTGTTGTTGCTCCATAAATCATAACGATACCTCCTTATTATAGACCCTACTGAACCGGAGGACATTTTTTGGGACACCCCGGTCCCTTTGATCCAAACTGATTCCTGTGAATCAAAACAGCCACAAATGGAGTTATTCACACTTCAAATTTAGAAATAAGTAACAGCAAATGGTAACTTAAATTGTGTGTTGGAGTAGGATGAATTCAAGGAGCCAAACCTCAGTAGATTAGATGTCACTTCTCGGAATCTTGAAACCACGAAGAGGTTCTGGACGAAATTTTTTTTGTCGTTGACTCGACGATTTTGTGAAGAAAAAAGTTATCTTTTGTTATTAACAAATAATTAACCCAGTGTTAAAGCTTCATGAAATTCTGATTATTTTAGTAGTGGTACTGAAAGTTTCTTAACGGCTTCTTAAAATTTTGCTCAAGGTCTGGTTATTTATCTCGACGGGGGGACACTCATTTGCCTTCATAAATATTTAACAACGAATTTTATGAAGCCATGCATGATGCTAGACTCGTTATTTTCGTGTTGTTTCGCTCCATATGTCGCTACAGCTAAAGCGACAACGCTAAAGCGACAACAACAACATCAATTCAATACAATGAGCGAAAGTAAGGGACTTAGATCGTGAGTCTAGCCTGGTGCCTCTGTCTCGACATTACTGAAGTAATCCCGAATAATGTAGTTCAAGAAAGAAGCAAAAGTGTGCTCTGGTTTCCTACATTAAATGAGGAAGTCATTTTGTTTCTTAAGTTATAAATAATGGGACGACTGCACTTTAGTGGACCATCTTTAATGTCATTTCTCTGGGGAACGTATTTGACCAAATACCCTACTAACCCTAAACTAACCCTAAACTAAACCCAACCTTACCCAACTGAGCCTAACCCTAACTTACCCCCAACATACCCTAACTAACCCTAACTAACCCTAACTTACCCTGAAACCCTTTTCCAAAACCCTGACCCTAACCCTTACCCCATGAAATATAGCTTGCTGATATTGAAAGCTGGTCCGCTAAAGTGCAGGCTAGCCTAAACAATTATTTCTCAAATAATTTTTCTTGAATATAATTTCCAGTTCTCAAATTTCTTAATTTTGTGGTGATCTTTCTCTACAATTGTTCTTTATGATAACTGTCCTATTCAAACATATGCATAGGACCATTCTCTTCGGCAAAGTTCTAAACAACGTTAATTTTCTTAGATTGTTTGACCCCAGTGGAGATTGCTTTCGCTTTGGACTCCTCTAGCAGCATCCGGGATTACCAACCAATGAAAGACGCCGTCAAGAAAATCGTAGACTCCTTCTCAGTGTCACAAGACATAACGCGCTTTGCAGTCCTTCTTTACAGCACAGATGCAAAACTTCAGTTCAATTTAGTCCGATACGATAATGCAGAGAACGTGAAGAATGCAATTGACAATCTCCCTCATATGAAAGCAGGCACACGCATCGACAAAGCATTACGAGAAGCGAAGAAGAGCATTTTCAGTTTGGACGGATACGTCAGGCAACGCAGGCCTACTGTTCTCATTGTCGTGACAGATGGGAGCACAAATCGTGGTTCAGAGGATTTGAGTGTTGCGTCAAAGCCGTTGAAAGATTTTGGAGTGAATGTGATAGCTGTTGGTGTAGGTCCAGAAGTAAACCGGTTTGAACTGCTAAAGTTTGCGTCAGATCCGCCGTCAGAGAATATTGTAACCGCAAGTAGTTTTGCCCAGTTGCTTCCGAGTATTTACTCTTTGACAGAAAAGATTTGCAGAGGTAAGGATTTCCTTAGCATTTTGCACTGTGATTAAGAAAGTCCTTTCATGTTCATTTTCATTCGATAGACCATTCCGCAGTCGAATGGGAAGGCGCTGTTTGCGTTGCATCTCGGGATCGCATGAGTTCGAAATTGTCGAAGCTAGTGTTTTCTAGACTGATTACATAGTCGTAGATATCGCTATTGATATTCAATTCAATTAAAAGTGTTTAAAAGGGTAAAAAGTGTTGTTGTTGTTGTTAATATAACTGGGACAACGTAGTGAGTCTCTGAGTGTTTTCACGCGTAAACAGATACCCATACTATCCCATGATGCATAGCGTTGAGTGCCTTCGCATTCGATTTCGAAATGGGCTATAAATGTACCATGCGAGGCAAATGTAATATTGAAACACATATAATTGTATTATGTCATGGCAATAAGTTTGCTGAATGTACTAAGGTGGATTGTCAATGAACTATACCGGGTGAGTTAGAAAAAAGTTGAAACGTTTCAATGCCTGTAGTTTTCTACCTATTAGTTGGTTTAAATCATTTAAAAAAAAATTTTTAAATAGTTTAAAAATTTAGTTGGTTTAAATCAGTTTTATTGTTCCCCAGTTATGAGCAATTTTATGAAATTGCTCAATCTCAGAATCCTGCCAAACAGGCCTAAAAGCCTTGATCAAATTTGCTAACAATTCAGCATGACGTTACTGAAAACTATTGGAAAATGGCCAAAAGAAATTCTCGAGTAAAAGAATAGCAGGGCTGGCCCTGTATCTACACAACTGATTACCTAGGCAATCAGATGGCCCCGTTAAGTTTCATTTTCATCGCTGTGGAGCTTGAATGTTGGAAAACTTGATCACGAAGAATGGGCCTGTTTTGAAGGCAATTTTATTAAATCAATTGTAAATCAAGGAGATAATGACCGATTTTAACCAACTAAATTTTATTAGCTAAGTCGACATGTTACTCACACAATGATAACCATTTTTAAGGAATCTGATGAATAGCTAGCAAACTACAGGTTTGCAAACGTTTTAACTGTTTTTTACTTACCCGGTAGATTATTGTATAGTGGAAAGTCTGATTTATGGTGATATTTTTTCACCAAAATCAAAGATGCTGTTTTAAAGTTTTGGGTGGATGTTTCTGGAAATTTTTGGAAAAAGACTAAAAGCAGACCATCAAGTTATGTCCAATTTTCAGCTTGAAAAGAATAGAAATGATTCGGACGATCCGGTAGGGAAGAAAGAAAGGAATTAAAATGTGTATCTCTTCCGTGGAAATTTTTGTCGTTGTGATTTTTGAGAGAATAGACGATGCAATTATTCTCTGTTGCCTGTTGACTATTTATATTTCTTATCTAATTTCTCACTTTCCCCCGTATAGAGAAGCCAGGCACATGCGCAGTGGTCGACAAGAAACCAGCAAACTGTGTCTCCACTGTCGATGCATGCAAAAATGACTTTAGCTGTTATGGAGAATCAAAATGCTGCTCTGATGGTTGCAGAAAGACTTGCACGGAGAGACCTGGAGGTAAAATATGACGTCTTTTGTATGTCCTGTGTAAAATAAGAAATTGCTTGGATTTTGTTTGAATTTAGGTCTTATGAGCTAATTGATATTGAAACATCGCCAATATTGTGAGAGGTGGTTATTTATTTAATTTTTTTAAAATAAACCATACATTTGAAAACAGCAAGTTATTGCAAGATACTTTAGCATTCGTAGCGAGGAAGGACACGTGGTCGTCGAGACCTCACTACAAATGCCACTTACAACGTTCTAAGAAACAGCAACAATAACTTAAGGTATAACGACAATATATTAAAGCAAAATTGAAACTAAAACTGAGGTGGGAAAAAACAGAAAAACTAAAGTACCCCCAAAATTCATGCAGACCACCTACCACCCACCAAACCACCACCACGCGAGCACCGGCAGAGAAACCTCAAGGGGCGGAACCCGAACCCGGAGAAAACTCCGAAACTGAGCCCAGGAAAGGCCACTGGGGCTCTAACAACCGCTTCGTTCCAAACAATCACCCGTTTGAAAATCTCGCATCGGTAGTAAAGCGAGACACCCTTTTCCTTGTATGTTGACCAAGAATCGCTCATAGAACTAAGCTTTCTGCATCCTAATTTATCATATTATCCTTTCCTACAGTTTGCCGACGGAAGGTTGACCTTACATTCGTCATCGATCACTCAGACAGCGTTGGTTCTGCAAATTTCGAAACCGTGAAGCAGTTTGTAGCAAGATCAATGGAAAACTTCAATGTTGACCCAGGCCAAACCCATGTCTCCGTCGTCTGTTTTGGAACAACAGCTAATGTAGAATGGACCTTCAATGATTACCCCGGACAAAACATGAGAGCTGCTACTGATGCATTGAAGAAGATACGTTACACCGGGGGTGCATCCCGATTGGGCTTATCACTTGACTTGGCCAATAAGGGAATCTACAATGCTGCTTATGGAATGAGGACAAATGCTTTCAAGGTAAATTTTCAATTTCAATTCAAATACATAGGAACTTATACTGCAACTAAAGAATCATCCGCGATCTTAACGAAGTGAGATGAGAACTAAGTGTAAATCATGGTCATAGGAGTTAGACTTACTATAATCGCTCTTCGTCTAAGCTGAGATGCCAATACATCCAGGGCCCATGAGCTTGCTTTCAAAAATATTGCCAAATTGGCCAGTCTTGTTCTGATAACAGATGGCTTGAGTTATGGACTCAAAAACGCCGATGCCAAAATTCTTCGAAATATTTTTTTTCCGGGACTATAAGACGAGAAACCTTTCTAGTGCAGATCGGTTCTCAACAGAATGGGGCTAGTTGGGCCATGTCTGATAAAGGAATTGTTCAAAAGAAAAATGGAATTTGCAGGCCATGTATTACGAGGCAGCGTAGAACCTGGATTGATGATTTGAAAGTTTGGACAGAAACAAAATCCTATCATACATTGAAACAAACAGCTGAAGTTAGAGAGACGTATCGAAGATGGTACCAAATGATGATGTTGATGATACTAAGATTGTTTCTTTGATCTAAGAACTTAAAATACTGCAACTATGCAATTTCTTCTTTTTGAAGGCACTATAGCTAAAACTTACGCACAGTGCACAGCATCGATATTCGACTTCCATTGGCCTCAGTTTCGCGTCGTTGTTTCAGTTTACCAATTAGAGCACGTTTAAAATAAATTATGTCAACCTGCGGCTGCAGCTTTTGAGGGTTCGGCCTTAAATATGACCCTGAATTTTCACTAGCTATAATTTCGTCAGGCTATTGTCATATGCAGTAACTTACTGTACCAAAACAAAAAAATGTATGTACTAAAATTTGTCAATAAAGCTTTAATTTCACATCAAATAGAAACAAATGCGACATTTGAAATCAAGACGGAAATTTCGTAATTATTAAAGTCACTGTTAACTCCTCTAATGCGAAACCTATAAATAGTTTCTCTGATTGGTCAGCCCAAAAATGTTGGTGCGTCTTGCTATCTTTGTGAACAATAAGGCTATGAGTCCACCACTTGGCTGTTTAACACATGATCATTGCATCTCACAGTGCAATCATTAATCATTGGTTCCTGGATCATTTCTTGTAGCTTATGGTAATCATTACTGACGGTGGTATCGGAGAAATCAGTGGCATGCGCGAGAGCGTCAGAGCTTTGAAAGGCAAAGGTGTCAACTTCATTGCTCTTGGAGTAGGCCCGATCAGGGAAGTCAAAACATTGGAAACTATCACTCAATATGCTGAAGATAATAGCAGAGTCCTTCTCGTTAAAAGATTTGAAAATATGAAACAATATGCTCAAGATATCGCAGATGCTGCTTGCTTTGCACGTAAGTGTTCTTTTGTCTTTATTTCTTGAAAATTTACTGTGCGAAATTTTATGCATCATCAGCATCAGCCGTTCAGGCCACTGCAGGCCGACGGCCTCCCCATCCCCATCCCCTCCAAGTATAATTTATTTCTCTGTACTTTTCACCCAATTGACATCTGCTTTTTCTACTATTTTCAAATGTACTTACTGTCTGGTCTGTTCACTCAACTCATGGACAAATTTATAAACTTGCTTCATTAACCATAGCGCTGATTTCTTCCTTGCGCTTCATGTTGGGGTAGTCTAGCCTGCGTCACAGACCATAACAAGGGGGAGTTATGGTCTGTGTGATGGACTCACTTTTGTTGTCCCAGTTTTACAGAGATCTTGCGAAATCTGTTATTCCATGGTTATTCAAATAATGATATTGGCTTGTCGAGCCCTTTTTTTGCTTAATTTGTTAATACTGATGTCGTTGGGACAACAAAAGTGAGTCCATCACACAGACCATAACTCCCTCTGGTTANGTTATGGTCTGTGTGATGGACTCACTTTTGTTGTCCCAGTTTTACAGAGATCTTGCGAAATCTGTTATTCCATGGTTATTCAAATAATGATATTGGCTTGTCGAGCCCTTTTTTTGCTTAATTTGTTAATACTGATGTCGTTGGGACAACAAAAGTGAGTCCATCACACAGACCATAACTCCCTCTGGTTATTGTCTGTGGCGCAGGATAGGAGTAGTCCCATTGGAAACCGTTGTTGTAGCTCCCCTATTGTGCTATCTTTTTAGATCAGAAAAGAGCATTGCATTTTACAAAACTTTCCTAAAAACTTCTTTTAAACTACTTTTATCTTTGTATGAATGAAAACGGGTACACAGTATCAACATTTGTGTACGCTAAATGATGGTAAATCAGACCGTGAACTGAGAATTGTCCATGAGTGAGTAAACAGGCTGTCTGTACCTATGCATTCACAAAATGTTGGTTGATATTAATACCTGTTTTGTCTTTGCAGCGGGAGGTGCACCAACACCAGAAATTGGACAGTTAAAAGGAGACAAGCAAACGGTACGTTTTGCCTATTCAATTTCTCTGCAAAAACTGCTTTTCAGCTAGACTTACAGCAAGCTCCCGTTGCTTCACCGTACAACTACAACAACCACCAATACCGCTCAACAATGACAAACTGTTAAAAAACCAGGACAACCGATTTTGTGCCTTTCGAAGGCATTGCTGAAAATGCGAAACAAAATGTCTTCCAAGCGCCAGTAGGGTCACAAACAATAAAGTCTTAAGATCTTGAGACAATAAAAACTTTTTGACGATTTTTAATAACTTGAAATTAGATTTTATCTTTGATAGCATCAATGATGCCCCTCTCGTCTATTTTGTTTGAGCATCAAAGCAAAGATGCTCGCGAAGGCAAAATATTTTTCATCAATTTTCCATATTTCTTGATCATTGCTGTAAACTTTTGTTCACAGTGATTTCAAATATCTGTACAATGTAAGATGAAACATTTCTTTCCCGCCTACGTCGCCAACGTTTGCTTGTTCAATGATATTTATATGATATTTATATAATATTTATAAAACCTTTATATATAGATATAACATTTATTTGTATAATATTTAAATTTGTCCATGTAATATTTATGATATATATTTATATTATTTGTTTATTCGTAATATTTATATATTTTTATCTAGAAATGTGGAGCACCAAAGTGCATCAGAGGACCAAAAGGAGCTATGGTATGTTTATTGTTTTTTTGTTCTTTCGAAATAGTTAGACTACGTTCACACGATGCCGGCACATTTTGAAAACGGTGAAAAATGTGACGGTAGCAAAATGTTAGCTAGCGTTCACACGATACCGGCACAATTTAAAAACGGTAGGAAATTTGATGGTAACAAACTTGTTGCAATCTCCCCAAGAATTTGATGCCAAAGAAATGTACCCACACCTTTAAGAATCGATCAGCCTCGTTTTGAAAGCGTCGAAACATGTTCCGTTTTCATCGTTTTCGAGTGTTCACACGATACCGTTTTCAAAATCTGCCGACAAAAAATGTGCCGTTTTCGTGTGAACGGGAGGCCTATCCGTCACATTTTTCACCGTTTTCAAATTGTGCCGGTATCGTGTGAACGCAGTCTTAGAGTGTCTGTTGATTTCAACAGGCAAGAATAATAATCAACACGAAAGAGAAACTTTCGAAGACTTCTTTTCCTGATTTGTCAATTTTGTTAATTGTTGCATCTGTTCGTTCAAGGAAATAATGAATTATTTTTAGCACTGATACGAAAATTCTTATGCCTAGATCTTCACTGAAAATTTAAAAATCAGTTTTTATACCCCGCTGAAGGTCTAATCTATGAGCGAGTAGGGTGGGTGGGTGGTAGAGATTACTAGGACTCAACGTAATAAGTCTAGGTCTAACCTCCAACTTTGAACTTTTTTATGGTTAAATCTTCTGCAGGTATTATATAAATGAACTTAGGGCGAATTCGTTTGGGCATCTGAAGTGTTAGAAATCTTCTTAAAACGCAGACTTCAAAAAGAAAAATCTCAGTTACTAACAGAATACACATTCTGAAAATGGTGGAGGTCGAAGAGATCATAGAGAAAAATTGCCAAAGGAATGTACATTCTTCTAATAATGGGAATTCTGAAAATTGCCTTTTCATTTTATTGTGAAAATCCAGAGAGACAACAATTCACAAGCACCAAAAGAATGTGTTTTCGTAAAAGATAAATTTAAGCCTGCGAAGTCTACCGTTTTCGAAAGAGTAACACCAAAAGGATGGGATTTTAGTTCCTTCCAACTCTGTGCCGTTTTCAGAAGATGCCCAGTAAAATACGCCCTTAACTGTTTCTAATGTACCTTGTTTTTATTCAACAGGGGAGACATGGACGTCCAGGATTGCAAGGAGACAGTGGAAAGTTTGTAAGCGCTGTTTCTATGCTTTTTGAGCATACATAGGCAAGGTTTTGTTATCAACGAAAATACAGTAAAAGCTCGCATATGAGAATCACAACTTTTAAGAACCTTTACCCCCTAAAACCACTCCATTTAGACCAATTAAATAACAACATATCTTAACCTGCAATATAGTTTAGTTTTTATTTTGAAAGAACAGGTTGTCTTCTAACCAATAATAAAACTTATGATGATAAATCAGACCTACAAGGCCTTGAAAAGTATGTATCCTAATGTAATACGTATAACTCTGATGTTATCTTCAAGATGAAAAACTGCCATTATCTTGTGGAAATTCTTTCTTCCAAAAATTGTCATTTATGAACCCAATTAAGAACCAAGTACTCTAAATATTTGATTCATATTCATTAACTAAGAACCTCTTTAGCCTAAGTCCAAGAAGGTAGGTTCTTATATGTGGGCGTTTACTGTATTTTCTCGTGGGAGAACTACCACAATTGGAAGGTGGACACTAAATGTCATAACCTATTTGGTGTTGTTGTTGTATGTCATACGGTAAGGGTTAGGGTTGGTTTCAGAAAAGCGTTTTTAGGGTTAGTTAGGTTAAGTTAGGGTTATTTAGGGTTAAGGTAAGTTAGGGTAAGTTAGGGCTAGTTAGGGTAAGTTAGGAACCGTATGACATCTAACAACAACACCAAATAGGTTATGACATTTAGTGTTCACCCAATTGGAACCATTTTTTTGGAAAGATTTTCAGACCATACGCCATTGTGTCAGTTTGTGCTGATTCGTAAAGCTATCTGTGTGAGCATAGGTACGTACTAGACTCATTGCAATCGTCGTGGTTTTGCTCCTTGATGTGCTGATAATCGCTACAACTACGACTCATAATCAAACTATTCGAAAAATCGGCCAGAAATTGATGAACCTCGTTTTGATGCGGGGTGCCTAGGGCTTAAAAAGGGCTTAGGCCAATTCAACAAGATTCCAACTCACCGATTCTAAAACCCTTCAAATTCGTGCTTCATTAAGATTGTAGAGAAAACAAAACCTATCAGTACCAAGATTAGTACTTCTTCTATGTATTGCTTGGAGATTCCTTCACTTTGACACTGAAAACCTGCTTTTAAAAGCCAAAATGCTCTTCAGATTTCACCACAGCAATCCTCGCAGCTTTCTTCGGCCATTGATGATGGGAGGCTAAAGGGAGGCTAATCCTGAGAGCGAGGTTGAAATGTTGATTTCCCATTGGTCACAAAACGTAAACTGGAAAAAGATGGCCATTATTTCACTCTGAAATAAGAATGTAGGATTTGAAATTGTTTTAATCTGGTTTTTCGGAGAGTTGTCGTAGTTTAAATGGTTTGGGTTTTGTTGAAATGGCCTATACTTCTCATAGTTTTTCGTGCTTTTTGGTAGTTTTAGATTTCATTGGATAATTTTATATATCATCCTTTACATTTAATTTCCATAGGGAAAAGAAGGTGCTCCGGGACCAGTGGGACCAAAAGGAATGAGAGGAGATCCAGGAACACAAGGTGGTAGAGGAATAAGGGGCGGAAAGGTTTGTGCTGGAACGTTTTTAGTTTGTTATTTTAGGTTTAAGATTGCTTCGAGCAGTCTTTCCAAAAGGTAGATTAAAAGGGCTGTACAAGCTAAACTTAAAACAAGCCATGACTTTTTCTCCCTAATGCAGGCAAATAGCAGCAGATGCATTGCAAATGAAGATATTTTCTACAGGTTTGAACTCCGTAGAATTAGACGGTGCAATCATATTTTTCATACCATCAACGATTTTGGGGCTACAGCTGGATTCGAAGCCACAAGTTTTATATGTGTTTAGCCTAAACACACAAAAGCCCACTGTAGGCTTAAGTAATTCTATGACACGCGCCCTTTGTTTACTAAAATCTTGTACAGCCTCTTTAAGCTTGTAAGCCGGTCTGGTTTAACCCACCGTGTAATTGAAACTTTTGCATTCGAAAGTCTCATACCTGGTGAAATAATTGCAGATTACTTAAATGACCAAGGATATGAGTCGGAACCAAGGATAGGAGTCGGAACCAAGGATATGAGTCGGAACCAAGGATAGGAGTCGGAACCAAGGATATGAGTCGGAACCAAGGATAGGAGTCGCCCCTACCTTTGGGTAGAAGCGAAGCGAACGAAAGAGGAGCCTTCGGGTTGCCTCCAACTACGGTCGACCTGCTTACCACTAATTGCGTTTTGTTTTACTGAATGTCTTACTTATCTCTCTTCTTCAGGGATTACCCGGATTGCCCGGTCATCATGGTATTCATGGTATACCGGTAAGTGACCACATTTACTCGTTCAATAGCGTAAGCACTCGATTAATGTTTTGCTTCCTAGTTACATTAGGTAGCATTCATTACGGTGAGACACTTAATGGAGAGGAGGTTCCTATTTCTAAACTCAAAGAAAATGCGAAAAAACAGAGGACCGTCAAAACCAAGGGACATATCACTCCATAAAAATCTTGTATGCTTGTGGCAAACATCCTTTTTTATCAAGAAAATCACTAAAATATCCCAAGAAATCCTATCACTTTAAAAATCTCGTTTGTGTTTTTGAACGAGGCATACACCCCTCTGTCAAAATTGGGAGAAATAATTGCACACTGTCACCATCCATTATCCTTATGAAGATAAATAATCATATGCCCACGTACACAAAAAGAAACAAACACTCTAGATACTACTGTAGATGTGCGCTACCGCAACTTTTCAGGACTTCTTCTTTTCGTGTTCATTAATCATAACTGTATCGGGCACCTGGCCTGAAAGCTCCTAGGAGCTCTTTCTTCGTGTCCTAAGGTACAAAGTTTGCATTAGTTCGGTAGTCATATTGTCTTTCTAATGTGGCGTAAGAGTACCTTGTCTTTCTGATAATGTTTATGTTTTTGCAATCGTTGATATTTAAGCAAAGCAGTAAAAAGATATAATTTTGATTAAATTAAATGAATGCCATTACGTTTCAAAGGCGCCCTTCGTCTCCACATTTCGGTCGAAACGGTGATTTTGCACTTTTTTGATAGGCAATATCACATAGACTTTTTTTTTCAAAAATGACAGCGTTGTTTTGAAGATAGATCCTTGTACTTCACAGAGNTGTCTTTCTAATAATGTTTATGTTTTTGCAATCGTTGATATTTAAGCAAAGCAGTAAAAAGATATAATTTTGATTAAATTAAATGAATGCCATTACGTTTCAAAGGGGCTTCGTCTCCACATTTCGGTCGAAACGGTGATTTTGCACTTTTTTGATAGGCAATATCACATAGACTTTTTTTTTCAAAAATGACAGCGTTGTTTTAAAGATAGATCCTTGTACTTCACAGAGGAACAAACCAAACATTCATATCTTTTACGATTGCTCAAATGTAAGTGGATTTTAACGGCCACTTTTTGGTGGCATGGGTGAAGCCACCAAACAAACTGCAGGAGACAATGGACACGTGCCTAAAAGAATAGTGTTTAAAGATTTATTTACACTTTTGCAACGGAGTACCTTTAAGTTATTTTATTACTGTCATCGTTTGAGCGGATGCCAATCTATGGAGCTTATGTAGCATTTCCAAGCCGTACCTGCATAGTGTAACGACGCCTATGCGGGAAACATTCTGTATATTTTCATTGCTAATATGATGCCTTGTGCTTTTCTGATCCTGATTCTCATTGCTTACCTTAGGGTGTGCCTGGTGTCGAAGGAAGACCTGGTACTCCAGGAGATTGTGGATTGAAAGGAAAACCTGTAAGTGACATGCTCACGTCATGTAATTTTGAGGGAAATCTGTTCATCAAGCTTACGAACCTGTAATCCAATACTGACAAAGATATGACATAAAAGATATAATTTTAAAGCAATATAGTATCTTTCGTCGTTTTCTTTTAATTGATATACTGTTAATTAAATATTGATATAGTTTATCTTTTAATTGATATACTGTTCATGATATCGTTCCGAAGTAACGCGGAACCTTTCTGTTTTGCAGGGTAGTCCTGGTCCTGATGGAGTTAATGGCTTACCCGGTGGAGCTGGACCTGATGGCTATTCTGGACCAAAAGGCCCCAAGGTAAGTGGTCAAAAAGATTTTCCTTAAAAATCAACAATTGATCTCCTAGCTGTTCTGCAATAGTCTGGATCGACCAACATTTTTCTAGGTTTTGTAGAAATTTGTCAAGAAAATTCGAATTCCTTATTCTGAATAGCTAAATGGTCTATTTAAGCCTAATCTTTTGAGTCCCTTGGAAATCGTTGGCAGACTTTCCAGAAAATAATCTCAAAAGATATGCATTCTGAATCCAAGAGATTGCAACTATACAAATGTCTTCAAATCTGCAGGTTGAATATTCTTCTGTTGCCAAAATGCATGATCTATTCTCTGCGATGAAGTCCGCCATATTCAGGAGACTTTCAAGTTTTCAAACCGGTTTCAAAAATGAGAATACGCCTCAAATATATCAGCTTTGATCGATCGCACGAAAAACTTCATTCTTTATGAAGTAGTGTCAGTAGTCTTTGAAGCATTCTTTAGAAACCCTGGTAACTTTCTTCGCTTAAATGAATTAGGATTTGTATGTGCCTTGAAAAGACATCGTTGTTGCTTGTGCTAGTATTTGTATCTGACGTAGAAGACAAAGCATAGTAGTACAGGATATAGCAAGGCGAATCAAAATTTGAATAGGCTATTCTAACATCGTCACACCAGGCGATGCAGAAAGGTAAATTGCTAGCTCCCACAGATGTATGTACCTACCTACTACAGATGTATGTAGATGTAGGTATGTACCTACAAAATGTTTCTATACCGGGTGTCCCAAAAATTAGTCCTGTTTGAAAAATCATCAATATTTTATTGCATTGCCGATCTTCAAATTTCTTTTTTTAGCAAGTAGATCAAAGACCAAATTATTTTTCCCAGTACAGCTAATCTTTTAATTGATTTGCTATGTTTACTATGTTCCTTAAAAAGTATAGCTCAAAATATGGGTTTTCAACGTGTAATTGTTTACCCTTTAAGCTTTGAAACAAAGATTTTGTCATCTTTAAATATATTTGGATCATTGTCAAAAGAGATCAAAAAGAAAATTTTATGTTAGGGACAGTGCAAAATTTATTTTATAACATGGCCGGTGCAAAAAGTAACAGGGCAAATACTTGTTTGAGCTTATGCAGAACGGAGTCAACACTTTTTATTGGGCAAATAAGTACGGGGCAGTAACTTTTTTATGAGCTCAAGGTGCAATTTGAAACATAAAATTGTTCATTTCGAAATCGAAATTGTAAATCGTGCAAGATAGGAAGTGCTTGAAGAGATATGTATAAAATGATGCGGAATTTCCATGTCAATTGTCTGCAAGAACGTCCATCAGTCACATCTGGTCGTCTTCAAAGTCAATATTTTGTTGACAAGGACTTGTAAGAATAAGAATTGATTTTGTGATGGTCATTAGCAAATTCATCTGTCGTACTGGCTATATAACATCTAATGCTCACAAATACGGGGAAAAAATACATTTTTTTAAGGAAAGGGTGCCGGGGCAGTTGATTTTTTGCAATAATTTTATACGGGGTAAGCAGATTTTTTTGCAAGAATTTTTCTTCTCCACCGGCCATATAATATAATAAATTTTGCACTGTCCCTTAGGTTGGTTTGATAAACCAGTTTCAGTGATTTTTGAAACGGGAGTACTTTTTTGGGACACCCGGTATATTCCTACCACGAAAATCCATCTAACCTTTGCCGTGTTCCTGAGAGCACTGCTCTCGGTGCTTCTTTTTTTATTTGGCTCTGTATACGTATTATATTGAAATCTGTTTTTTTTGTAGGGAGAACCAGCAAAAGACCTTTTAAACATTGTGCCAATAGAGAAAGGAGTGAAAGTAAGAACGCTGATATGGAAATACTGTGATTGGTTGTTAAAGTTTCTTTTCGTACAAAGCGAGGTTCTCAAAGAGCTTCTAAGGATAGTTGCTTCGTAATCATTCTGCAGAATATTGCATTTCCGGAAAGCAAAAATGTTTTCTTTGCAAAGACCATCGATTTAGTCTCTCTGTTTTAAACCCTTTTTTTAGCCAGTTCGTCTGCTATCATAACCCTTCATTACAATATTTACANCAGTGCAAAATTTATTTTATAACATGGCCGGTGCAAAAAGTAACAGGGCAAATACTTGTTTGAGCTTATGCAGAACGGAGTCAACACTTTTTATTGGGCAAATAAGTACGGGGCAGTAACTTTTTTATGAGCTCAAGGTGCAATTTGAAACATAAAATTGTTCATTTCGAAATCGAAATTGTAAATCGTGCAAGATAGGAAGTGCTTGAAGAGATATGTATAAAATGATGCGGAATTTCCATGTCAATTGTCTGCAAGAACGTTCCATCAGTCACATCTGGTCGTCTTCAAAGTCAATATTTTGTTGACAAGGACTTGTAAGAATAAGAATTGATTTTGTGATGGTCATTAGCAAATTCATCTGTCGTACTGGCTATATAACATCTAATGCTCACAAATACGGGGAAAAAATACATTTTTTTAAGGAAAGGGTGCCGGGGCAGTTGATTTTTTGCAATAATTTTATACGGGGTAAGCAGATTTTTTTGCAAGAATTTTTCTTCTCCACCGGCCATATAATATAATAAATTTTGCACTGTCCCTTAGGTTGGTTTGATAAACCAGTTTCAGTGATTTTTGAAACGGGAGTACTTTTTTGGGACACCCGGTATATTCCTACCACGAAAATCCATCTAACCTTTGCCGTGTTCCTGAGAGCACTGCTCTCGGTGCTTCTTTTTTTATTTGGCTCTGTATACGTATTATATTGAAATCTGTTTTTTTTGTAGGGAGAACCAGCAAAAGACCTTTTAAACATTGTGCCAATAGAGAAAGGAGTGAAAGTAAGAACGCTGATATGGAAATACTGTGATTGGTTGTTAAAGTTTCTTTTCGTACAAAGCGAGGTTCTCAAAGAGCTTCTAAGGATAGTTGCTTCGTAATCATTCTGCAGAATATTGCATTTCCGGAAAGCAAAAATGTTTTCTTTGCAAAGACCATCGATTTAGTCTCTCTGTTTTAAACCCTTTTTTTAGCCAGTTCGTCTGCTATCATAACCCTTCATTACAATATTTACAGTCTCCCTGAATGAATATTAAAGGGTTTGTGCAAGGTTAAAAGCTTAAATTTTCAAAGAGCAAACATCTAGAAATATCTCATTGAAATCGATGCTGGCCACGCGCCAAGAACAATGCATAGCCAAAGAAACAATGCTTTGTCAAAGTGTTTTCTTTGTTCTATTATAGACAAACCTATTTACCTTTGCCTTTTGCCTTCAAAATTTGTCACAGGGTAAAAACATATGTCTATCCAGTTAGGAACCCAGCCTGTGGTATATATACTTTGGAGAGCCTGCATCTGTGTTTATCACCATTCCAGCACAAAAGTTTTTGTTTAATTGAAGGGTGCTATAGTCTCGCCCAATTCTGTTATATCATTTTAATTTCTCAAAATTGACTAATTTCTTTATTCATTCTCAAGGGTGAAACTGGACCAATAGGCCCTGACGGCCCAGTGGTGAGTATATTACTGTCTTAAATTGATTGATATGGTGTTGCATTTTTGTCTTGAGAATTTGACACACAATAATGCAAATTGAAATTGCACATAATATCTTAAAGCTTACAAATCGCTCGTGAAATCCTTAATGCTTGGAGAATGGCTCGAAGGTCGGAAAGTCCACTAAATATGGCTTCATACTTTTAAAGTAAGTTTTAACCTCAAAGCCTCTTTAACTCTCAAAGTGATAGTATCATTTCCCTTTTACACGTTTTTTGCCTTTTTTGGTGCCCTTGTTACTGCCCCTTGGCCCTGATAAGGGCGATTCACGCCCACTGTCACACGCTGATGATGTATCTTGGAATAGACCCAAAACGTTCGTCGATTAATTAAATAATCATGATTTAAAGCATATATATCTAAGACTACGTTCACACGATGCCGGCACATTTTGAAAACGGTGAAAAATGTGACCGTAGCAAAATTTTAGCTAGCGTTCACACGATACCGGCACAATTTGAAAACGGTATGAAATTTGACGGTAACAAACTCGTTGCAATCTCCCCAAGAATTTGATGCCAGCGAAATGTACCCACACTTTAAGAATCGATCAGCCTCGTGTTGAAAGCGTCAAAAAATGTTCCGTTTTCAGCGTTTTCGAGTGTTCACATGATGCCGTTTTCAAAATGTGCCGGTTAGAGTTCCGTTTTCAAAATCTACCGTTTTCAAAATCTGCCGGCAAAAAATGTGGCGTTTGCGTGTGAACAGGAGGCCTATCCGTCACATTTTTCACCGTTTTCAAATTGTGCCGGTATCGTGTGAACGCAGTCTTAATTTGACTGTGTCGAATTGGGCTGTTCAATTAAAGAATGGATGGATTTGTCATCATTTTAAAAAGAGAAATATCAAATATTAACACTATGATTGTGTCTGTCGTCATTCTTGCCCTCCGATTTATTGTGAGACTGCGCTTTCCTCTAGATGTTCCTATTTCAAAAGTGATAATGCAGTTCATGACAGTAGTTTTTTCATTATTTTGAAAATATTTTATCTCTGTAAATACATTTTATTATTTACTCATTGTCTTGTGTTGTACTTATGCAATGTAAATTTCATAAAAATTCTCTTTCACAGACAGGGTATTTCAGAGTTTTTTTAATATTGGGGTTAACTTTTTGGGCCACGCCAACCAGTATGAACATTTGTCATTCAACACAAGCTTACTGTCTCATTCAAACTCTTCTTTTCTTCATTCAGGGAGATCGGGGAGAAGACGGCCGTGCTGGAGCAAGGGTGAGTTCAAATCCTTGTTCATACTGTAATTTTTCACACAGTGTCAACATAGCAATTTTTATGTATGTTAAGTTAAGTGGAATTTTTCTGCCAGCTGCTCAGTCAAGCAAGACAATGGCAACCTCGTACCCAGTGTCGATGGATGGCAACCTCGTACCCATTCTTTCCGGTAAATCACCTCGTACTCGTCCGAATACCACAACGCCTACGTAATCCTCGACAAAACCTCTTGTCACAAACTAAGTTTTTCAGCAGTTTTCGAGAAAAATCACAGTGCCTACTGTTTATGCTGAAATATTTTCTAAACCCCCCTTCCCCCAAGCCAATGTTGTTTTCCTGACTCGGGACATTTGCAGCATGATATTGGTGTGAGTTATTAGAAAAATCATCGACATTGACTTGGGGGGCAAAGGGGGGTATTTGTTCTTCAGATCTGCTTTTTTCCGTTTTGTGACAAGGATGTTGGCGAGGATTTTAAGCTCATATTGACAACAACAGATATCCTTGCCTGGGATAGAGGCGGTTACAGAGCACTAAGGGTGCGTATAGTCGCATAAAAAACAAGAACACTTTTGAAACCGAAGTTCTGAAAGAAAAACAAGATTGCGTTGCAGTTGCAGTTGCAGTTACCGTCGTGACTTTGTAAACTTCGATAATATTGCTTCTCGACACACGATATATTTTTGTAGTTCTTTGTGGAAATCTGTCCTGGTTCGGCACTACAGGTTATTATTTTTAGGCCATGAAAAAGACCAGTAAAGTATAAATCTTCAGGAATCATTTTTTTACCAGTTTTTCACATCCTGTCGTTTCTTTTTAGGGAGAAACTGGAAATCGTGGTGATGAAGTAAGTGTTGTCGATAATTTGCTAGAACCGCATTCAGTAATTGGTTTAATCAATCAATCAATTAATCAACTTATCAACTATTCAACTATTCAACTAATAAAACATTTTGCCAATCCAACAGAAGACTGTATTCCTCATTAGTACTTGCAGAGAACTTGGAGGAATTCAGCACCTAGCTAGATTGTCATACATCCTACACTAACCTTCAAAAATTGTTTTCAAAGGTTTTTCAGTTTTTATTCCATAGATCCCATGCGACAATTCTTGTTATGAATACTCCTGAAGAGCCCTTTCTAACTATAGACACATTTTATTTTTGCAGGGTTTGGTTGGTGATGGTGGCGGACCAGGAGAACCTGTATGTAAATCTTAAATTTTTACTACAGTAACATCCAAATGTTTTGGACGGAAAAGTTTCGGACAAAAAGTTCGGACAAAAAAGTTACGGACTTTTCTCGAAAAATTGGAATCAGTTTCCTTTTTATAGTTTACTTATCAAATCTTTCCCTTTAAATCGGTTAAATTTGAGTAGAATTAATCTATTCAGATAGAAGTATTGTGAGCAACGAAAATTAGCAACAAAAATTTCCGATGCTTTTAAAGGTAATTCGGACAAAAAGTTTCGAACAAAATTTCATTCGAAGCTTTTTCCATTCGAAACTTTTGAATTTCAAGATATGTGACTAAAAAAAGGAGGTCTAATTATTTAAAGAGTCGCGAAGATTTGATTATGCTGCTAATCTTAAACATTTATGGATTTGTATCACGAGGCACATTAATGTTCTTGCAACAATTTGTTTGGAAAAGTGGTAAAAGTGAATGATTTGAAAGTTGCAACTCTTGAAGACATCATAAATACTATGCATTGACGCATTCAGAAATCTTTAGGATCCCCCTACCTTAAGAGTTTATCGATCTACCTCGCGATGCTATCTCATCGATCTATCTCACGAAACGTAGGTATTGGGTACAATTTATACTATTTTTTCTCTTTTACCAGGGAAGAGTACTACAAGAGATCAAGGGTGATCGAGGTGAACCGGTAAGAAGATTCATTGAATGTTGTTTCATTCACAGGAAACACAGCCTGAACTAAAAAATTATAAAATGCATTTTGAACTACTTAGGATAGGACTGAGTTTATGTAGAAAGGACTTTGCTGAAAACAATTTATCAATTATATTTTTCTTTAGTTGCGAAATTTGTTGGGTTTTCAGTGCTCTTGAGTGAAGGAGGAAGAGCATCCCAAAGACGAGTTATTTCGTATCATTCTGTCACCCCACTTTTTATTTGCCTTGTGAATTTGATAATGTTTGGTTTGACGAGTGTCGTATTTATGTAAGTTTTCGTTCGTTGAGAGGTAACTTTGAAGTACAGTAATACATGAATATGGAGATGGAGCTACACTTCGAAATTCTAAATAATGCAAAATAATAAATAAATTTATGATAAATATTAAATATTAAGTAATAATAAATTCTAAATAATATCTTCATATTCATGTATTACTGTTTGAAATACCGGGTGAGTCGGAAAAAACGTGGGGTGTTTGCCAATTTTTATTGAAGCAGTTTAATTTGCAAATTCGTTTCTTTAAAGTTCATTGCATAGCAGAAAAGCTAACTTAGATATGAAAATTTGTTTGGTCGAAATCGGTCTTTTCGTTCCAGAATTACGAGCGATTAAAATGGTGTTTCGCAAGATTGCTGAAATAGGCCTTCAATTAAATTCATTATCATGCACTCGTGACCTTCTAAACCATGACGAACGAACTGTTTCTCTACCAAAAAATTTAAACAACGCATGCATTGTGTTAGAGCACAAAAGGAAAAACTAATGTTACTTATGTTGTATCCCTTGGGGACTAGTCATTTAAATTGTCATTGTTAGCAAGCTGAAAGTTCTTTTATGAGGGATACTTTTCACCAAAATGGCTCTATCACAAAATCGCAAATAAATAAGGAAAGAAATGACCGATTTTAACAAACTAAATTTCTATAACTAATTCAATCTTTCTTCTGCAACATAAAACTTCAACACTCTCCATTTGGCTTGTTTTTCATCAGAATATAGCTTGCTAAACGCCCCACGTTTTTTCTGACTCACCCGGTAAATAATGCGAAATATTAAATAAATTTATGATAAATATTAAATATTAAGTAACAATAAATTCTAAATAATATCTTCATATTCATGTATTACTGTTTGAAATACATGAATGCATAAACGGCATTTTAAGATTTATTTGCTGTTGTTCTTCTCGCTATAGAATAGACCTTTTTACTTGCCAGAAAAGAGGTTTGGATCGAGCGTCCAAATCTGGTAATTTTTGTGAAGGAAAACAAAAGCAGGACCCCCGTTCTCAGTAGAAACACTGCTAGCTGTGGCATGAAGTTTCTTCGGATTTCGGGACACTTTTCAGAGAGTTAATTAACGATAACTTTGCTCAAATTGAGTTACGAATGTTTCAGTTTGTACACAGGCAAGTTTTATTTGCCTTCTGGCCTTGTTTCTCGTTGTTTTGGTTCATTGTTAGCTGATTTTGTTATGCAACAGTCTAGGCCCATATTTAATCAAAGCACTTGGTTTACTTCTGTAAGAAAGTATTTATAGTTAAATTCAATATGCAACTTCTTATCATTCTAGGGAGAGCCTGGAGGACCTGGTAGAAAGGGAGTATTCCGAACAGAGGCTGGAACAAATTTATCATATGCAGTGAGTACTCTATTTGTTTTTTCGTATTTCCCTGCAGTTTCATACCTGTAGCAGTTCGTTGTGTGGAACAACCTTGGCATTTAAGACATGAGAGAAAAATACCAGTTGATTTATTGGGGNCAACTTAAAATAAATTGATATTATTATTATTATTAATTGGAAGGATGTAGCGATGATCTACAAAATTTTAACACCATGCAAGATGAACAAGATGAAGATTGAAAGATCTGTAGAGACAAAAAGTTATGAATAAAATCGTTCAAAATAAGGAAAATTGTAGTCTGCTTTTTTGTATATACTAATGAAATTCTTGATGCTCTGCAAGCAAAAATTTCGGTGATTTTAAATTTCGATGATTTTAAATTTCGGTGATTTTAAATTTCGATGATTTTAAATTTCGATGATTTTAAATTTCGATGATTTTAAATTTCGATGATTTTAAATTTCGGTGATTTTAAATTTGGATGATTTTAAATTTCGCTGATTTTAAATTTTGGTGACCAGTTTTCACCAAAATCAAACCACACTGAACTTCTTTGCAGGTAAAGTATGCTAAGCTTACAAAATGCCACGAATTTCTCCTGCAAATAGAGATATTTTAGATAGGCTTGAACTCCATAGAATTTGCCAGTGCGATCAGATTTTTATTGCGATTTTTATTGCGATTTTAGAGATACAGCTGAATTCTGAGCCACAAGTAGAGATGTTGTTAGCCTGAACACACGAAAGGTCACTGCGGGCTGAAGAAATTCTATACCACGTGCCAATTAGAGAGGAATTAGACATTGAATTTGTGATATTGGCTAGCTTATCTTTATTTATGTTTACTAAAATCTTGTACAGCCCCTTTATGGCTCAAAACTGATATCAAATCTCTCCGTCTGTTCCTCAGGGTGTACCTGGTAAAGTTGGACCACGAGGTGACAGAGGCGATAAAGGCGAACAAGGTCTTACGGTGAGTGGTGCTATCTTAAAGGACAAATCCGGGCTTTGCAAACTTAATGCTAGAAAACAAACTTCACCAACTGCTAAAACAAACTGACAACTTTTTTCCACATTTTGACGTTTGTAACAGCTGTCAATTCATTAAACATTGTTGATAATTTAGGACAATATCGTCGCTATTGGTCACCATTTTAAAATCATACTATAATTCAATATTCAAAGGTGTTTTTCTTTCTGTACTTATAAGTAACATCCGAGAGCCTGTCTCATATTCCTAACCCGCTCCTGCTGACTTGCTTCTCTGTTCGTTAAAATTTTCAGTTCATCCACAAATCTAGTTTTAAAGTTTAACCATATCTTTCTTCCATTTACAGGGCGCTATAGGAGCCCGTGGCCCTCCTGGACCACTTGGAGATACTGTAAGTGTTCTGACTAGTGTTCCTATCACGGCATTCTACGCATTGGATGAACTTCTAAATAAAATTAACAAAATCTAACTACCACCACTTTTACTTGACTGAACGGCCTTAGGTGCAGGGATGGCTCAATGATAGCGCACTGGCCTACCAATCTTAAAGGGGCAGTTGGGTGCAAAACGCGGGTAACAGATTCTGCGTGGCATTATCCCCCATAAGCATAGGCCTAAATACCAAAGCGTATTTACATAACCTCCCTCTTCGTTGATATTACGACAAAATTAATGTAGCAGCTTCCAGTTTTGTTCGAGAAGATTCCATTCACCTTTAGGTTTTGCCAAGCACCATAAAGCTGACTCAGAAAGCTTAGTCTTCGGTGGGAATTTTACCAGCTTCACAGCTTCAGTGTTGCTCCGGCAAGATCGCCGTTTACCATTTTCAGGCATTTCCGATCAACAAAATAGCTTAGCAAATACAGGAAATTAACATAGACGAACAATCTATTTCAATTCAATTCGCAAGATTATTAAGAACAACTTCGATGCAACCAGATGAAAACACGCGACTATTTTTGTCAAAATCTCCATTGACGAGTCGCTGCTTAGCCTAAGCATTTTCAGTTCAAATGTCCCGCGCAGCGTCCCGTCCAACTGGCCTGTTAAGTTTGGTGGTTCGAGTTCGAATCCTCGCCATGGCAAACCTGCTTCTTGTTAGAATGATGAGAGCCGCCAAGTCTCGGTGATTCCATGTTTTGTTTGTTCGTCTGTAAAATATCAGAATCTATCTTCCAAATAACGCTTTCATATGAAAAATATGCTTGATATGGCCTGTCACAAACTGCAAAATCGCCTTTCCGCCTGAAATTTCGTGATGGAACCCCTTTAAATTTAATAACTGATTGAACTTTATGAGTAAAGAATCTTTTCTCTTACTTTACCTTTTCCTAACAGCTGTACTCAATAGATCAAGTCTGATATCTTCAGACTGATAGTTTTCAGACTGATAGATAGAATGAGCAAATATACAAATTCTGGCTGTTTACAAATCCGGCAGTTAGAGTTATCGCCAGTCCAGTGCTTGATCGCTGTTTTGAAAGCTGCAACTTTTGGCAGTACTTTTATTTGGTCACTTAAGGTGTTCCAAAGAAGCATATACACTGTATAATATCCCTTGTGAATTGGAGATCTTTATAAACCGTTTTTCTTCAGGGAGATGATGGTAAAACAGGACCATCTGGAAAGGTTGGACAACCTGGGCGACAGGTATCTATATAAATTTAATCTGCTGTTGAATCGTTGCATAAAANATACAACTTTAACAAAAAATGAGCAAATATACAAATTCTGGCTGTTTACAAATCCGGCAGTTAGAGTTATCGCTAGTCCAGTGCTTGATCGCTGTTTTGAAAGCTGCAACTTTTGGCAGTACTTTTATTTGGTCACTTAAGGTGTTCCAAAGAAGCATATACACTGTAGAATATCCCTTGTGAATTAGAGATCTTTATAAACCGTTTTTCTTCAGGGAGATGATGGTAAAACAGGACCATCTGGAAAGGTTGGACAACCTGGGCGACAGGTATCTATATAAATTTAATCTGCTGTTGAATCGTTGCATCAAAAACATGTAGTTTGATTTAGAACATTTACTTTGAGTTGCAATTCCACAGCATTTGTACTTTCTTCGTTTTAATATTCTTTACAGTTGGTTACACGTAGTAAAAATATTTACCATGGCAGTTCAAACCAACTTCCAATAACTCAGGCTCAAAAATTTGTTCAGGGAGTTAATTACATAATTTGCTGCTACATTTGAAAGGCTGTTACAAATGATGATGAAGAATAATGGGCACAGAGCAGAACCCTGTGGAACACCGATAGTATCCTCTGTGTAGAGATAGTTTTGGTTCAACTCTGACCGCTTTTGTTCGGTTGCTGAGAGATAGCAATTCAAGATACCAGGGCTGTTTTTATGAAGTCCATAGGCTTCCAATTTTGCGATTAGGAGATATTGAGGCTGATAGCCGTATATTTTTGATAAATCGATGAAAAATGCTGACACTATATAAGTTGAATCAAGACACGTCTTCCTCGAACAAATTGCCAGAAGTAAAAAATGTTGGAGTATGCTCCACTGTACATAGTGAGTGAGAAAATCTTAGAGTTCGAAATGAACATCAAGATTCGATTTCGAAGCAATTCAAATGCTATTTCTGGGAATTTATACCTCAAAATTGGCGAGATTTTATCTTCTGTCTCCATATGTATTTTAGGGCTGTTTTTTTTTTACTTCAAACATTTTTATCTTGGTTATAAAATGAAGCTTTGCAATTTAATGATGTTATCGTTGCTTGCAGGGTCGTAAAGGTGATGTTGGCCCTGCTGGGCAGCCAGGTCCACTAGGAGATGATGCCGAGGTAAGTCTATTAGAAAACTAAAGTCTGTCTCAAATTAGATGTCACTTGCAAATGTCCGCGAAAAACAGCAATTGAAGTGTTTTGCATGATTAATTTTGCGTTATCGCAAATCTTACACAAATCTTGTTTGTGGCACCCGGTAGAAGGCGTTAAGCAAAGAGGTAAAATCGTGGTCAGTCTCAAAGCAGTCACGAAGAAGACATTGCTGTAATTTCTTTGCTGTTAAGTTCGGCCACATCCAGCAACATGCATTTGTAATCTGGAGCAGCAGAGAAACGACTGGTGGGCAACATTGTTGCTTAGTTTGGCAAGGCCTTGAAGACCCATTCCTAGCCATGGTCCTATTGGTACCAATGTCGACTTTCGTGTAATATGAAAGTCGTTTCTGGCCTAGGTTCTGCTTGTCTTGCTTTTCATTTGGCGCACAAAGGATCATGGTTGACAATGAGTATACAATGAGTATCTAGTACACGATATTGCGAGCACTATAAGTACTAAAGCGGGCTTGGAAAGTTTGCAATATTTTTATGGGAAATCGACGCTAAGTTTTTTGCATGAATAATTACGTTATGACAAATTGCTCTCCAGATGTTTTCTCATTTTTGCAAAGTAAGGGCCATATCAGACAATTTAGAGTCTGTCTCGCATAAAATGTCAGATGAGATTTGCTCTGATGCAAAATTATTCATGCAAATCACTTGGATTGTTTCTATTCGCGGATAATTTCGCCTGATGTGTGACAACCTGTTTTTCTGCGATGCAAACTTGAAATTTGAGATCTTTTTACATGAATTTCAGCCAGTGGCGGACACTAGGGGGGGGGAGGGGGTGCGGTCGCCTCCCAATTTTGGGAAGAACAATGACCTTTTGTTTGAAAACAATAGAAATAAAGAATGCTTTTTAACCGAAACAATAGCTTCGCCCTTCCCCAATATTTGGCAAAGTGTCCGCCACTGATTTCAGCTTCCTTAGCCATTCTCGAAGAAGCAAAACGTCTATAGTCTGTCTCAAATTAGATGTCACGTGAAAATGCCCGCGAATAACATAAAATGAAGTGTTTTGCATAAGAAATTTTGCGTTATCGCAAATCCTACATGATATCTAATTTGAGACAAACTTTTTTGGTCTGCCAATCATAAATAGGCTGTTCATGTCTTACAGGAAGCCCGCGAAGGTGACAAAGGTAGCAAAGGTTCACCCGGTGCCAAAGGCGATGACGGATCACGTGGAATGATTGGAGACAAGGGAGGGAGTGGTCCACCTGGAAAAGACGGAATGATCGTTCCAGGACGACTAGGAGACACTGGAGACCAAGGACCACCAGGACCCCGTGGAGACCCAGGAAATGAAGGTTGGTACATGCTTTGGCAAGTTGCTCTACAGAGTATATTAATGTTTAGAAGCGATAACGAATCAAGGAATTCTCTTGGCACTGTTGTGACTAAAGTCGTTCTTTAATTCCAACAATGCCACTTACAGTACCGTGTCTGCGAAAGTGCCTTTATTCATACCCTTTGATCAATAGAAAAAATCGGCTAAGGTTTGTTTACACCCACTTCAAGTCAAGGGATCAATCTCTTGATAAAACGTCTTTTGAATTTTTTAACATATTTCGTGCCATGAAAACTTGTGCCATGAATGCAAAATGTATTACAATATTAAAACTTCCCAAATGGTCATATGACTTGAAATGGGTTAAACAAACCTTAGCCGATGCTTTCTATCTCTATTTCGTGATACAGCTTTTTCCTGTAGAATTTGTATTTGTAGCTTTTGCTGATGAGAAATTCCATAAAAGGGTTGAACTGCTGTAGAATAAAATTTCTTTCAACATGATCAGCTGTCAACATGGAAGTAAATTTCATCATGCAGTTCTTTAGAATAAGTTTCAACCTAGACTTATTATTGATTTGAAACGTTACTTATTATCCCTGTTTACAGGTCTCCCTGGAATGGAAGGAACTATGGGCCCAACAGGTCCACAAGGACCCCCAGGACCTTTTGGCGAGCCTGGGACAACTGCGCCTGTCCGCGATGGAGTCAACGGAATGATGGGACCACCTGGACGTAAGGGAATCCAAGGTCCTTATGGAGACCCTGGAAAAATCGGTGGAAGAGGTAGGATATTTTAACCCTTTGATTCCCTATGCGGCTGCCTTTTGACAGTTGAAACCTTCTGTAAATAGTCGATATACGAAAGTACATTTTGTCCCCCCCCCCCAAGCGTTTACACTGCATTCTTTTCAAAGTCGACGTATTTATTGCCATGGGATTGCAAAATTTAGCAATTGTTTAAAATTCATTTATAATAACTCTTGAGGGAGATGAACTCACATTGCTTATTGTTCTGTCCGAGGACATTCTTCAGGATTTGATCGAGGTAGGCCCTTTTTTCAAGCATTTGGCAACCAAAAACTTTGCGTAAAGTCTACTTTAACTATATTTTCAATGCTTATAAAAAGGCGAAAAAAATTGCTATCAAGCAGACTTCGATTCATTCAAACCCACTCTAGTTACTATGGATTTTCAAACTGAACAATGTTTGTATGGCCTAACGAAAGCTTTGAAACTGATATCACATTACGATAAGCTTTACGACACTTTATAGCTAAATTTATTTAAGTTAAGCTTTTATCGATAGATTAAAGGAAAGATCTTTGAGATCAGTTTGTTGGATTAATTTCCACAATTTACAACAAGGCATAAGCTTCACAAGCCAATGCCGATATCTGCATGCGAAAATTGCTGTTTAATTAAAGTCTGTCTCAAATTTGATCTCACGTGAGATTTGCGAAAACGCAAAATTAATCATGCAAAACACTTAAGTTGTTTTATCCACGGACATTTTCACGTGACATCTAATTTGAGACACAGTTTAGTTAAACAGAAATGATTCTGTGATTTCCCAGCAGCATTTTGGTCTTTGCGTGAAAGACCTTACCTAAAAATTCTTCGAAATTGGTCTGTATATCAGCAATCGTTCGAAAAATGGAACATTTAGAAGCATACACAGAATCTGCGATTGTTAATTTATTAGACAGTGTTGATATTGTCCAAAAAAGTTTCTAGTTAGCTTCAAGAAAAAGATTTTTGAAACCCACTATTTTTGCGAGAATTTCCACGAAACGTTGACATCAGCCCCTTTAAAATCATAATTGCCTTGTGATTTTTCATGAATCATGTTGCGTTCTAGGTCCGTCTACTGTTGTTCCAACTTTATGTGAGGAAGGCGAATGTCCAAAGGGACTTACTGGACCACGCGGACCACCCGGAAACACTGGACCTGATGGAGATAAAGGATTCCCTGGACTTGTTGGGACTAAAGGTTTGTTCTTTTCTTGTAATAATTTTGCCCATTACAACCATTTTGTTTGTTGACATCAGCAGCTAAGCCAACCTCGTTCCCAAGGGTATCTGTTGTTGTCAACATGAGGCTAGCCCTCAACAGATACCCTTGGGACGTGTTGCCAAAATTTGGGTGCAATAAGTAGCATAATTAGAGAATCATTTCGAATTAAATATTCCGTGATTTGACTTCAAACCATTCGAACGTTCTTTAGTTCTAGGTGAGAAATTTTTTGTTTTGTTTTAGAAAAAGCCAATCAAACTGCACAATAGCCAAGCAGGATCCAAGGTTAATGTCGTTGTAGCGATGTATCAGTTCAGGCCAGGAGCAAAACTACGACGATATAATAAGTCTAGGTCAATGTAGGCGTTGCAGTTTGCAAAAAGCCTTCATTGACACTGGGTACGAGGTTGCAGCTAGGCAACAAAATACCGGTTTTATCGGTAACAAGTTAGGACGTTTGTAAGCCTGCAGTCTTCAGATTCTATCAAACTAAAATAATCATCACTCAAATATTGTCTTCAAGTTCATAAAAGCCAAACAGATCAATGGTTGTTTCCACTGTATCTTTGTAGCGACAGAGATCATCTTTCATATCCTTGAGGAAGACCGAGGGAAATAGCGTACGAGATTTTGGGATTTTAAAAACCTCTCAGATTTCTCAGAGATTTTTGAGATTTTTTCTGAGATTTTCAAAGATTTTTTAAGATTTCTAATTTTGAGATTTTGAAAATTGTCAAGATTTTGCAAAAATTTTGAGGATTCGCCTCACCAAGACGAAGCTTTTCACAAATATTTTGTATTGCACATCTTTACCCATTATATTTTCATCGGAATATTTCATGCTAAATTCTGAACTTGAGTGCAGTCCCTCTAACTTCTTCCGATAGTCTAAAATAACGTCCTCTGGTAGACTGCGTATTTTTTTACAAGACTTTGCGAATATTTTTCTTCAAGGTGTGAAAGACATATGTCCGAGATGTCCAAGTGGTGAGCGAGGGAGCCCAGGAGAGATCGGACTGCCCGGGCAACCTGGAACTCTTGGATCAGCAGGGGCACGGGGTGTTAAAGGATACCAAGGTGACGATGCAATCAAGGGAATTAAAGGAGATGTTGGTTTCGCTGGATTCCAGGTAGATATAAACTTGAAGCTCACATGAATTGGTCACTTGCAAAACCCGAATTTACATGTTGCGTGAGAATTCAATAAGTTAGGTACAGGAAACCGAAGCAAAGCTGTGGTGGAAGTAGGCCGTGGGATGGGAAGACCTATGTATCTTAGAAAATCAATGATGAAGATGGTAGTGAATAAGACGCAACAGAGACTCGAACTGGGCTCTATTACTTAATTGATTGAAATAAATCAAATTTTGGTTGATAGCAGAAAGGATGAAGTATTTTGGGAGCGGGAGAATACGTTGAAATTTAATCACGTGACTCATCCGTGTGCGCCTTCAAAGGGTCTGTTTCAACCAGCATGCCTTGCACGTGCCATCTCTTGGCAGTCCTTTGTTGTTGCCATTTTCATGGGCCATGATAATGGTGACAACAAAGCCACAAAGGCACCTGCAACCAAGAGATGGCACGTTCAAGGCATGCTGGTCGAAATAGACCCTTTAAGATTATCATCATTATTATTATTATTATTTATTGACGATACCACTTCAGCAAAGGCCTAATACAATGTTTACTGATTAAATGAATAAAAATGACATCTATGATGAAAAATAGGCTGTTCTTCCAAAGGGTCGTGTTTCAATGTGTTTTTAGCGTTTTCAGCTCGTCAGTAGCCTGCGTGCAGACTCGACTGGTTTACAAAAATTTTAATTGAGTTGATTGGAAAGTTGAAGATTGAAATGTTAAATGAAGATTGAAATTGAAATGTTTTTCTTCAATTTTCCATTCAACTCAATTTCAATTTTTGTAAACCAATTAAGTCTGCACGCAGGCTAGCTCGTCAGGTGCACTTTTAGTTCTTTTTTTAAGTGCCCGAGTGTTTGGATTTCTCTAATATTAGCTGGGATAGTGATTAAAATACTGTTGGATAGATTGATTTACTGAATTGCATTTTTATTTACTGAATGACTGAATTACTCCCATCAAAATCCTAACAGCACGTATATAAAGTAAATCCCAAAATTGTTTAACCCATGCCAAACTCTGTGAGTATTTTAAATCGTATTATTTGTGGATCAATTTTATTATGGCTGAAGTTCATAAGAACGTGACAAAAGGCTGAAAGAAGCACTTCAATAGACAAATGTATACAGTGTCTTGCGTAAGTGGTCTGCAAATAGAACCATTCAAATATACTCCGAATCTTGCATGGGTATGTATAATTTTGGGCTTAACTGTAGATAGTTGGAACTTGGGAAAACTTAGTAGTGGGTATTGAATGATTGATTGATTGATTAATTAATTAATTAATTAATTAATTAATTAATTAATTAATTAATTAATTAATTAATGTGTGAAGGATTGATGGAATGAAAGAATGAATTATTTAATTTAGCTAGTGAGAGACTGGCCTTCTCTTTAATAGACAATTGAATACAGGAGTAGCAGTATATCTGTTAACAATGTAGGGTACATATCCCAAAAAAGACGAAAAGACATTTTGTTCAGCAGATAAATTACCAGTTACAGAAATTAAGTTACAAACACCAGTTTGCAAGTTTGAAAATTGTAAGCGTTGGTAGCTCTTTTATCTTGTCACTTGAAAAAAGTTTCAAAGAAGGCTTCCTCTAAATGATAATGACTCTATTCAAGTTGTTTTTCTGTCCACTTTTTAACCCTTTACTCCGACCCTAGGGCGCGAAAGGCAAGCTTGGTCCAAGAGGAAACCCAGGACAAAAGGGCGAGACTGCAGACCAGCCAATAGTCATTGTCGGGCGCAGAGGTGAACTTGGAGCGAAGGGACAACCAGGAGTACGCGGAGGCCTTGGAAGTATTGGACCCTCTGGTCAACCAGGTTTTAAGGGTGAAAGAGGTCAATCTGGAATCAGCCCTGGAAGAGTAAGTAAATATTCTACATTTGTGTTTTGTCTGACTATATCAAGAGAGTAGCGATCTGATTGGATCGCCTGAAATCCAGTGGATATGGCCTATTTAGTCCCTATTTTGAAACTGTATTGTCATGAGTCTCAGTTTGACTCAGAGAGACCCATGTAGTCAGTCTAATAATCAGTCGGCATAAACTGACAAGGAATAAAACTATTTATGTATGAGTGGGCTATCACTTGGAAAAATTAAATGATCATCATCATCATCATCATGATCATCATCATCATCATCATCTATTATTTACGGTAGGCAGTAATACATGGAGGTAGCTAAAATTATAGTTAATTTTAGGCCTACTATATTATTATTGGCAATTTCTAAGATGAAAAATCATCATTATTGTTATTATAGGTATAGGGTATTTGAAATATAAATCCATCCTGTTAGGAACCAACTTGTGGCACATATACTTCGCAACTGGTTGGCATGAACTACTGCTCTCTCTCTCGTACTCCTCCGTAGCGACGGAGCCGATGACGAAATAGAATTGCATTTATCACCTTTCCAGTACCTAATTGGTTTTTTAAATCACCACTTTTCCCCATAGTGTAATCGGAGAAATTTGTAATCTATGAGGTTTCTTGCCAGAAATAATTGTCTGTCTTTTTCCTGTTTCGGCGTTACGTCTTCAGCAGAGCCATGCACACGTAGCATCTAATTAATCACAGGTAGCGAGAAACGATTTGGAAAAAATGAACAAACTTATCTTGCAAAATTGTGTCTTTCAGTTATTATGTTTCTTCTCGATTCTCACTGCACTGTTATGATTATGATTAGGCCATCGATTATTTCATTTGTACCCAGTCCCCAAAAGGTCAAATGAAAACAAGCGATAGCCTAATCATAACAATGCAAGAAGAAACAGACAAGGGGGAAAAGAGAGTGGGACTGAATGAAGCTTTATTAATATTATCAATGTATTTACAGTAGGCATAAAAGTACAAAATAGCTATAAAAAAGAGCTAATTCAAGCCTACTATCTACAAAAGGAAAATGAAAATATATTAGAAAATACAATTTAAGATAAATAGCTACACAAATACAACAGAAAATCGGATTATCAAGGCAAGAATCCAACCTGAGCCACGAAAGGTCTACATAATCTACAACTGCAGTCCTCTCCTTTCCAGATTTTGATTCCCCTTTTAAAACTGGAGAGGGTATCCGATTGTTGTATGTCATTGGGAAGTGCCTGCCATAATCTACACTCAAGAAACGATATCGTCTCTAAGCCATAGCACGTAGTACGCGCTTGTGGCAATAGTAGATTATGGCAGCTTCTTAACCTATAAGGACTATATTTTGCGACAGAGATCTTTCATGCGGTAGTGGAAAACGTAAACGAATAGAACACATTAAATACATATTTGATTATAACTTCGATTCCTTTATGATAGATTTAGACAAAACGTCGACTGAAAAGGATAATAATCCCTTTATCTCTCTAGGGTGAACGTGGGCAGCCTGGAGATCGAGGAAGACACGCACGAAAGGGAGAAAGGGGACAACCTGGTGACACAGGCGAAACCACGAATGGCAACAAGGGTGTCAAAGGAGAACCCGGGGACATTGGCCTGGTCGGAAGACTTGGATCGCGAGGACCGTCTGGACCAAAAGGATTTCCTGGCAGTGGGCCAAATAGTGTAGACATTGGCGCACTTAAAAGTAAGTCATAGATTTGCAATCGAAAGCTGTGTAAAGTTAGATATTCACAAAAATTATTCTCAAATTTTGATGCTGGGTGGGGATCGTTTTCTGGCAAATTTTCTCTTGTAAAACTTGTTAAGACCGATCTCCGGACCATTTTCTGGAGGATCGCCATAAAAATTTACAACGACACATGTTAAAAAAAATGTAATAAAATTTTGAACTCGCAATCTCTAATGTATTCGCAATATACAGCATTTTAGCTAAAATTGCAAGATTTCGTAAACTACAATTACTCAAAATATGATTTTTCAAGCTTTGATTTCGTTTTTTCTTTTTCCGTTAGGAATAAAATGAAATTCATTCCCAAACCTAATTAGATTTTGACATAAATGCAGGTGAATTATTGGTGATTTTTGAACGAGTTTCACTTTTTATTGGGTCGCCCGATATTTGAAGACACTTTGCTTCGAATATCTGTCTCAAATTAGATGTCGCGTGAGATTTGCGATAACGCAAAATTAATCATGCAAAACACTTTAATTGTTTTTATTCGCGGACATTTTCACGCGACATCTACTTGGAGACAAACTTTAATCACTATTTCAATTTTTAGAGAAAGGCGACAAAGGATTCAGCGGTGAACCTGGTGAAGATGGTGATCCTGGTGCGGAAGGTTCCGAGGGACAAAGAGGTGATACGGGACAGAAAGGTGAACAAGGTCCAGATGGCGCACCGGCCATTGCCATGGGAACAAAAGGAATAGAGGGACCTCAAGGTTCGTAAAATTTCGCAAGTTGGTCTAATTTTCAGGGCGTGAAAACCCAACCGGCCATGCCATCAGGCCGGTCACAGGAAACTTTCAATTCATAAGAAAATTTTCAAAATATATGCTTCTTCGTGTAACATGCTCTGTTTCTCATTTTTTCAAAATAAGGAAAACAAAAGTTACCTAACATAGATTGTATCCCAAGTACAATTTGTATTCATATTGTATACAACAAATACAAGATCAGTATCGAAGTAGATTTTCCCTGATACCTTTTGGGTATCATAAATTGTTTCTTTTATGGGGTCTCGACTTCATCGGTCCCAACTTCATACAAATTTACTTTTCTTGATGCCTTAATCGCATTTATATAAAACCGGTTACACGTTATTGCATAGCTATCTTTGGGACCTGACCTCTGTTCAAGAAAGATGGATATTTTCAATTTTCTATTCTTGGAGGAAATTAAAGAATCGATTTTGTCCGGTCGCAGGAAGGAAAATATTTGTTCATGCCCTGCTAATTTTGCTTGTAGTTTATTTCAAAGTAACTATTTACAAATTGTGAATTTTACGGGAGCACAGGCGTTGAATCTTCGTGAAACTTTAAAAGTAATCGTGTGAAAGGTTTTTGCCATTCTTATATTTCTGCTAATTTTGATTTTGCGACGTCATCAAATTGCTAAATCGTGAAACATAAAAGCTACAAACTTATGCTTATTACCATCTTGTAGAACTTAAAAAACTTAAGTTTTCTTGACAATTCTATTGTCTTTCTTCGATATGTTCAGTTCCCTTCGAGCAATTCATTTAAAAGACGAAGGCTATAACATTTTACACAATTAATTTAAAGTTTCGCAAAGATTCGACGCCTTTGCTGTTTACTGGGCGACCCATGAAAAAATCCTCTTGTTTGAGCAGCTAAAGTAGTCACTTTAATTTGATCGAATTTGTTTCATTTAATGGCTAAACTAAAGAAGTAAAATAATCTTCCATATTAGTCCTTTATCAGATAAATTATTTGGATTGGCATAATCCGTAATAATTATAATAATCACTGCAAGCACCGGAGTTACATAGACCTAGATGCTACTTGCAGGATACTTACTGTTTTTTTTTTTTATAAACCAATTCAATTACATTACAAATATTGTACCCTACTTTACGCTAAAAGAAAACTACTCTACAGTGAATACAAAGACGACTGCACTAGAGATGACACAGCTGGAAACTTTTACCATGCTCTCAATTATGCATCTCTCAATGAAAGAGAAAGCTCACCCACCAAAGAATCAGGGATTCGTTATTGGCGGTATCGGTATTAGGGTTGAGAGAACGCAAGAAATATGTAAAATTTCCCTGCCTCATCTCTAGAGCAGTCGACAATTACAATCTAATAAAAAAAAAAAAAACCTCACAGAAAAGAATATATTTCACTATAATTAAGAATAACAACAAATTTACGACAAAGAACAAGACGAGACGATACCACAAAGGGTGTGTAATGTGGTTGAAACACTTACTAATGTGATTAAAACGAAAAAATAAACTAGGAAAACTCGGAACATAAGTAAAAGAAATACTATATTTGGAGTGTGAGACGAGATGTGAGGCAATTACTCAGTTCTTACACGTGCTACGAGGTTCATGGGTCATAGGACATCTTTTTGGGTACATTTTGGGCAATTATTTCTTTATTTTTGACCGTGAATTTAAAACCAAAAGATGTGTAGAGCTCAATTTATCACTTGTAAAAGCCCCATTGCAGCTATTTACCAGATTTGTGTCCACCATTTACCAGAACAATATTACTCCCTTTTCTAAATGTCAAAATGGTCTAGAAAAATCTGAAAATATCCCAATCAAATATAAGTTGCACACGCACCGTGAACAATGGATAACCAAAGAAACAATGCTGTGTCTGAGTGTTTTCTTTGTTCTATTTATAGACAAGCCTATTTACCATTGCACATTCCCTTTTAAGTAGTATTTCCCTGTCATCTCTATTCCATTCACCACCAAAGCTACCCAAGAAGTTGCACAAGGAATTTATAAAATACCTTTGGCGCCCTTTCGGTAGATGAACTACCTAATTAATTGTGATGAAAATCTTCAGTGCATTTGATGAATTTCCATTCCTGTTTTCAGGCCGACCAGGAGACGAGGGAGAAAAGGGGGCAAAAGGTACAAAAGGCACAATTGGATTCGCAGGACCAAAAGGAGAAAAGGGTGAATTTGGGTTGAGAGGACCGGATGGAGGTACAGGACCAGTTGGCCCTAAAGGCAAAAATGGTGAGTATCTTTTCTTTGCTGTAGACTCATGCTCAATTTACGGAGACATCGGGTGCTATACAAGGTCAAGGAATGTGCTACTTGACGCCACATCCACACGTAACCGGATTTCTTTTAAAACGCATCTGTTTTCCTCCTTTAAAAAACAATTCCGTCCACACCAGAGGTGTTTTAAAAAATCCCCTTGTCCACACGAAAACGCTACGATGTTCGAAAACGACCGATATCTGCAAGAAGCATGAGCAGATTATTGAAACCGAGATTGAAACGCCCTCCTGCAATTCCCAAAGATCCAGACTTACGATCTGATATGTGTTACATTAAGGTGGTGACGTCAGCGTTTATTCCAAGACAGCTGTGTGAAAAATTCGCCTTTTCCACAATAATTTTGTGAACAGTGCCGCAAACTCCAACAATTGTAAGTTGTTCTTCGCTTCTTTAAAATCTACCTTCCTTTTGGAAGTTAGCCTATCTGTCCACTCAAGTTTTTGAATGATTTGTTCAGCTTCCAAGCTTTCCAAATTGTATTATTTGTAGTGTTCACATACCCATGCTATGACAATAGAACAGTATGTATCACAGTAGGTAGCTTTAGCACGTGTTTTGTTATGTTGTAAGTTGCTGTTAGATTAGTAACACACTTGATCCGATACACCCAAGCAAACACCACATTATTTCGATAAATAAACGAGACATTTTCAAAATCCCATTGTGACGCGATGTTTTGTAATAGCTTTATGTCATCCAACTCTTAATTTTGAGCGCGAATTGATGAAGTCATGTGACATGTAGTCTGGAAAAACAAGATCAAGAACTAGCGTACAATAAGACTAATACACTTAAACTATATTATGTTTTTCAGGTTGCGAAGGAGGAGGACCCAATCCTGGACCATTAAAAACCGGCAAGCGGGACATCGCTTTCTTGATTGATGGGTCCGGATCGTTGCGAAAAAACAATTTCATCGCACAGAAAAGGATCGTCAAACAGATCATAAAAGATATTTATCCGGTTTCTGTGGATGGCAATCGCATTGGAATCATAAGTTATAGCGATTTGGCTAAAGTTGAAGTTCGCTTTACCGATTTTTTCACTGAAGTAGCGCTCAATAGGTCTATTGATGAAACACCATTTTCCGGCGGTGGTTCACGCATCGATTTGGCATTGAAACTTGCGAGAGATGATTTGTTTTCTGTTGCTAGAGGTGCACGTGCTGATGCCAAAAAGGTATTTTTTATCATTATTATTTAATTGTTCACAATTAATCACAGTTGATAGGTTGGCCTAGTGGTTAGCGCACTCGCCTTCTGTGAGGAAGGTTGCGAGTTCGAGCCCTTGGCTCGCCGCCTGAGGTAGTACTAAAGCTCATCCCAAAAGTTGTGTCTGCTTCTCTCCTTGGAGAAAAGCTTAAAGTCCTTGGGACCAGTAGGTGTGGTGTGGTTGGCTTCAGTGATTTCCTCCTTGTGGGCTTAAAGCAGGGAGCGCCGGCTTAAAGTCCTTGGGATGAGTTACCAGTAGGGGTGGTGTGGTCGGCCACAACAACAACAACAACAGCTAGGGGTGGTGTGCTCGGCTTCAGTGATTTACTCCTTGTGGGTACCAGACGATATGCGAGACAAGAATGAGGAAGATGGTAGATTTTCCGATGATACATCGAGTATTATCTTCTTTTTTATTTCAATAGTGATACATCGAGGGCGAAGCGCGTGGTGGAGTGACGTGACGGAGATCCATTATGCCACTTTCCGTTTGAGTGCATAATGGCTCTAGGTCACGTCACTCTGTCACGCGCTTCGCCCTCGATATATCACGATTGAAATAAAAAGAAGAAAATACTCGATGTATCATTGGAAAATCTAATTTTTAATTCTTTTCTTAATGATTCATTAAATCTTAATTAAATTCTTAATGATTTACTCTCCAAAAAGTGTTTCGAGATCTGATTGGACTTCGTGCGACAGCTAGCAGTGTTTATCGAGGGGCAAATCACTCCAAAAATCTCATACACTTTTGTAAAAAATCCTAAAAAATCTTCAAAAATCTCAAAAATCTTCATAAAATCTTAGAAATCCCAAAGAAAATTCTGAGAATCTTCGAAAATCTCAGAAAATCCCAAAATCTCCCCCAACAAATGATAATAAATTCTCAAAAAAATCTTTCCACAATTCTTTGAAAATCTTGCAAAATCTCGAAAATCTTTGAACATCCCGATAAATTTTGAAATTTCAAAAATCTCAAAATCTCAAATGGTATTAGAAATCTTGAAACGTCTTTGAAAATCTCAAAACAAATCTCAAAAATCTTTGAAAAATCTGAGAGATTTTTAAAATCTCAAAATCTCGTACTCTATTTTTGGAGTGATTTGCCCCACTGTGTTTATACTGAGAACGGGGGGTCATGCTTTTGTTTTCCTTCACAAAATTTACCAGATTTGTACGCTCGATCCAAGCCTCTTTTCTGGCAAGTAAACAGGTCTAATAGACCCATATGTTGTAGTTTTAGCTTGTGGCAGCATTAATAGTGAACATGATCTTAGATGATACGCCTTTGCATCATACTTCATTGCATATTTCATACTTTAAATTTATATTTCATATCATAACGCTAGCTTTCGATTGGTACCTTATTTGAAAATGTATACGTAGAAAAAACAATGCCAACGCGCTTCGGACATAAATTTAGTCTCCATAGTTTCAAAACGTACTTTAAGATGAAAACAGAGCTGTATTTCACCATAGGTGATCATTCTCCTGACCGATGGATACCAAACACGAGCAGTTGGCATGGAATCACCAATTGATATAGCAGGAGAACTGAAAAAGCAAGGTGCTACTGTTTTTGTGCTTGGTGCTGGACCTGAAATCGACTGGAATCTACTCGTTCAAATAGCAAATGAAGAGAAGAATGTCATAGAGGCTAGAAACTTCAATGATCTCTCCAGTAGATTTAACACACTCCAGAGTGCCTTGAGAATTGGTTGCCTTGGTACTAAAGGTAAATTCTTTTGATGTCCCTCGTTGGTTGTTGTAGCATAACCCAGGGTGTTAGGACACTTATATTTACCTTGTTGTTATTGATGGCTGTTTTCTTCTTTTCGTATGTCCTTGTCTTCAAACTGTGCTTGGCCAAAGCGTTTTCAGTTTGGTCATTTGAAGTTTGACTCCCTTGTATTCTTGTTTGTTTGTTCGCCTTCGCAGAAGAAAAGTTGTAAGTCAGTTGCATGTGGTTTAAAACCAGGTTAAACACAGGAATGCAAGGGAGTCAAGTTCGCCAGGTCGAACAAAGGAATACAACTGAAAATGCTTCCGCCAAGCCCAATTTGAAAACAAAGAGAGAGGAAAAGAAGAAACAACAATAGATAACAAAACAACAAGGTAAATGTAGGTGTCCTAACACCCTTGCATAAACCCAAAAAAGCTTAGAGCAAATCGCGTGGATTCTTTAGGATTTGATCGAGTGATTTAGGCCTTTTTCAAGCGTTTTGCAACCAAGATTCTTCGTAAAGTCGAATTAGCTATATTATTTAGCTATATTTTCAGGACTCATAAAAACGTGAGAAAATGGCAAAAATACTTAGGTCTTTAGCTATTAAACAGAATTTGATTCATTCAAATTCATCCAGTACTCGAGGTACTACGTATTTTCAAACACCTGAACTTTTTTTGCCGCACCCAGTAGTATTCTCTTGCTGAGAAATTATGGTGGTTCTTCTTGACTAACATCAAATTTCTTCTTTGTAGGGCGAAAGGGTGAGCCAGGACTCTCTGGGGATGTCCTCAATGGCAGCGATGGTCCTAAAGGAAGAAAAGGAGCAAGGGGGACATCTTTTGGAGGGGATGTTGGACCACGTGGCCCGACTGGACCAGTAGGGGCTCCTGGAGATGGAATCGCCGGCCCACCTGGGAGACAAGGCCTAATGGGGAGACCTGGAGCACGAGGTAAGCTCCATAAGTTTTATTTGTTGTCAGTTTGAATTTGCTGATATCGAGAGGAAGAAGAATGACTGAAATGGAAGGAATTTGGAAAAAGGGATTTTAAAGCTAAAAACTGCTGATATGATGGTGGAAAGCTTATAGCATAGCGGGTGACCCAATGATGACTGCGAACATTGCAAAGGGTTTAGTACCCTCACATTTTTTGCCTGTTTTCAAATTGTGCCGGTATCGTGTTGTAATCAAAATTCTGTTTCACTGAAATAGAATTGTACCAACTTAAAACCATTTCCATGCAAAATTGCCTCCTAAGAGAATAACTACTCTTTAGAAAGTCGCCTTTGTTTTATTAGAGATTGATGCTTCAGCATTTCTTGGGTCGCATGTGATGCATCTATTTTTATTATGACCACCAGAGTACTCTATATGTATTCTATGAAGAAAATCTAATGATCGCACAATTTTTCTTGTTATTTCCAACAAAGAGAAAAAATGCAAAACGAGGCTGGCCGCGAGGCTCCCATTCATGGAAAGTTATGGCAAAGCTTGGCCTAAGTCATATGTTTAGATTGCTCTGCTTGTAATTAGATACCTATTATCAGGACAAAGAAAATAAGTGCCAGTATATTGTTGAACATATTTTCCAACTCAAACAGCGTTCCACGATCTGCAAAAGGGCTTATCAAGTTGTCCAGAGTGATTGCCCTTTCCCCGCAGCTTCGTTTAGGCCGCTTTTCTGACTGATTCTCGAAGCGGAAACTGACCGGTTTCAAACGTGGCCTCGTTTTCATTTTACATTTTTTCTGTTTGTTGTTATTTCCTATTTCATGAAACTTTCGTCCCCTTTCAGGGCCAAACGGAGATGGAGGTGACATTGGTGCAACTGGATTGCCAGGTCCACAAGGACCACCTGGTGCCACACCAACTCAAGCTCCACCCGGTCCCCAGGGATTCCCTGGATTCCCTGGTCCAAAGGGTGTATCTGGAGAAAAGCGTAAGTCTCTTTTTCTATCTTCATTCAGCAGCAGGCTTCGCTATTACTGAGTTTATGTATCTTTTTGAGCTGTATTGGATTGTTTAGGGCCTGATATACCGCCAAAGAATATTACATAGCGGGTTTTTTAATAGGATCTATTCAGCACTCTCCGTTGCAATTGAATTGATCTCTTATTTGATTTTCTCCCAGCTTGAAGCCAACATTTTGAAAAAGCCTTGTCTGTTGTTCTGTTATTTTTGGCTTGAATTTAACTTAATTCATGAAAGTTGATTGGTAAAAATGTTAGTTTCCTAATCCTTTTGTCTAATATTGTAGCACCACATTCAAATGAGTTCCAAGATAACTTCTATTTCAACTTTTTATACATGGTAAAATATATTTATATGTATAAAATATAGTTTTATACATGGTCAGTGCAAATGGATTGCTTCTCGTGGGACCGTGTCCAAAAGACTACAAATGAATAGCAATTACGACAAAAATTTTACAAAAAAGGGTTTCGATGTTCCATCGATGAAAGTGGCAAGGGGGTGCCTGTTTAACATCGTATTCACGTTGATTCTAGAGTTTAGCTCAACGGATGGATATAGCCTTTTGCCCATTGCTAGTTTTCCTTAAAGGCATCGAGCCTATATGAATACATGAGCGTATACGCTATCCTGAATTTTTTGCTGACAAACTGCTGATGGCCCTTTGTTATCGCACAAGAGCGAGCGGTAACGTCAATAGCAGTAGGGAAAAAGACTTCTGAATCGTTCCATTATTCTCAGGAATTTCTTTTGTCCAATTCGAATAGCGATAAATGACAATTCCTGATTGATGATCGAAAAGAAGTTGATATCGGTCATGAGCGGGCTATTTATACCCATTTATACTGACTCAATGCCTTTAAAAGCAGGGAAAGATCAGTATCAGTATTTATCATTGACTCACGAGTACAAAGTACAAGTAGAGTCTATCGGGTTGGGGTGAAATTCGTGTCCACCGTTGTCATTATTGTCATGGCACTAGGGTTGTGTGATGAAAAGTGCTAGAATCGGCTCGAGTCGATATGAAGCCTTTGGACAATGCAAGGCTACAATGCTCTTCGCAATGTCATACACCAGAAGAGGGCCTTACCTAGCATGGCATTTAGTCTTATTCGCCATTGCGCTAGGGTTGCATTGGGAAGTGATAGTGCCAATATCAAGCCTAGAGAGCGTATGACATCTAGCGGCTAAAGGCCATGCTGGCTTGTTTTGCTGCGTGGTTGCTGCGTGGTGCGATCGCTGAGAATAACAGCCAATCAGATCATTGGTAGTAGCTACTTCGTGCCTTCCCTAGACGCAGGAAGAATTTATGAGTAACCAAGGGCGATATGAAATGCGCAGTTCCGTTGNTTTTATCCGAACCGGTAGACGTAAGGGGGTAAGATGACGTAAGATAAGTTTGTGGTTTCAGATTCAGGTGTTGATGTAATGCGATATCAACTGTTATAAGAGACGACCACAGGGAACCAGACAGGGCGCTTTTTGATTGGTCAACACTGATAGACGTTAGAATTTGAAAGTCACCGTAAGTATAGAATTATACACGGATTATCAGGACAGCAATTGCTCCGTGTACTTTATCACGAAACAGGACCGCGAATAAACCCAATTCATACAAGGTAGGCGCCCTTGGTTGTAGCTTCATTTTTAAATTCTTTCCATGTCCAGAGTACCCTACTGCATCGCGTTAGCCGAATTTATGTGCTAATTCCTGATCTCTAAGACGGTCAAATACCCCAGGGAGGGGTACTCCCGAACTTTCAATACGGGGGCGTCCGTGCCAATATTTGGGGTATGAAATCTTACATCAAATCAATATTTGGGGTCCATGAATCTGAAAAGTGAGAATCATGCAATTCTGCGCAAATAATTACAGTGACCCATCAAATCATTTGTACGCCCCATACTTTAGTGTTCATCTGTTAATATATAATACAATAAATAACAATATTTGGGGCCTCCAGGATCCAGAACCAGAATATATAACAATATTTGGGGTCTCCAAAATATTAGACTCAATATTTAGGGGTTCAGTATTGAAAGTTAGGGAGTAACCCCCCTGGGCAAATACAACCCTTACAGAGCTTGCATTCACATTTTTAATTCTGATGATTTAAAGACCCTGTGCGCTCCATGATCCTTTGCACGCGCACGAACCATCAAATGATCATAGTAGTCGTGAACAACGTCTTTTGAACACACAATAGTAGGAACACAAATAACTCCAAGGAACAAAGCTTCTCTAACCCTCAAATTATTTTCAAGAATGTCTGTTGTTTGAGTTCAAAAGCGATAGCATAACATTCATTTGAAGATTGAAAAAACCAAATTGCTAGACGAAAATCATTTTCATACAGTATGAAATTCATTGTTGGACCGCAAAGGATCTTGGGGGCGCAGGGTCTTTAAATCTCGATTCTTTCCTTTGCCTAGGGTGTTCTACTTCTAACAGACGGACAGCAATCGACAAGACCTCGAGGCGAGAAAACAAACAACTTGGCCGCTTTGGCACAAAAGTTACGTGACAGAGGAATCCGTGTTTATGTGATTGGTATTGGTGCCGAAGTGGACAAGCTGCAACTTGGATCAATGGTGGATGTACCACATCATTTGTTCCTGAAAAAAGATTTCGACTCACTGAATCAAAGGATTGAAGAAGAATTGGTCGAATTAAGTGATCTTGGATGCACAGGTATGGATGTATTTTGAACAGAACTACCGGGTGAATAAAAAATGTGTCCACTGTTTGAAAAAATCATGCTAAAAAACCATCCGACGGATTTGGAAAATCCTGACTCCGTTGCCAAACCGAGGGTTTAACTTAATTTTGAGAATTTATTTGTAGTTTACAATGCACTATTTTTCTCTCAAGAGAAGATTCTCCCGAAAACTGATTCGACTAGCTCTGGCTTAAAATAGAACTGAGTGGTTCAATAGACGATTCCGGAAAAGATGGCGTCGGGGGGCATTTGNCGGAGGGCATGTGACCAAGATGCATTGCGTTCTATAATGGAATCAACAGTGATTCTATAGAAATTCGATCATCAAACGCAATGCATCTTGGTCAAATGCCCCTCGACGCCATCTTTTCCGGAATCGTCTATTCTATTCAATTCACTTTTCAACCATCAAAAAGGAAAATAATCTTTTCTTAGCTGAGGTACTGTTTAAATTATTATGTGGAAATTTTTTTTTTAATATTTTGATGATCTAAATTTTCCTGCCGCAGAAAAATGTGCCAAGCAATAAAGATTTGATACCTGTACTAACTCTGGCCTCCAGATCTAACTCTAGACTTAAGACCTGACTTCTTGTATTTGTTCAATGTTTTTAATCAGATTTTTTATTTTCTCTCGTATGTTCTCAGTTTGAAGCTATAGCCATTATTCATTTCAATCCGGAAATCTGAGACTCATGTAGTCATTCTAATCTAACTCTTCAATGACTTTCTTTTATCCAATACAGGCGACAAAGGCGAACTAGGACCCACTGGATTGAAGGGAGAGAAAGGATTCCAAGGTATTAGTGGACTTAAAGGAGGCGTTGGACCACGAGGAGAACCAGGTTTGAAAGGAGGTCCGGGTGAAGCTGGACCGCCCGCACAGTTTAACACAATTGGAATTATGGGAGAAAAAGGAGTAGTAGGTGTCAAAGGACTTCCTGGATTGCCGGGTAAGTGTGCAAATTGCAAAATGAATGCTAAATTATTTGGTTATTTTTTAGGTAATATTTTGCCTGGTATCTTTTAATAGTTCTTATAAAGGATGATTGTATGTCAAAATACACACCAGGTAAAAGATAGCAATAGCAGATTTCGTAACGATAGACAATTTCGGAAAGATAACATGGAGGGGCAATTGACCAAGATGCATTGCGCTGTACAAGGAAATTAACAGTGATTCTGTGGAAATTCTATAATTAAATGCAATGCATCTTGGTCAAATGCCCCTCGACGCCATCTGTTCCGTAATCGTCTACCGGGTGAGTAAAAAAAAACAATCCCCGTTTGAAAGGCCATTGCTCCCTGGATATCATGACAATAATATTAGCAAATATATTATTAATGGCGGACATGTTGAAATCGATTATTAAATTTACCCGACTGAAATCGTCCACTCTGTTATGAAATTATGAGTGATTTTCTCGGGAAATCCCTTTCAAGAAACAGTCAAAAACAGCATAGAAAACGGTCAAATTTACTTAATATATCTGCCCTACAGCAATGACTTCTGCATGCTTTAGCACGTGTTATCAGGTAGCATGAAAATGCCACCCCTGGGAGCATAACAACTTTATTCCGGGCGATTTCATCATCCCAAGAGGATACCACGTGCTGAAACTTGTTTAAGTCATTGCTGTAAGGCAGAAATATTAGAAATGTTTTATCGTGATTTTAGGCCTGTTTTTAAGGTTTCTTGAAGGGGCTTATAAAGTAAAGAGTCTTCATAATTTCAGAACAGGGTGGCCGATTTCAGTCAGGTAAATTGTAGAAAGTATTTGAACTTGTTCACTATTAAACAAAATAGTTGCCGGGACGACTGCACTTTAGCGGACCAGATTCATGTCATATCTCTCAGGAACGAATTTGATCAGATACACTATGTCCTAACTAAACCCTACCTTACCCTAACTAAACCCAAACTAACCCTAACTTACCCTAACTTACCCTAACTAACCCTAACTAGCCCTAACTAAAACCCCTTTTTCAAAACCTAGCCCTAACCCTTACCTCATGACACATAACGTGCCGATATTGAAAGCTGGTCCCCAAGTTGCCAATATCATGGTCCTGACATCCAGGAAGCAGTGGCCTTTCAAACAGGGATTATTTTTTTGACTCACCCGGTATTCCTTTTTTTACTTTTTATTGACTCATCAGTACTAAGTGAGTAGCCATCGTAAACAATAGGATACATACGGCTGATTAATCAAACTGCAGATGTAAATAAACAAAGGTGCATAGAATGCCTTGATAGCCTGGATGGCTAAGTCAGTCAAGCTAAATGCAAAAGGGGGCTATAAATAGAAGATGCGAGTGTCTATGGGAAATGAAGGATTAATCTGAAATGGTTCCGGAGTTTTAATTGATCACGTTTTTAAAATCTTCAAACTTGCTGAAAAGATGTTTTTAAATAGCTATATAGACATGACTTCCCTGATACTTATCGAATACCAGTTGAATACGATGCTAAGATCTAGGACCTGTGTACTTAAACCTTCTCTGTGCATTCTAAAAGGATCTTTGCTTTTCTTATATCATATTTAGATATTGCATAACTCTCTTTGGAAATGAACTTTCTTCTGCCCTCTAATAACTCCCCTTCTCTTTCAGGATGCTCTGGCGCCCAAAGTACCTCAGTCTTGGATCTTGCATTCCTGATGGATGCTTCCGGCTCTCTCTATTACGACAACTATGAGAAAGAAAAAGAATTCGTCAGACGTGTCATAGAGCCACAGACAATAGGCAGTGATCAGACCCGTGTCAGCATCATGACATATAGTAAAAACGCCACTGTGCATGTGAAGTTTGATGATTTCTTCAACAAAAAAGATATTAAGAATGCGTTGAACAGAATTCCATATGAGGCCCAAAATACAAGGATTGACAGAGCGATGTTGAAAGCAAAGACTGAGATGTTTACAACAGCGTTTGGTGCAAGACCGTATGCTAAGAGGGTACGTTTGAGTCTTTGAATTTTTTGAAGTTTTGCAATTTCTGCGTACTGAATGTTTAACAAATAACATAACTTCGTAGGCATTGATCCGATTTACTTGTTGACTTGAATATTTAAGATTTTAAGCAGATTCAAAAGCATCCTCAATTATATTGACTGACAATTCTTTGTAAAGTTCTAACAAGGAATCATGTTCACTGGCTAGATAGAGGGTGTTTACTCCAAAAGCTCCATGAAGCTCCCTTGGGACTTGTTTGATTTCAGAAGCTCCAGAAAATGACTTTGAAGAGATTATAGCCTATTCAAAACAGCAAATCTCAGGGCCATAGGAGGTAGCTTTCAAAGACTTTCATTGTATGTTTTCTGAGATCCAGATACAATTTTGCAAGTTAAAATACAAAAAAAGGTGTGACTTATTTGAGACGGTCTCTCAAGAGGATGGGGCTAAATACAGCTTTTACGGTAATTTTAAGTTAGGTAGATATTATTTTTATAATATTTTGATTTTCTATCGGTTAGTAAAAAAACTCTAAATTTTCTTAAAATTTCTGAAAATGTATTACAGTATTGTATTTATTTATTCATTTTTTAACTTTCTTTTGACGCGATTGTGTCAAGGAGGCAGTTATTATTTCAGATAGGATTGCTGTTTTATTCCCATGAAGGTAGATGATTAAATCACTGTTGGGATAAGCTTCTTTTGAACAGAAAAAATGAATTTTAGCCAAAAGCAACGGTTATCGTCTGGTTCAGAGAAACTCCAAAACAAGATATTTTTTGAGACAAACTTTCTTTTATNTTTAAGTTAGGTAGATATTATTTTTATAATATTTTGATTTTCTATCGGTTAGTAAAAAAACTCTAAATTTTCTTAAAATTTCTGAAAATGTATTACAGTATTGTATTTATTTATTCATTTTTTAACTTTCTTTTGACGCGATTGTGTCAAGGAGGCAGTTATTATTTCAGATATGGTTGCTGTTTTATTCCCATGAAGGTAGATGATTAAATCACTGTTGGGATAAGCTTCCTTTGAACAGAAAAAATAAATTTTAGTCAAAAGCAACGGTTATCGTCTGGTTCAGAGAAACTCCAAAACAAGATAGATTTTGAGACAAATTTTCTTTTATAGTAAAATGTTTTTTTAATCCATTGCTAGGTTGCTGTGCTTTTAACTGATGGTCAACAATCAGTCGAACCAGGCTCCATGGATGTTGCTGCTGCCGCCAAACTCTTGCGAGATGAAGACGTAGAAATTTTCGCTGTCGGTGTCGGGCCTGAGATCGACCTTTTACAATTGAGTGAGATGGTTTCAAAACCGTCATATGTTTTCTTTGCTGCTGACTTTAACAGGCTACTTAAAGGAATCTCCAGTGAAGTCACTCAGGCACTTATCTGCACAGGTACGTTATATTCTCAATGGCGAACACTAGGGGGGTGATGGTGTGCGGTCGCCCCCCAATGTTGCGTAGAACAAAGATATGTTGTTTGAAAATATTAGAGATAAACATTATTTTTAACTGAAACAAAAGCTCCCCCCGCCCCAATATTTGGCAAAAGTGTCCGCCGTTGTATATTCTCGAGTCCGGAATGGACAGCATCGGTGCAAAATTTCCCGAATCCTAATAAACAGAATAAACGGGGTGGGTTTAAATATGCTGTAATCATGTGAAACGCACAAGTTAATCAAAACGTATAAAAAAATAAATTAATAGTAATGAAAAAATAGCGAAAACGAAGAATACAAATTCGAATCACATTACAGAAAATCAGATTTCACATGTTTCCATTTCAAGTAGCTAAGCATTGGATTTTTCAAAAAACGTATTTTGGAAATATAACTTTGACAATGGAAATACAATTTTGCCAATGGAAATATAATTTTGGCCATGGAAATATAAGATAACAATGGGAATATAGCTTTGACAATGGAAATATAAAGGTGTCCATGCATGTATTCATATCAGCATGCAAATTTGATTTTTTCGCATTTGGCACTCCATGATGAAGTGATATACCGTATAGCTAAAAGCGCCAATAGGTAACAAATTCCTTCCCAAAAAATTACTGGGTACGACGGCGGGCCAGAGCGGCACTGCAGGCGCCGCGAGGCAAGCCTAGTTCTTTCAATAAGATGTGAAAAATATTGCAATTTTGAAAATGATCAATATCAATTCTTGAGTAATATTAACCAACCGTTTTTTATGTTTTGAATGTAATAGAACACGTTTTCTTCCCACCTGATGTTTTATATGTCAGAAACTTTTTCTGCAGCACTGTTAGAAACTACATGATAATTCATGCACTTATAAAAAAGAAACAAATTAAGAAATTTTAGTACTAAAATGCCGAAATTTTCATGTTAAATTAAAAAACTTTTAGTACGTACTATGGCCTGATCCAAGTTTCTTATAAAAAAGAACGTGTATATGTTTTTTAATCTCAATTCAGAAAAAGGCCCCTCAAACTCTCAGTGAATCAATCTTCGAAAGCCTTGAAGCAAGGTTCTTACCCTTTTTCACTGTTTTTGTTTGTTTTTATCTCAGGTGGCCCACCTGGTATCCCTGGTGAAAGAGGACCCTCAGGACCACTAGGTGTCAAGGGAAAGAAAGGAATAGTTGGAGATAGGGGCATCAAAGGTGAAGATGGCACTACCGGTCGAGAAGGATTCCAAGGTGAAGATGGCCCACCCGGTCCACTTGGAGGGCCAGGAGATAAGGGACCCCCAGGAATTAATGGTAAGTTGTACCTATTAACTGTAAGTATAGTGATTATTTTCTCCTTTTTTGGAAGCTAGACAGCCTGATTGTTTGCAATTAAACAATTCTTATTCAAAAGTTAAAATTCGTCCTTCTACACATGAACTGATCATGAACTGATATATAGAAGAGGGAAATACGTCTAAAAGAAACAGGCATCCAGTGTGATCTTTTGCGCTTTTTATTTTTATTTCAACTAGTTTCGCCCGCTAGGGCATCTTCAGAGCAACTGAATAAATCTAACAAGTCAACCTAACAAGTGTTGCTCTGAAGATGCCCCAGTGGGCGAAACTAGTCAGCACTGAAAGAAAATAAAAAAGCGCAAAAGACCAAATTGATGCCTGTTTTCTTCGAGTAGTTAGGCCCTCTTCAACGGTACACTATNTTGCAATTAAACAATTCTTATTCAAAAGTTAAAATTCGTCCTTCTACACATGAACTGATCATGAACTGATATATAGAAGAGGGAAATACGTCTAAAAGAAACAGGCATCCAGTGTGATCTTTTGCGCTTTTTATTTTTATTTCAACTAGTTTCGCCCGCTAGGGCATCTTCAGAGCAACTGAATAAATCTAACAAGTCAACCTAACAAGTGTTGCTCTGAAGATGCCCCAGTGGGCGAAACTAGTCAGCACTGAAAGAAAATAAAAAAGCGCAAAAGACCAAATTGATGCCTGTTTTCTTCGAGTAGTTAGGCCCTCTTCAACGGTACACTATATATAACAAGTCAACCTATATTTATAGTCAAAGATTTAATCAATAATTTAATTGATGTCTATATAATTGATGTCTACATGAACGGATATATATATATAATTCTTTTGATATTTAGGCCTTTAATGCTTCACACCTACCTTAGATCGGGATATCCTAAACTATATTACATTTAGCATGTTCAGCCTGGTTTAGAATCTTAGATAGATATTTTTGACAAAACAAAGCCTCGAATATGAAAAGATAGTTTTTATTGAGCCTATGCTTGGACATAACGAATCAGCCAGCCTAGTTTAAATAGTTTTCTTACATATAAGAAACTAAAGTACTCCCAAAAGTTTTATAGCCCAAAATTGCTTTGGCCATATGACTGCCATTTTATTGCAAAATACTGCAAACTAGGTATCATTTGAAAGATCTTAGCGAGTGGAACTTGAATCTTGCAAGGGTTACGGAATTTTGGTGGCTTAAGAGGGGTTTACTCCCTTCGGAATTAGTTGAGGTTTTTCGTTATTGGATTTTGCAAACCAAATTTAGCATTTTATGGAACCGTAGTCTCTTCTGATTAGGAATCTATAAGCAGAATAGTGTAAGAGGTGTTTCTTCTGAAACTGCGAGCTCCAGAAGATAACCTGGTCGAAGTTTTTCTGTCAACTTTATTGAGAATGTGTAGGAGCAAAAACTGACTATAGTGCAATCTATGACAGGCAACGGCCAAACCAGTCACTCTATATAAAGGCTAACTTATTTGCAAAACCAGGTCTTTCAAATGATGTACAGGAGGTCAGAAAAATTCGTGAAACAAAAAAGGACTAAACTAGGTTAAGTTACAAAAAAATGTTTTTATTTATTTTTTATTCATTCCAATAAAAAGTTTACAATACATATTACTAGCTACGCTACTTACAAATTACTATACAATACTACTAAAACGATACCACGAGGAGCAAAAGGCAATATCTACCCCGCAGCCATTACATAGAAGTAAACAACAGCATGATACACCACTTTAACGAACATCCGCCACTAAGGACGTTTTCTTAGTCTATATAGTAAAACTCTTTTGGCTCCAGACCCGGGGATCCAGCACAAAAACGCCAGCCCATGCGCAACACGAAAAATTGCACACAGGCCGACGCCCCAGTACCGAACCCGAATCGGGAACCAAAAAAATCCATTAACGCTTGCAAGATTGAAGATTCACTCTCTAAGCTATTTCGAATTATACCTATTTTGCATTAGTTTGCAATAGAATGGCAGTTCTATGGCCAAAAACAGTGTTCGGCTACAAAATTTTGGGGAGTACTTTAAACAGCTTGATTTTAAATTTTGATTTTCTTATATACGGAAACTTAGAGTTTATGTTTTGAAAATAATAGACATCGCTGATCTCAAATGAATAATTTTGTCTGCTGCAGAGATGCAAGGACTTTATATATCAAGCCTATGTAGTTTCATTCATGACTTGCTCTGTTCTGTATTTCATAAATTGACTCTCGTGTTGTCTTTCAGGTGACCGTGGTTTGGAAGGACCACGAGGTATATTTGGAGCACAGGGCGCAGTAGGAGATCCAGGCAACCCAGGAAAACCAGGGTCTCAAGGACCAGAGGGTGCAAGAGGCCCACGAGGTAAATTTAATTTTGTTACACATCTTAGTACGAAATATTTTAAAGTCAACTCGTATGATATTCCATAAATTTCATTTTATCAATATTTATACATGAAAAGCCTAGAGTTGCTACCTTCATCTAAGTTACTATGATCAGGTACTGCCATATTGCAGTGGCAGCAACTATTCATTTATTGTTATTGAATTGAAGTGAATTGTTCTCGCTGCTCAGTTTCTGACCTGGATAGGCTCATCGTATAGCTCTTTATGTAAACGGCGTTTCAGAAAGTATCCACTATGGGGAGCGTTTTCGGGAGTATTCGTTTATTGTCACCCAAACACCGTTTTCATGTGGGCGGAAGCAAGAACGCCGGAAAGGGGGTCGTGGGGGGGACCGCCTCTCTTGCCCTCTCGAAAATGGCCTAAATATTCTATTTTCCTATTTTTTCCCCTCAAATTTGCAATTCTGCCCCCCTAAAAATGTGCCCCGTCAGGCGTCCCTGGATGAACGGCCCAAGGTATTAAAAAATACACATTTACAAACGTAATCGTATTCGTGTGGACGGGACTTCAATAGACAGTACAAAGTAATTGACATTGTTATATCTTCATTCCCTTAGGATTTGCAGGAAGAAAGGGCGAACGTGGAGAGGTACCCGGAAACGAAGTTGGACCTGGGCAAAAGGGAGCAAAAGGAGATAAGGGTAACCTTGGACCAATTGGGTTCCCAGGATTCCCTGGCGAAGACAGCAGTTTGCCTCAAAGTGCTTTGGACAGGTTGTTCAAGGGAGAGAATGGTATGTTGTTTTTAAAGGGTACGGGGTAAGATGGGGCAAAATAGATCAATGTGGTTTTATATGAATAAAATTGAATTGAATTTAAAGTGGGGACAAAATAGGTCATTGACAGATTTATGGATTTCTTTGTTATTGTGTTTCAGTTAAAGAAAATCTATTCTATCACGAACGAAGAAAATTTTATTCATTTATAAAGCTGCAGGTTTACAACATAGAGCACTTTGCATTATTTTTTTAAGCAAAAAAATCAAGTGACCTATTTTGCCCCCCTCCACCCTAATGATTTAGTAAATTGAATGATTACCTGTCTCTGTACCACTAAGTCTTCGGTCTGAGCCTGAATCGTTGTTTTTAATGCCCCATTTTCAAATCTATCGGCGTTTTGTTATTTTAATATATAACTCATAGCAATTGGCATCTGGCCTTTTCTTAGATCAGGTTTTCTGTCTTGGGGCAACGAAGAACGAGAACAGTTTCAGTTCGTTTCGAAAGCCTTTTATTGGGGAAATTTTAAAGAAATGTCTACGACTGCAGTGAATGTTTTTCTGTCTTCGTTTCTTGACTTTGTTGCAGCGTTTTAAAAATTTCACGGGCGTTTCCTTGCGTTTACGAAACGATCCTTTTTCAAATGTCTCCAATAACAAAGGCGTTTTCAAAATCTCCGCTTGCAGGGGTTTGATAAAAAGGCAAACGAGTTCATTGTTGTTGTCAACAGGGTAAGTAGGGGCAAAATTATCCAGTGTGGGCAAAATGGGTCATTGACAAATTCATAGATTTCACTGCTATTGTACTTTAGTTGAAGAAAACCAGTTTCTATCATGAACAATTTGTTTCATGGAAAAAGCTTCAAGTTTCCGATCAAGAACACTTTTAAAAGCAAAACATCAACCTGCCCCATTTTTCCCGACTCTAATTCGTTTGCCCCACTCCACCCAAGCATTGTTGACTCTTCGACCAATCAAACAGCTGATCCGGCACACTGCCAAAGTGATCTGGTAATAGACTGATCACCTAAATCCCTTGTATCCCTGTGATAAACCTTGCTCAACACGGACTCATTATAAAACCGAGAATGAAACAGCGAAAAAGATTACCGAGCTTTGGCCCATTCTTAGCTATCACTTCGTAGAAATGAAATGCAGCAAGAATCCCATTCGGCACCTAGTTAATGACTAAAATTTGCATACGAAAGTAGTGTGAAGTTCACACTGTCGATTGAAGCTTGAATGACAATGTATTTCGTCAAATCTTGCGAGCTGATTTCTGCCACGAGTTCTTGCGGTGAGGGCCTAAATAGGATCAAGTTTCTCAGAGTAATACTATGAGTCTTGTTGATATCGAACGATATCATTGTAATAGCACAGGGAAGCAAGGGACCAGGTATTGTGTATAATCCAGTACTGACACGCAGAAGTTGTATGACATTTTGAGTGATGTTTTCGAATGATATTCTTCTTCAGGTGGAGCTGGGGAACCAGGCGATATTGGCGATCCTGGAAAGGACGGAATACTGATCACAGGACCAGGAGAGCTCAAGGGAAACCTAACAGGGTCTAAAGGAGACCCAGGATCTCAGGGACAAAAAGGTGAACGAGGAACCTACGGACCTGCAGGACCAAAAGGAGTACAAGGTTTGTTTTGTTTAGATACTCTTTTTTTTACATTCCAATAAAAAGTTACAATACATATTACTAACTACACTACTTACAAAATACTATACGATACTACTAGAACGATACCCCGGGGAGCAATAAACTGTGACTACCCCGCGGCCATTACATAGAGGTGAGAAAAAAAACAGATATAGACTACTAAAGTCTTTCTCAAATTAGATATCACGTGAAAATTAGATACTCCTCTCACTCCTGCGAAGGTTTCAATACATAGCATAGGTTTCAAATGTTCACAAGTACAACGCATTTTATATTTAAACTCGTTTGGAAGACTTGTTTGTGCTTGATACCATATAGTACACCTTCATAAACTATGGTGTTCTTGAAATTCTACTATGTTTCCCCCAAAAAATTGCTACTATGTTTTCTCCATAGCGATAAAGGACTTATTATGAGCGAGTTGCCACTATGAATGACACTTACAATTTTTAATATGAATTAAAGGTAACAAACTAAACAAAAACTCACGCACATATAGACATACACACACATACCTTCACCACACATAAGTAAATACAAATACCAACATTAGACTGACTACATGAGTCTCAGTTTTCAGCATTGAATTGAATTATAGCTATGGCTTCAAACTATATAAGACTTGTATGAGAGAAAATAGAACATCAGATTAAAAACATTGAAAGAATACAAGGAATCACGTCGTCAGTCTACACCAACATAGCAAGCATGAAGTTGTTGTTTCCAGAGGATGCTAATTTTCGTAATCTACGAGATCAACCCTTTGGATGATTTAATGTGCTTTATTGTAGCTTCAAGAATCATTCTGTTGATAATATATGGAAATTCAGGACTTCCATACAATAGTAGTGAAAAATAATAATCATTGTACAGGAGAGTAATTCATATTTTTTTCTCTATTTAGGTGATGCTGGTGTAGATGGAGGTTCTGGGCGCCGTGGCAGCAAAGGAAAGGTCGGAGAAGAGGGACCTGATGGGCCTCGAGGACCTAAAGGACGAGATGGGGCCAGTGTACCAGGATCCCCGGGAGGACCAGGTTATCTTGGATTCCCAGGAGAGAAAGGCGACAAAGGAGCAGATGGACAACCCGGGTTCATGGGAATCGATGGAGCTAAGGGAGAATTGGGAGCAAAAGGACTTAGAGGTGTGTTTACTTACTGCTTTTATGACATTTGTTTTGCTTTTTTAGTATTTTGTTCCCAGGAGGGGGGAGACACCTATTCTAAGTGTTAAACACTCGATTAATCTTAGGTTTGACAACAATAAACAACTTCTTCAACGTGATACTTCATCAGATCTCTAGCTTGCTCAACGTACACGATTTCATAAAACAGGCGATAAAACTTAGGCCTAGCGTACAACAGCAACAAAAGTATCAAATCGAGGCTAATTGATGACGTAATCAATATCTATAAGGGGGTAATCATCTCTTTGAAGGGGTAAACATCATAAAACAAAAACTACATGCAGCATAAAATACTGAATAATGTGATTGTTTATACATTTAACATAGTTAACATACAGAGCCTTCACTGCAAACCAAATTGTCTATAATTATTATGGACGATCGTTTCATCTCTACCTTTTTATCGGTCATACGTTTGTCCATAATTTGTTCCTAAATTGTTTATAAATCTTCCTACAGCTCAAAATTCCTCAGTCTTTTTTTTTTTTTTTTTTTTTTTTTCTATTTTGCTACCTAGCATCCGAAGGTAGTTTTTAGGACACTGAGAAGCAAAGCTTATCGTGCAATGTCCTGGTCCTTCCTCCCGATGTGACCACACCCCGCGTTTCCTTTAGCCTGGAATTACAGAGAGTTGGCGACTCTCCTCACTCTACGTAGCAGGTTCGACAGGGCGGGGACTCGAACCCCCAACCCTCAGGTTGGTAGTCAAGCGCGCTACCGTTGAGCCATCCCCGCTTCCTCAGTCTCGACAGCGTTTGGAAATTTTAGGGACAAAAATATTATGGGGCGATTGAAAATTAAGTTGTTTCAATTTGGGGATAATTTAGGGACAATTCATAATGATGTCCCAAAAACCACAACATTTTTCGTTTTATGGGGGGGGGGCAATTCGATGCAAATTGATGGTCAATGTTCATTTTAGGAGAGAAAAATTTTGTTGTCACTATTTTTAGGGAGAATTTGATTATCAATGTTGTTTACACTACACTATGGGTTCGCCTTGAGTTAGAGTTAAGCTGGGTTAGATTTTTGTAGTGAAGCAGTGAAGCACAATTTGCCTGGGTTCGCCCCGAGGTTAGGTCTCAAAATGCAGTGTAAACACAAACCTGGGGTGAACCTTGGTTGGCTCAGTGGTAAACGGGGATGGCTCAATGGTAACGCGCTTGACTACCAATCTGAAGGTTGGTGGTTCGAGTCCCCACCCTTTCAAACTTGCTACGTAGAGTGAGGAGAGTCGCCAACTTTCTGTAATTCCAGGCTAAAGGAATCACGAGGTGTGATCGAAAGGGAAGACCAGGACACTGCTTCGAAAAGCTTAGCTGCTCAGTGTCCTAAAACTACCTTCGGATGCTTGGTAGAAATACAGAATAAGAAAAAACCTATGTTGAACGGATATGCATCCGCAAATTGGACGCCAATTTCGATTATGAAGAAACGAGTTTTTATTTGTATTAATGGAGTTGGTTAACGTTGCAGCCGAAATTTTACACGGGCAATATTTAAGGTGGAAGTCGCGATAACTGGGAGGAAAATCACAAGTTCAGGTGTTATCCGCCATTTATCAAAGTTCGCAAAGCACGATGGTTAAAGTACGTTCTTTAAGATTTCCTCATTCTATCTAGACTTAGTTTTTTCCTAGTTGTCGTTACTGCCACATTCACTATTACATCCTTCATCGCTGAAACCAGGACTCATAACTTTACAAACATAAAAACTGGCCTAATTTTCCGATTTGTTTTGGTTGTCTGTCGCAGAAATTACGACACATTATTTGGACTAATGGCAGTGGAATATTTCCACGTTATGGCTAAAAGACATTATTCTTTGTACCCACAGTTTGTTTTCCCATCTTCAAACGCTAGAAACATTCGTTTCAAGCCGTTTTATGGTCGAGATTTTACTTAGGCCGCCTGCCATTACTATCAAGTGACTGTGTAAGAATCGCAAATTTAGTCCGGTTTCTTTGTATGTATGATTGTGAGTCGTAGTTAGAGCGTCAGGCAGGTCTATCAGTGGCGATAACTACGATGTTGTAATCAGTTTAGATTCTAATCGTCATACTTTCCCCTTTAGGATTCCAAGCAAACCCAGGAGATGGTCTAAAAGGCTCGAGGGGAGACTTGGGAGATCCAGGACCATCAGGGGGCGTTGGAAGAAAAGGAGAACCGGGTGAACTGGTAAATGGAGAAATCGGAGCACCAGGGGAAGTTGGACCAGTTGGACTCAAGGGTGAAAGGGGTGTTGAAGGACCAAGGGGTCCTACAGGAACCCCAGGATTCCGTGGAATCCAAGGTTTGTACTTAATTTTATCGTTTATTGTTAGCATAGGCATCAAATCGTTAAATAGGCTAGTGTAAATGGCTATTACATCTTTCTTTTGATTAAATCTAGCATAGGCATCAAATCGTTAAATAGGGTAGTGTAAATGGCTATTACATCTTTCTTTTGATTGAATCCAGCATAGGCATCAAATCGTTAAGTAGGCCAGTGTAAATGGCTATTACATCTTTCTTTTGATTGAATCCAGCATAGGCATCAAATCGTTAAATAGGGTAGTGTAAATGGCTATTACATCTTTGTTTTGATTGAATCCAGCATAGGCATCAAATCTTTAAATAGGCTAGTTTAAATGGCTATTACATCTTTCTTTTGATTGAATCCAGCATAGGCATCAAATCTTTAAATAGGCTAGTGTAAATGGCTATTACATCTTTCTTTTGATTGAATCCAGCATAGGCATCAAATCTTTACATAGTTTAGTGTAAATGGCTATTACTTTATTATTTGGTGGAGTGAGTGGCTCGAAAGGAACTTTAAGCTGCTTTATTTTCTAAGTTATCCCTATCGGGCTGAAACCAAAACATATAGTTTACCTTCTAATTGTCAGAATATGGCGCATGCCGTAGCTATTTTTCGTACGCGACCAAAACAAGTCAAAATTAACCATTCTACTGTAATTATTTTCTCAGTTCGTAGTTCATACTCGTTAGGTTAGCAGTTACTCAGAAACAGGAAGCTATCAACGATTTTCAACCAAACTATTAAAGATTAGTACAATTAATATTATCATCAACCAGCAAAGTTGGACCCCGTTTACACGGGACCGGTTAAATATTCGAGCGGCCAAATATTTAGCCACTGAGCCTTCCCGTCTACACGAGACCTGCTACTTGACGAAAAATTTCCACGCCTGGGAAAGTGACCTTCTCGTAACTTTGCTGGCCATAATTTTGAACGTCCCCGTGTACACGCTTTTAACCGTTCAAATATATGGTCAGTACGAAAACGAGGGAATCAATTGTCATTATGAGGCAAAACCATAAGGTTTTTGTTCATGATATGGCTCAAATCAGTCAAAAATTTTGATGCCGAGTCTTCACCGTCTTCATACTTAATTATAAATGCATCGTTGATGATACTGCTATTTTGGTTATTCATACTTTGGCTGTTGTGGCAACATTGTCTCTAGAAGAAAGAATCCTTTCTCTGGGTACCTTGCTGCTGCTCTGTAGTTGCTACGAAAGTTGGGAGAATATTTTGAGAATTGAGATAAATGACTTGGTGGGCTTTTCTTTCAGGAAGTATATTCTTTCAGAGAATATCTTGTTCGTTTCAAGGAAATATGAAGAAAGTGACCCCGTGTAGATGGAAGAACCCCTAAGTGTGCAAATATTTAGCCGGCTTTTTATGCGTGCAAATATTTGTCCGTTCGAATATTTAACCGGCCGTTAATCTTACGTCATTAATCTGTATTATTTCTCTCATTCACAGGCGTTTCAGGTCGGAATGGTGAGGATGGCAACCCAGGTGACCAAGGTGCTGATGGAGAGAAGGGGGATATGGGAGAAGTTACGTTTATGAAAACAAGCAAAGGAGAACAAGGAGACTTTGGTGATACTGGACCTAGGGGATTCAGAGGTCCAGCTGGCGCACGTGGGCCACAAGGTAAAAACTCAACTCTAGTGACCTAACAAAGAAAGAAATAAATAAATTTGAAACCCGGGGGGGGGGGGGTACTTAGTATATTTGTCCGACGGGGATGTGCCGTTTTTCAGGTTGTTAAAAGGGGGTCATTTTGTTAGAATGGGCTGTTGTTTCGATGTTTTTGGGTATAAATTTTGCGTTTTGGAGTATACTTTTCATCAATTTTATCTAAAGTCTGGTATCATTTAGGGACCTTTCATTATTTGAAGAGGAGTTGGTACCGAAGAGAAATAGATTGGATAAGATAGATTTTCTAACATAGAAAGGTTGGATAAACGTTTTTTCCATCAACTTTTGAGTTGCGTATGAAGATTCTTGGGACCAGAAAACTTTTCTCTTCAGTACCAACCCCTTTGTAATAATGAACGGTCCCTTAAAGGGAAAAGTTCTGGAGCTGTGTGAAAAAAAATGTTTTGGTACCTTAACCCTATCCAGACTAGGGGGGGGCCCCTAGTGAATTTTTCCACACAGCTCCTTGAGTTCTTCTACGATAACCAAATTTTTTTTATGAATTTTAGTTTCTATTTAGGATACAACCTTTTATGTCAATTTCAAAAATTTTGACACATGTTCAGGGGGTCAACACATAATTTTTAATTGAGTGCTCGTGAAAATAAATACATTTTCAGCCATAACTTTTGAACCACTTGTTCTATATTAACGAAACAAACACCTCTGATCTCCTCTTGAGAAGGGCTTTCATTTGATATATAGTGTGTTGATTTTTGATGACGTCATCAATAATTCGTTGTTGCACATGCGTAATTGTTAAAAACCATGTTAAGCTTCATTTTTTTAAAAATTAACAGTATCATAGGATGTAGCAGGTCTTTTTATGTACATCTAGCATTTTTTGCGATTTTTTAGACCAATTTGAAACCGATTTTAGGCAAAAAGTTCTTTTTTTGCGAGCAAAATAAATAAATGCTGACATCAGCAAAAATATTAATGATACGAAGCAAAAATTTTAAAATAAGAATATTAAGGATATAATCTTTGTATGTTTCAAATCTCATATCAATATATTTAATTGATTTTGAGATACAACACGTCAAAGTCCGGGTGGTTTTACCATTTTTTACACCTTATTTAGCAACATTTGCTGACGTCAGCACTTGCCCACGTGACATAAACAAAAACAAATGACGTCATCTTGTTTGCCATATCTTGTTTGTTACTTGTGCCAAGTTTCAAGTCTCTAGCACTTATAGTTTTGAGAATAAAGAGGGGGGGGCACAATGTGCCCCCCCTAGTCTCCCCAGAGTTTCAAAAAGCCTAGTCTGGATAGGGTTAAAGGGAAAAGTTCTGGAGCCGTGTGAAAAAAAATGTTTTGGTACGCACACCCCGGTACAAATGAAAGTCAAATACCCTTAGCGCTAGCGCTTTTTGTGTTTCGACCAGTTTTGAGGGTGTAACGTCATCAAATTGCTAAATCGTAAACCGGAAAAGCTACAGATTTCTGCCTACCGCCATATCATAGACCTTCATAAACTATGGTTTTCTCGAAGATTGCCCCACTTTTCCTCTATTAATTTAGGATTTACGATGATTTTAATTTTTGTTCAAAACATTCCATGAATTTTGAATTTTTCATCAATTTTTTCAATAAAAAGAAAAACGCTATAATTCTAACAAGAATCAAGATATCGAAAATTGCCAATGACCAGTAATAAAAAAGTACCTGAAGTTCCATTTAAACCAGTAAATGAAAAGGGAGATGCAATAACCAGTTGTGCTTTTTAAAGGTTTGACACCGATGTTGTATTATTCACTTTTGTAAGCTAGACTCCTTTTTTGACAGGTCCCCGTGGAAATCCCGGTCCAAAAGCCGCAAGAGGTGACCAAGGGAAAAACGGAATGCCCGGCTTACCAGGTGACCGGGGTCCAGATGGTGATCAAGGTCCACGAGGCTTCAGGGGCCCCCTTGGCCAACAAGGTGCGGACGGTGATCAAGGAGAGGCTGGCCCTGTTGCTGTTGCTGAAGGGTTTTATGTTGTGAGACACAGTCAGAGTGATAGAGTGCCATCATGTCCGAATAATTACAAGAAACTTTGGTCTGGTTATTCCTGGCTTTATTCTGTTGGAAATGGAATGGCTCATGGACAGGATCTCGCAAATGCTGGATCTTGTGTCAAGTAAGATATTTCACCCCCTTGTTCTTCTTTGGCAATTGTGGCTTATTATACTTCTTTTCTAACTCGTTACACTCAAACGAAAATAACTATATTTACTGATCAACACTATATTATAATTACATTTCAAAAACCATATAAACTCAAGGTATAGTAGGCTCGGTCAAGTGAAAACATGACGAACGCAGTGTCGAGTACCATTCTAAAGTCTCGTCATACTTTTACTTTCAAGATATGGGTTGATATGGGTGGGAGGGGGCGGGGAATCACTATCGAACTGTGATATTCCTAGCCTCGTGTCAACCTTATATACAACATATTCCCTTCCCTTGGGTCATTCCTAAGCAGTACTGCATTAAGCTCAGCTCTAGGGGAACCTTTTCCACTCCTTATGTCTCTTGGGATCAGTAAATTCATGTATTCTATCAATTTATGAAGATCAAAGTAACCGAACGGAGATATAGCGATCTAGTTTAGGAATAGTATGCTATGTAGCTCCGTTCTAATCTCGTGTATTTTCCCAACAGATCATTCAGCTCAATGCCTTTCATCCATTGTGAACGCAACGAGAACTGTCGATACTCCTCAAGAAATGATTACATGTATTGGTTATCAGCTCAAAATACGATGCTTATGAGCGCAGTTTCCGTCTCCGCAGTGTCACCATTCATCAGTAGATGTACTGTATGCGAAACACCATCTGTTCATATGGCAGTACACAGCCAGGATGTGACAAAGCCAGAGTGTCCGCTTGGGTGGAGCAGCTTATGGAGTGGATTCAGTTTCCTTATGGTATGCATTTATAAAGATTGCTCCTGCAGACTATGCAGAACTTTTATCCGAAATTTGGCCTCCCATGAAAATCCAACCAGTTTACATTACTCTGCTGTGCTGTTTTTGATTTATTTTAGTGTTAATAATAAGGATAACAATAACATAGTAGCCTTTAGAGATAGGACCATGTAGACGTGGAGCAAAACTTTTCAATAAACATTTCAGATTTCGCGTTCAGGTCAAATAGTTGCGATTTGGAAACCCCATCCTGGTTAGAATTGTTAACAAAAGCATATGACAACTGTTCAACTTGGATATCAACCTCCCCCCTCCCCTCGGGGGGTATCTTAGTATGTTAGTGGTACGGGGACGTGCTATTTTGTAGGGGTATTTTTCTGAAAGAGTTGCCGACTAATGGGTATCATTTTCAGCCATTTTGCGAAATTATTGGTGCTGTTTGGAGAAAAATTTGCAAAAGTACAGGAATTACAGGAAATTGTTCATGCTTTCCTGAATTATGGCCCAGATTTCCACCAAATTTGTGGAATTATGACCCTAAAATTCTTAAGAATTTGCAGAATTATGGGTACCAATTTTTCGGGCAAAATGGCACGTCCCCGTCAGATAATAGCTCAAGAAACTCCCCCCCCCCGCACCTCCCGGCCTGGTTCAAATTTGATCGGTCGTATTTTTTGATTTTAGCAAATCTCAGAATGTTGGCAGACAATATATGCTCGCTTCGCCAGAGCTTTACGTGAACAGAAAATTTCTAAAAGGCTTTTTTTTTCATTTCAGATGACTGGAAGTGGTGGAACAGGAACAGGCGAATCATTGACGTCGTCAGGTTCCTGTCTTGAGCAGTTCCGACCCATGCCATTCCTCGAATGTAATGGAGTACGTGGTAGTTGCAATTACTTCGCAAACCAATACAGTTTCTGGTTGATGACTACTGACCAACAATCCATGTTCCAGACTAAAGTATCTGAAATACTGCACGGTAACAAAGGCCATGACTTGAAATCTAGAATTAGCAGATGCAGAGTCTGTACCAAGGGATTAGGATCAAATTCCCTTGAAGGACCAAGAGCCAATGGAACGGCAGGGAATATACTATCATAAACGATATTGAAATTGAAAGCTTTCCAGATGCTGTTGGACTTTTACCCACGCTTAACAGACCTATTGTAACGGACTAAAGTAAATATGGTTTAAAGCGTTGGCAAAAAAAAAAACATTTCTAGACTGAATTTGTGACATAAATAGACATTTTTGTATCTGGCTAAAGAATCGCTATCTAAAATCGCCGGCGTGTTGAAACGCTGTTGAAATTTTTGACGACCTCAAATTTAGTTAAATGTTATATTCTTTAGAGTTATTTTGCAACGAATTAGTATTTAAATATGTTGTCTACCCAGATATAAGTTATAGTGGTATTTGACTCAATAAAATTCAACGGATGCTCGATTCATCGACTGTAATTTTCAACGGGAGATGCTAAAACAGAATCAGGATTTGGCTCAAAAAGGGACAAATTGTTTAAAATACCCTGGTCGGAAAAACATGAATCCCATCATCATCATTACCATCGTCACATCGTCATCATCATCAGTTTATTTACTGTTTGTAAATGAATGGAATTAGCTCAAATTCAAGCTAATGTAGGCCTACTTGCAAGCTTGATGTTGTCCGACCTTGTAATAACTTTGAAATTTTGGATGGGGTATTTCTTTGTCGAACGTTTGTCGTGTGGGCTATGATATTTCGTATTATGACGCTTTCTAAGCATTTTGTGCCCTTTGGTAACATGTCAATGTAAAACAGTCCAAAAAGGATGCTCTTTTTCGCCATGGTAGAGAAGAAATTGTTTGACTAAATTTGCGTCCTTAGCTGTGTAAGACTTACTTGTATGTTTATCATTTACCTTGTCGATAATTTTGGTAAAATAATTTAACTTGATAGTTGACTGTTAAAGGACTTGACATCTTTGCTCGCTGGAGAAGAAAACTTTTTGTTATCAATTTTATACGAAGCATGTATCATTTTTATTAGGTGATCTAAATAATTTCATGCTAGATTCTTTTGTAAACACAGTTAGAAAATATCTCTTTGCTATTAAATGGATTTTCATAAATATGTCTTCAAATTTTATAACCAATAGACGTTGATATAATCCGTTGTATTTTTGAAATTGTGATTTTGACATTATCAATTCCCTTGTGTTGAAAGTTTTGCTTGTTTTCATAATTCGAATCTGGTGCCTTCACGCTACAAAACACCCAAAAACAAATAGCCCCAACCTCCCTAGGGCAGCCTCTTTTTAGCCATAAGGTTCATACGGCCCATCAAAAACCATTTTTGTTTGTATTATCAAACGAAAGAGCCCCAAAAATGGAGTTCCTGTTAAGACGATTTTGAATTTTTCGGTTAATTTTCAGCGAACAATCAAGACTCTGGTGGCTTTTAGCTTACATTTTCGGCAAAATTGTCTTTTTCAAACGTTAAATCTTCCCCAAAAAGCAAGGCAAAATTTTTGGCAAAATGGGCCTCTTTCTCAAATTCTAAATTTTCGCAAAAAGTCTGCATCTTTTACCAATCATCAAAATTGACCAACAACACAACGTGGCAGGCTTCGATTCCTCGATCAGATTGGTGTGTTTTTCATATCTTCAAATTTTTAGCAACAAAGCAAAAGATCGCTGGCTCCAAAAATCACCAATTTTCAAAGGCTATAGCTGTGAATTTTAGCAAAAAAATTATTGGTCCAAAAATGACGAATTTTGAAAGCCTGTAGCATTAATTTTTGGTGAAAAATTCATCTTTCCAAAATCACGAATTTTAAAATCGTATAGCCTTGCTTTTTGACGAAAAATTGATTGGTCCAAAAATCACAATTTTTTAAAGACTATAACCTTCAATTTTAGCAAAAAGTTGATTAGTCCAAAAGTCACGAACTTTCAAAGGCTATAGCCTTGAATTTTAGCGCAAAATTATTAGGACCAAAAGGTGCCTATTTTCAAAGACTATAGCCTTGAATTTTAGCGCAAAATTATTAGGACCAACAGGTGCCTATTTTCAAAGACTATAGCCTTGAATTTTAGCGAAAAATAATTAGGACCAACAGGTGCCTATTTTCAAAGACTATAGCCTTGAATTTTAGCGGAAAATTTATCAGTCCAAAAGTGACGAACTTTCAACGGCTATGCCCTTGATTCTTGGCGAAAAATTCATAGGACCAAAAATCACGAATTTTTAAAGGCTACAGCCTTGAATTTTAGCGAAAAGTTGATTGGTCCAAAAATCACCAATTTTCAAAGAAATTTTCTATCACCAATTTTCTATCTCCAATTTTCTATGAATTTTAGCGAGAAATTGGTTGGTCCAAAAATCACGTATTTTCAAAGCTAATAGCCTTTAATTTTAGCGAAAAATAATTAGGACCAAAAGTCGCCTATTTTCAAAGGCTATAGCCTTGAATTTTAGTGGAAAATTGATAGGTCCAAAAGACACGAACTTTAAAAGACTATAGCCTTGAATTTTAGCGAAAAATAATTAGGAGCAAAAGTCGACTATTTTAAAAGACTATAGCCTTGAATTTTAGCGAAAAATTCATAGGACCAAAAGTCGACTATTTTAAAAGACTATAGCCTTGAATTTTAGCGGAAAATAATTAGGAGCAAAAGTCGACTATTTTAAAAGACTATAGCCTTGAATTTTAGCGAAAAATTCATAGGAGCAAAAGTCGACTATTTTAAAAGACTATAGCCTTGAATTTTAGCGAAAAATTCATAGGACCAAAAGTCGCCCATTTTAAAAGGCTATAGCCTTGAATTTTAGCGAAAAATTCATAGGACCAAAAGTCGACTATTTTAAAAGACTATAGCCTTGAATTTTAGCGGAAAATTCATAGGACCAAAAGTCGACTATTTTAAAAGACTATAGCCTTGAATTTTAGCGAAAAATTCATAGGACCAAAAGTCGACTATTTTAAAAGACTATAGCCTTGAATTTTAGCGGAAAATAATTAGGAGCAAAAGTCGACTATTTTAAAAGACTATAGCCTTGAATTTTAGCGAAAAATTCATAGGACCAAAAGTCGACTATTTTAAAAGACTATAGCCTTGAATTTTAGCGAAAAATACATAGGACCAAAAGTCGACTATTTTAAAAGACTATAGCCTTGAATTTTAGCGGAAAATAATTAGGAGCAAAAGTCGACTATTTTAAAAGACTATAGCCTTGAATTTTAGCGAAAAATTCATAGGACCAAAAGTCGACTATTTTAAAAGACTATAGCCTTGAATTTTAGCGAAAAATAATTAGGAGCAAAAGTCGACTATTTTAAAAGACTATAGCCTTGAATTTTAGCGAAAAATTCATAGGACCAAAAGTCGACTATTTTAAAAGACTATAGCCTTGAATTTTAGCGGAAAATAATTAGGAGCAAAAGTCGACTATTTTAAAAGACTATAGCCTTGAATTTTAGCGAAAAATTCATAGGACCAAAAGTCGACTATTTTAAAAGGCTATAGCCTTGAATTTTAGCGAAAAATAATTAGGACCAAAAGGTGCCTATTTTCAAAGACTATAGCCTTGAATTTTAGCGAAAAATTCATAGGACCAAAAGTCGACTATTTTAAAAGGCTATAGCCTTGAATTTTAGCGAAAAATAATTAGGACCAAAAGGTGCCTATTTTCAAAGACTATAGCCTTGAATTTTAGCGAAAAATTCATAGGAGCAAAAGTCGACTATTTTAAAAGAATATAGCCTTTAATTTTAGCGGAAAATTTATCAGTCCAAAAGTCACGAACTTTCAAAGGCTATAGCCTTGAATTTTAGCGAAAAATAATTAGGACCAACAGGTGCCTATTTTCAAAGACTATTGCCTTGAATTTTAGCGGAAAATTTATCAGCCCAAAAGTCACGAACTTTCAAAGGCTATGCCCTTGATTCTTGGCGAAAAATTCATAGGACCAAAAATCACGAATTTTCAAAGACTATTGCTATGAATTTTAGCGAGAAATTGATTAGTCCAGAAATCACGTATTTTCAAAGCTAATAGCCTTCAATTTTAGCGGAAAATTTATCAGTCCAAAAGTCACGAACTTTCAAAGGCAATGAATGCCCTTGATTTTTGGCGAAAAATTCATAGGACCAAAAATCACGAATTTTCAAAGGCTACAGCCTTGAATTTTAGCGAAAAATTCATAGGACCAAAAGTCGCCTATTTTCAAAGACTATAGCTATGAATTTTAGCAAATAATTGATTAGTCCAAAAATGAAGAATTTTCAAAGGCTACAGCCATGAATTTTAGCGAAAAGTTGATTGGTCCAAAAATGATGAATTTTCAAAGGCCTGATTGTCATCCAAAACAAAAGAAACAGTACGTTAATAAAGTAGCAATTGATATAGGCTGCCATTTTGGCAAAATCTGGCCCATTCGTCAAATCTTGAAAAGGGAGGATATGGGTTTGCTTTCTTCCTGGAGACTAATCTCTTTTCCCATCTGAAAGAATTGCTTTTTGGAAATGAATTTCACTGCTGAAAGTAGCAGCTGCATTTTGCCCTCACTCCCAATATCAATAAAGTTAGGTGTTACGTTATACACTGTGCAGGGTTTGAGTTATAATATCTATACATAATTAAATCTGATATAGTACAGTCAGGTCCTGCACACATTAACATTCAAGCAGAATTCTCAAGACTTCTTAACAACACTTTAAGAAACTTCAAGAATTCTTTACATTATGATAAGAATTATTGCGTCATATGAAAGACGGTAAATCTACTTTTAAACAAGAATTCTTAAGAAACTGAATTTTGCTCAAGAATACACCACTTTGACGAACTGCTGCCATTATGGAAATTTTTCCAATTTTCATGATACAAAATTTTAGTCTAAGTACCGAAAATATAAGTGCAACATCCATCCTCTTAGTCCTTGTTGTATTGATTTTACGGTGATATAAAGCTCTGTATTATATATATAAGGGATTAGAAAAACATGTGTGTAGTCTATTTTTATATCTAAATTGCCCCCAAAATTACCCCATATTGAGAAATTTCTCAGTTCCGCAAAAGAGTAAAATATTCAAATGGTCATAAAATGGAAACCACTTGAGATTTTGAGCTGGAATTTTGTGTATGAACTCATCTTATTCGTACCTTGAAATGGAGTGAATTTGAAGAGATTTGAAAGACATGACCTGACAGGCACCTGCTGGAATTAGCTGGAATTACCCCAATATAACATTATAAAATCAGCACCATAAAATCAATATAACAAGGACTAAGAGGATGAAATGTTGCAGCTAAACTAAATGTTGAGTGCTGAATCCGAATCTTGAGTCAAACAAATTTTGCATCATGAAATTTGGAAAAATTTCCATAATTGTGGCTGTTTGTCAAAGTGAGTGGTGTATTCTTGAGAATTCTTAAGCAGGAAAACCATGTTAATGTGCGCATAGCTTGCACTGAACATGAATCATATTATTCAGTAAAAATTCAGCGCGTGCGGAAGAGACACAGTTCACCAAATAAATAAGTTTCAGTCGTGAAAAAATTGAGCTGTCTACTCCTCTTGCTAAGGTTTCGTGCTTGGTTCTTGCTCTTCAGTGATTACTTTTTCATCAAATCATTAGATACATCGTTTCGTGCTTCTTTTTTCTTTTTAAATCCAGAACATCTCATGTCAAATCTGGCTTCTTCTTTTTGACAACATTTCTTCATATTTTCAATCACATCTCTGCATTTGTCTTCTTGATAACCTTTCGCTGTTGTGAACAAATAATAGAAAGGTAAAAGCAAACAATTGATTTTTCAAGGGAAAACAAAAGCTTACAGCTCAGGTGTGCCAATTTGGTAAAAATTTGTATTTTCTGGCGTGCCAGCCAAGAAACTCTTTGTTAACAATAATGATCTCAGCAGCCCCTGTTAGATACTTTGCATTCTAACTTCATCCCCAACAGTTCTTCTTCAAAGTTGAGTTAGTAGGTCTAAAAATATAGGATTGTAATATGTTGGCTTTAGTTAGGCCGCTTTTAGGCCTTAGCCTAAAAATAAAGCCTAAAATCCTTCTCATGACGGCAACTTACCTTTCAAACATGTTTGGATAGCACAAGCTTCTTTTTTGCAATATTGATGTCGTTGTTTAGGATAAGGCATCAGCTTTGCCTACTTCCATGGGCAGCAAAATCAATTCCAAGTCACTTTACCATCATCACCATCTCATCCGCCATCTTTGTTATAATCATATCAATCAAAAGCTACATGTATTCAAAACGAGGCAGAAATGGGGGCCAGCCACTGGGGCCAATATTTTCGCGGCAAATAATGGTCACGAATCACAACAAAATCTTGACAGTTGTCTTATAACATCCAAAGGGCAAAGAAATGAAAAGCAGAATGTTCGAGCTTTTGCAGCATCCAGCTCTTTGTGTTTGCACTCAGCTCAGGCTAAGATTTTGGTCGTTTTACGTTTTTTTTAGAAGACTAAAATACTATAAAAGTAAAACTAACTGACTCCATAATACTAAAAGACCACTAAAAGTTTCTTAACATGAAAATTTCGGCATGTTAGTACTAAAAGTTTCTTAATTTTTTTTTTATTTTTCAAATGCATGAATTATCATGTAGTTTCCAACACTTTTGCAGATATGTTTCTTGACATATAAAACATCAGATGGGAAGAAAATGTGTTCTATTGCGTTCAGAACATAAAACCGGCTGTCCCTCGATGTATCAGAGAATGAATTTTATTCTGAATCAATTTTAATCAGAATGAATTTTAATCAGAATCAATCTTAATCAGAATCAATTTAATCAGAATCAATTTTAATCAGAATCAATTTTTTCTGAATAATTAGAGAGAATTGAGTTATGAATCTATAAAAAGAAAGAGAATGAATGCCTAGAGAAAGTAGGTGATTTGGGTTATTTGGGTGAACGAGGTATTTTAGTNCCAAATCACTTAATTCTCTCTAATTATTCAGAAAAAATTGTTTATGATTAAAATTGATTCTGATTAACATTGATTCTGATTAAAATTGATTCTGAATAAAATTCTGATTAAAATTGATTCATAATAAAATTCATTCTCTGATACATCGAGGGTCTGCCATAAAACCGTTAGTTAATATTACTCAACAATAAGGGTTCAACGACATATCTATCATAATATCTTTGAATGTTGCTTTTGAAAGTTTCTTAGCTCTTTCCGAATTTAGTACTAGAGTTTCTTCAATTTTCGGCCATCCTAGTACTAGTTTCTTATAAACCAGTTTCTTATAAAAAAACGTGTACCTTCTATCGGGTTGCTGCCCAAAAGCTAATTTAGGAGCTTCTCGAGACAGAGAAAGGAGGCGTGGATACGAAAGGCAGGATCTCAAAATTGGCAGCAAAATACAAACTGGCTTGTAAATTGACGAGCTTTATTGGAGCTAACACCGAGGTGAATAGCTCGTAGGAGAAGAGTTATACAATTTACCAAAGGCCTAAAAAACTGCACATCCAAGAAAAAGTGCCAGACATCTGTGAAAACATAGGAGATCTTTGTACCGGGAGAGTGAAAAAGAAGCTCCTATTGTTTGCAAAATGTTCAACGATTGATCTGCCGTTCAATGGTTTGTTCTTAATGTTCTTCTTGTTCAGTTGTTTGTATTTGTAACTTAGAACATGACGACGTGTGATGTGTGTAGCATGTCACAAGATTATAACTGGGATTACACGTATTTTTGTTATAAGAAACTGCTTATAAGAAATTAAACTCTCAGATCGCCAAAAAGCTTAGAAACTCCTGTACTGGGAAAACATAACTAAAGAAACTATTTATTGCAATAAAGGAAATTCTAAGGATGTTTTTACTTAATTTTCACTTGTTTCTTGTATCATATTACTGGAAAGGTGCTTGAGCAATGTCTAAACATTGGAAAGGCTTCAAAAAACTTGTTTTGAAATGTTCACGAGGGCACAGGTAGGCCCAGGTAGTAAACATGAAGATTGCTATAAAACCTTTTAGAAACTCGGAAGAAACTCTGAGTACTGAAAATCTGATAATTTTAAGAAACTTTCAGTACTGGCTCGAATTCTTAGTTTCTTATAAAAAAAATACGTGTAGATGATCAAGCGGAGTAGTAATGCAAAAAAGGTAGCTACTTTTTGATTGACCTTAGTTCTATATATGTAACACAATATTCACAAACAATACAAAATGCACCGTTATCTACGATAAACTACATTTACATGAATTTTTCTTCTTCAATCAAATTACGCTTTCAACTCCTAAAGATGAAATGTAGACTCATTACATAAGTCCCTCTAACTTTCACTCTTTGTCTAGTTGTTGTTGTTGTTGTTATCGCTTCAGTTGCAGCGACAGATCAGTTCGGGGAGCGAAACAAGAGACTTTCGGAATGAGTCTACAAGAAATGCCCATTGCCTTGCTGAGCTACATTTATTTCCACAGACAGTCAAATACATCGTAGGCGAAAATTTTTCTGGGGGGAGGGGGACCAAGTTTAATATGACTTGTTCAGGTAACCTATCTTTACGAGATGTCTTTGCTTTGCAGATATTTTTGAATTAGTCCAGAAAGAAATTCCTTGAAAAAACTCACACAACTTTTTGTTCAGAAGCCTCGTAAGCGGTTTTAAAAAAGGAGGGGGCATTGAGGGGTAGCAAAGTCCCACAATCCGACAAAAATTTTAACGAAATCCGCTAACACATTTCAATGTAATCGAAATCTGTTCCTATTTCTTTCTATTCGAAGCTCATTCCGAAATCCGGTGCGATTGAGATTGAGACCCGAAAATTCGAGCAAAATATTGCAAAATCTGTCGTCCGTATGAAAATATTGCCTCGATCCGACGATCCGAAAAACTCAATGCCCCCTCGAAAAGCAATTGATACGAAGAACACTCGATTCATTGAGAACATTATGTGTCAAAATCGGGCTAAGTGCTAATATCCACAAAATAAAAGAATTCTGCTGACATTTTCTCGACTCGGCTCGGGTCTTCTTCATAAAAATCTTTGAAGTTGTGAACGAAGTCTTTCAATCAGAACAAAATTTTGCAATGGGAAGAAATAAAACTTCATGAGCGCATCCAAAACCGTTGCAAAAGTGAAACTGTTCATGGTATCTTTAAGGAGTTGGCCTCTCTCATCGTGGCTTCCTGGGTGATAAAAATTTGGAACTTTTCCCAAAACATCCGAGACAACTTCAAAGCATTTTAGTTTTCACTCATGTTTCTGTCTTGTAACTATAGTCTGTATCAAATTAGATGTCAAGTGAAAACGCCCGCAAATAACAACACTTGAAGTGTTTTGCATGAGTAATTTTGCGCTATCGCAAATCTCACCTGACATTTAACGTGAGACCGACTTTAAAACACCCAGTATTTACCATGTGTTCATTGTATAACGAAAAATAAATGAACGGAATTAAACCTTGCCCCCTACCACTCCCTGAAACATGAAACACTACGATATTACATCTAAGCTTACGGAAAATGCTTAAATAATAATAAGTCAACATCAATCTTCATAAATTTTAGTTTACTTCTATAAACATTGTTTGCATGTTTTTGAATTAATAAATTTAATTACTCTGGGCACCAGATTGTCGCACTCTCCTTCGCAGAGGCTGTACGCTGCGCGCTCGTTGCGCCTTCGGCGCGGTCCGTCATTGGTCCTAGTAATACAGCCTCTGTGAAGGAGAGTGAGATTGTCGGGTTATGCAGCAAAGGCTCAAAATCTTTAAAACTCTAGGTGCTTTGCTGTAATTCTACAGTGAACTTTTTTGATATCTTGATTATTTTAAAATTTACAGCGTTTTCCGTATTTTTTCCAAAAGAACTTAAATAATGTTTGAAAAAGAATAAAATCATCGTAACCTCCAAAATTAATGGAGAAGAAATGGTAGAATTTTAGAAGGTCTACAATATGGTGGTAAGTGGTAAACACATGTCTTTCGCTCACGATCTTGAAATCTGATGACGTCACAAACCAAAAAAGTTGAAATATAAAAAAAGTGTAATTTTGAAAACGATTAAGATATCAAAAAAGTTAACGGTAGAATTACAGCAAATCACTTAAGGTTCATTTGAAACCATTCAATTTAAAGAAAGAAGTAATAACCACTTGCACCACTTTTTTGAAAAGATTTGGGGTCTATGCTGGGTTGGCACTCAGGATAAATTCTCATGCATTTAAAAACAGAAATTTAAATATCGTTGAATAAACTTCGCCGAATAAATCTTCAGCCAAAAGTAGGTACGTTTGGCGAAAAAAAATTTGCTCTAATACTTTGGGAATTTTGACCATCTAGGAGGGTACGCTCTTTAATACGAAAGTGGATCAGTATTTTCATCGGTAGAATTAAACTTTTCCTAATCTGACTTCTGCTACTATTCGGAACAGAAGTTCTAATATGAATTGGCAACAGATGGCCGTTTACTGAGGGCCTCTCAGGGGTTTTAGGGAACAGGGGATACTCGGAATTTTCAAGCTGGGAACAAGTGAACAATAGTGAAAAATAGCCAGGGAGCAAGAGAACAAATTTGTGAAAAATCGCATTCCTAGGGAACAAATTGATGAATTTTCTGATTCATCTCACAGGGAACAAGGGAACAAGCACAAAAATAACCGGGAACAAGGGAACTTTGACCCCTCTGGGAGGGCCTCTCTACTGCAAACTGTAGCAGGATTTACTCATAATTTTTTTAAGAAAACTCCCTAACAATCTTCTAAAGAGTTTGGGCTTACTTTACAGAATTTCTCTACATCGTGGTATCTTCCAGGTGCAGGTTTTGACCAAGCAAAGGGCTGAAATTTTGCCGAAAATAGTCCATTGAAAATTTTCGTTCTACTCGTATGACGGCCCTGACTTGATAGAGTTGCAAGAACAATACTGGAAAATTGTTCTTGGACGGGAAAGTGACGGTTTAAAAGTCTTATACATGAACTGGTGGGTGGGCGCAAGATGGACTGAATTGGTGGGCAAGATATGAACTGGAAAGGATTTATAGTGAGGGAACTAATCCCGCTTATCGAGGTATAGACCAACAGGGGGGGAAGCCATTATGATACAAACAAAACATAATTTTTTCCCAAACTCAACAAACAACTTACAATTCACGATGCCTCACCAGCACCCATCGGTGCTAATACCCTAGTCCGTTTAAGCCTTCGCCAGTGACCAGTTTCGTAAACAACTTACAATTCACGATGCCTCACCAGCACCCATCGGTGCTAATACCCTAGTCCGTTTAAGCCTTCGCCAGTGACCAGTTTCGTAAACAACTTACAATTCACAATGCCTCACCAGCACCCATCGGTGCTAATACCCTAGTCCGTTTAAGCCTTCGCCAGTGACCAGTTTCGTAAACAACTTACAATTCACGATGCCTCACCAGCACCCATCGGTGCTAATACCCTAGTCCGTTTAAGCCTTCGCCAGTGACCAGTTTCGTAAACAACTTACAATTCACGATGCCTCACCAGCACCCATCGGTGCTAATACCCTAGTCCGTTTAAGCCTTCGCCAGTGACCAGTTTCGTAAACAACTTACAATTCACAATGCCTCACCAGCACCCATCGGTGCTAATACCCTAGTCCGTTTAAGCCTTCGCCAGTGACCAGTTTCGTAAACAACTTACAATTCACGATGCCTCACCAGCACCCATCGGTGCTAATACCCTAGTCCGTTTAAGCCTTCGCCAGTGACCAGTTTCGTAGTTAACTTACAATTCACGATGACTCACCAGCACCCATCGGTGCTAATACCCTAGTCCGTTTAAGCCTTCGCCAGTGACCAGTTTCGTAGTTCATTTCAAATAACATTTCAATCAATGTTGTTTGCGAATGTCCATTTCCTTGTCGGTTAATTTCTGTGTCTTCGCTTAGTTTTATTGTTAATACTGGTCCTTGTTGTGGGAATGGGTTATCTAAAATGGAAATAAATTGTTACAGTTAAATAATGTTAAAGCTAAATTCATGAATGAATGTTAGATTAAATTTCTTCAAGAATGAACCTTTGAGCTATTCTCCAAAATAATGTGGAAAGAGCGCATTTTTCGAAATTTTGTAGAAAAGTGCCGAATTTTCGAATGTACACTTATAGAAGCTTTTAAGTTGACCATTAAAACCTTTCGAATTTAAGTCGAATTCTAGCTTAATAATCTACTGAGTTACAAACAGGACAACCTACTAATTTTTTCGTTTGGCAATGATTACAAGAAATTGTCACGAAATATTTCAGTTTTTAGGCACAGAAGGCCAAGCAATAAATTTCAAATTTTTACAAATTGAGAATATATCTTCAACCATTCCGATTCAAAACTTACCTCTTGCGCCAGCCATGAAACCGAGGATCAATGCCTTCTCAGCTCGAGTTACTTTATTTGCGGATCTAAACATTTCTTGAGCTGCCAGCATTTGCTCTTTCTGTAACGAAATGATAATATTATAGTCAAGCCGTCAAACTTCAAATCAAGTTGAAATTGAATTCAAAAGTATTTATAAGACATGTTGAAGTAGTACCCAGAGTCCAGAAAAGTTGTAAACTTTCCTCCAGCCAGAGAGCTCATATCTAAAACTTTTCATCACTTGAGTGAATAAAAAGGGCATAACTGATGGCCAGTAAGTCATTATCCCATTTTTCTCAAAACCTTCCTCCGGACAAGGCCGTGTTTTTCTGACTCTGGTGGCACTAAGCATTATAGCAAGTACTCAGGCCACCTTGTTTCACTAATTTCCTTGTTTTTATTTGTGTTCCAACGTTACATGATTGGCTGCATTAATTTCTGAAGATTAACAACAAAATTGATCTGATCATTTTGTCAGTGCTATTTCGAAGTATGAATCAATTTTCCATGTACCTTCGTAGCATGCTTAAAAATCTGGTAGCTTCCAACACATTTAATCACAAAAAATGTCGCTGATTTGAAGATTTCAATAAGGTGGGCTCGGGGGTGGGCTATACCTAAAAATATTTGGCCTTCCCTGTAATAACAGAAAAGTAACTTCACGATAGCATTTCGACCAAAAACTTGGTGATTTCCCAAAGATTAACCAATTCATTGGAAAGCCCTGTTTTGATAAGAAAACATCCGAAAAATAGACTGGGCCTTACCGTTAAGGACAAGCCGCGTTTAGCCTGCTGACTGGTACGTTGTGCAAGCTCTGGCACAGGCCTCTGTTGCTCTTTAATGTCTTTTGTAGGGGCCTGCATTGGCTGTTGATTTAGCATGCTAGCTATGCCCCTAGCCTCGTTGGGAGGTCCAGGATGAGTGGACTGGGATCTGATATCTTGTAACATCTGTTGCTGTTGTTGTCTGAGGACTTGTTGTTGTCGAATTCTTATCTAAAAAGATACGAGATCACTATTTAGTTCACTGATATAAAATTTAGAATGCATTGTAATTCTATTCCTACCGTAACAGCTCTATTAAGCCACCGGGGACTTAGTTGATTTATGAGACTCCAGCGGGGGGCTTAACAGAGAGGGGGCTTAACAGAGAGGGGGCTTACTCATAAAGTCAAATGACAAGGCTATAAATGATAGCTTTTTTATCTTTTACTTCCTATTTCTAAGGATCAACACACAATTATGTGAGTCAAATACCCAAATTCAACGCAGTTTGAATCCAAAACCATATGGAAATTTAAATTCAAATTGCTTTTGCTAAATAAATGGAAAACCTTTGGTAACCCCTTGCATTGGATATCAGAGGGGGGGCTTAATAGAGAGGGGTGCTTGTTACAAAATTTTGGCGCAGAAGGGAGGGCTCATTAGGGAGGGGGCTAAGTAGAACTTTTCCGATATGCATAGTTTTGCCTCTTGTCCGATTTAATACAAGCAAACACTAGTACTAACTGCAAAAACTTCCGCAATTAAATTCGGTAAAAAATTGTCGAATGATTCGCTGACAAAAAAATTACAATAGCCATTAAACTCTTTATTGTATTCAGAAACAAAAACATGCCCTGCTGGGCTTCAAAACGCTTTGTTGCATCTATGCTTAGCATCCCATTCCAAGACCTATTCTAAAAGACAGTAGGTTTCACGGGCTAAGCATTTAGGTGGCACTCTCAGCGCATTCCTTTTATATGCAAGATGTTTCGTGTGTAACACATTTGTTCTCTAACAGTAAAAAAGCTTTTCTGCTATTTTTCTGTACGGCAAAAAGTTCTGGACAGTAAATATTTCGGACCACATAAAATTGTTGACATAAAATTTTCAGACTTTTGAAATGTCTGACAATATTAACCCCAACCCCAGCCCCAGGCAGCCAGGTAGCTAGCAGCCTCGATATGCAACAAAAACAGTCAAAACAAAAAGGATGAAGATTTTTGTGAGTATTTTTACACCCCTATTCTACAGTAATGTCATAGTCACTACTGTTGCATTGTAGAGGTAGAGATCGTGGAGACTATATCACAACTTCAAAATGAGGAAAACAATTATAATACTTATATTACATAGCGTCGAACTTTTCGCTGGAAATATACCGGGTGTTCCAAAAAAAGTACTCACGTTTGTTTGAACGTAGCGCCATATTGAAAAGTGATAGGAATCATGGTATCGACTGTCTCAGTTCACAAAGGCTAACTTAGATGTCAATGGTTTGTTTTTCACCGTATAGGTTGAACATTCTTGGAGTTATGAGTTCCGAAACGCAAAGACCATCGTCAAGACTAAAACAGTAGGCCTCAATGTTTTCTGGAAGAGTGTAGATTAATGTTACTGAAGAACGAGATTGCAAAAACTTTCTAAACGAATCAATTTGAATGAAAGCACTATAATCCTTTTGAAAGCAAATAATATTCAAATAATGCGTTGCTATTGAAACGTCTTTAAACTTTCGACGACCTGTGCTTGACTCCTTCATAACATTTAGGCCTACTGTTTTAGTCTTGACGATGGTCTTTGCGTTTCGGAACTCGTAACTCTAAGAATGTTCAACCTACGGTGAAAAACAAACTATTGACATCTAAGTTAGCCTTTGTGAACTGTGACAGTCGATACCACGAATTCCTATCACTTTTCAATATGGCGCTACGTTCAAACAAACGTGAGTATTTTTTTTTGGGACACCCGGTAGAAACTTTTAGTACCAAGGGCTTAAAATCTTTAAAAAAGCTAGTGTAAATGGATATTATATCTTAGCCTCACTGCATAAGACCCTCAACTTACGTTCATCTCATTGAATTGCTGTTGTTGTTGTCGTTGCAGTTGTAGCGTTTATCAGTTCAGTCAAAGAGCGAAACTACGACATATATTGAGTCTAATTACATCTTTTTTGGACTGAATGGCTTGAAAAGAAACTTAGTTACTTTACTATAATTCTATTTTGCTGATTTTTGATATCTTAGTTATTTTCAAAACTGTAGGGTTTTTCCTTGTTCGAAAAGAATTCATTCCAGTTTTTGAAAAAAAATTTCAACCATCGTAAATTCTAAATCAATAGAGGGCTAAGGGTAGAATTTTCAAGAAAAACATTGTTTATGCAGGCCTACAATATGGCGGTAAGCAGAAATCTGTCGCTTTCTTAGTTCATGATTTGGCAATTTTATCAAAAAAAGTCAACGGTAGAATTACAGTAAATTACCTGAAATTCATTTCAAGCCATCTAATTCAAAGAAAGATTTCACAGCCATTTGCATTATCAGTTGTAAATATGTAAAGCCTATGCTATTTCACATACCTGTAATTCTCGTTGTATCTCTTGCGTCGCTAAACTTGCATTTGGATCGACAGAGACGATAGGATCGATTCTTGACACAGGAATAGTCGCAGGCGGAGGAGGATTGTATGATGGTTTCTGTACACTGCTTGGTAAAACAGCGTAAGATGGTTTCGCTTCTCGTTCTGGTTCGACTCGAGAAACTTCTTTCGCTTCAGCCTGTGGGAGAATGGGAGTTTTTAGTTTCACGAGAAACAGACGACGTCTCATATCAATTATGCTAAGTATTTTAGTAATCCTAACGTCAATTGTTGAGAACTGTAATTATTTTTTGGCTTTTCTACACCTGATGAAATGTTCCCAGGTTAAGTTCAAATTTCAGATTTGCCAATAAAAGCCTTATCCACTACAAACTCTCCAAAAAAAATATCAAACGAAAATTAAAGATACATGCCTGTTCAGCCGGACCACTTAGGCCTGCAGCATAATCGGTTGTTTCTGGTACCACTTTCGGCGCCTCTTCGGCAATCTTTTGTTGTTTTGCAGGCCGTTGTTGTTCCGATGCCTTCTTTTGTTTAGCTTCTTCGATTGCAGCTTCCGACTCTGCAGAAAAATTGAGAAAGTTTAGTGTCACTTGAAAATAAACGAAGACTGAAAGAGATGAGCAAGCTATCAAATGAGGTTTCACAGTGAAAGCTTCAATACCCCATTCTTTTCAATTTTCATAATATCTTTTGGTTGAAGAAAATTTCTAATCCCGAGGAAGGTCATGGCGTGATTTACAGCATAGACGGCAAATCTTCGCAAAACTTCAAAATTAATCATATAAAATGCTATTGCCTTTTTCATTCAAATGAATGGCTCGAAGAAAACTTCAGGTAATTTTCCATAATTCCAGAGAGAGCATTTTGATATAATTATCATTGTCAGAAGTACAGTGCTTCTGAGATGTAAATGCTTATATTCCTGCTAGTTTTGAAATTGTGACGTCATCAAATTGCTAAATCATAAACCATACAAGCTACAGACTTTTGATTACCACCATATTATAAACCTTCACAAACTATGGTTTTCTTGAAGAGTGTTCCATTTTTCCTCTATTAATTTTGAATTTATGGTGCTTTTAATCAGGCGTGCATAAACCATGGGATCATATGAACAAAGTTCCCAGGCAGGTTTACCAAAGCAATATTTTGCAGGCAGTTTTTTTTAAATAGTTCTTTGTGAAATGTAATTGTAGTAAATTTTTAAACAAATGTGTGTAAAAACTTACTGTTTGATATACCTGCATTCTTACTTGTTCTGGTAATAGGCTTCTCTACCCTAGCTGTACAAAGCTGATATGCAGGCAGGTTTTTAGAGAATTTCTACCGCTCCCAGGCAGGTTTGAACATTATGCACGCCTGCTTTTAATGTTTGTCAAAGCTTTAGAAACTTCCTTTCATACCTCCTTTCATAAAACATGAAAATACTTTAATTCCGAAAATGATGATGATATCAAACATGCTCTCTCTGGGATTATGGTAAATTACCTAAAGTTCCCTTCGAGCAGTTCATTTGAAAGAATGGGGCAATAACATTTTACACGATTAATTTTAAAGTTATGCGAAGATTCGTCGCCTATGTTTTCTTGATGTTGTTTCCAAGAAGACTTTTTGAGGCTCATTTCTTCGCTCATTTTGCCGCCTTGGAATAACTTGATCTTTCCGCCCGATGTAGATTCATCTGACAATACTTCTTTCGGGTTTGCTTCATCTGGTAAGAATGAGCTTTGCTTGTTGGTACATATAGAGTAGCGAGTAGCCACAATAGAAATTGAGAGTTAAAGCGAAAAGAAGGCAGACAATCAATACAAGACTTTGGAATGCAGTAGTTCGCAAAGCGGCAACCAGAACAGATTTTGTAACAAGGGTGCATCAGTTGCTCTTAATTGACACGCCTGCACAAAACGATTATTGAATTGATTGTGAACAAAGAGATTTCTACAGCCGTTTAGTCAAACCGCAAATACAAATAAAGCGAGATGCAAAAGAGGCTCCAAAACCTGCATGGCCAAGTCACTTATTGTGCATGCGAAACACGGTCATTAAGAGGAGACATTTAAAGAAGAAGTTTAACTTTTTCTTTCCATGTCTCCTCTTAATAACTCTATAAAATTAGGACAAATATGGACTTTGACAACAAATTGTAAATGCTTAGTGAGATGCAGCATGTGGCAACTCGAGTAAACCTGCATGGCCAAGCCACTTATTGTGCATGCGAAACACGGTTATTAAGAGGAGACATTGAAAGCAGAAGTTAAACTTTTTCTTTCCATGTCTCCTCTTAATAACTCTATAAAATTAGGACAAATATGGACTTTGACAACAAATTGTAAATGCTTAGTGAGATGCAGTATGTGGCAACTCGAGTAAACAAGAATTTAGCTGTTAGCTGTTAGCAAATTACCTAAAGTTCCCTTCGAATAATTCATTTGAAAGAACAGGGCAATAACATTTTACGATTACTATCAAAGTTTTGCAAAGATTTGACTCCTATGTTGCAATATACAGACAAGAATAACACATACCTATTTGCTTCCTTCTCTTCTTTGCTTCTCGACTTGTTCCTCCTATAGGCTGCTTGGTTATGTCTAAGAGCTGCAACAGCGACATAATTTACATAATTAGGTGCTGAATAAATAGGATAACGCCAAGGATGTTTTAAGATACTCGTCAAAAACAAACAGATTTAGCTGAGGAATACAGTAGGTCTGCCAGTTTTCTCTCGACCAGAATCATAATTAACTTTAAAACAGAATCAACTACCGGGTGAGTCAGAAAAAACGTGGGACGTTTAGCAAGCCATATTCTGGTGAAAAACAAGTGAAATCGGGAGTGTTTAAGCTTTATATTGCAGAAGAAAGATTGAATTAGTTCTGGACATTTAGTTTGTTAAAATAGGTGATTTCTTTCCTTATTTATTTGCGATTTTGTGATATAGCCATTTTGGTGAAAAGTATCGTTAGTAAAGGACATTTCAGCTTGCTAAAAATGACAATTTAAATGACTAGTCCCCAAGGCATACAACATAAGTAACACTAGTTTTTCCCTTTGTGCTCTAATACAATGCATGCCTTGTTTCAAGTTTTTGGTAGAGAAACAATATGACTGTCATGGTTTAGAAGGTCACAAGTGCATGAATATCAATCTAATCGAAGGCCTATTTTCTATTTTAGCAATCTTGCGAAACACCATTTTACTAACATCGCTCGTAATTATGGAATGGAAAGACCGATTTCGACCAAACAAAGTTTCATATCTAAGTTAACTCTTCTTCTTTGCCACAAACTTTAAAGAAATGAATTTGCAAATCAAACTGCATCAATAAAAATTGGCAAACACCGCATGTTTTTTCTGACACCCCGGTATAGCTATGGAACAGTTACTAGTCCTTTGCAAACAACATTAGAAATACCTTAGTTTTCTTTGGAAGTGCAGATTCTCTCATAGTAGGTCTTGTGTGTTGCCGTAACGGCACAACTGGATGTGGCTTACTAGGTACATCACGATGCTTTTGATTGTCCTTTGGCAATCCTGCAAGTACATTCGAGGAACAAATACATTTTCAGCATTTTACTTTCTACTTTTTATTATCTTGAATGCAAACAATTTCGGACGTTGATATTGTCAGACATTTCAAAAGTCAGAAAATTGTATGTCTAAAATTTAATGTGGTCCGAAATATTTACTGTCCAAAACTTTTCCCCATACAGAAAAATAATAGAAAATCATTTTTACTGTTTAAAAATATAATGTGTTACACATGAAACATCTTGCATAGAAAAGGAATGCGCTAAGAGTGCTATACATTTCTTCAACTAAATTCCTTTGAGAAATTATTCCCATCATCCTCAACAATAATTGTTCAATGAAAATTCCTGATGAGGCCCCATCAAGACCTTAGTTCAAATAGAGCATGGTCTTATAACATTTTTTATAAAAAGAGCAAAGTAAACTGTAAATTATCGTCTTTGGTAGCCATCTGAAATTTCTCTAAAAACATTCAAAATTGCATCAAAAACATTTGAACTTATTTTTCAAAAATAACTAGTCAAAATCTATTTGTCAGTTGCAAATAATCTACCAGCTTTCTTATTTCCCATTCTTCTCTCTGCATGTATTTTCTTTCAATTTCTGTTTCTTTGTTGTTAGTTTTTATTTCTTCCTCCCAATTACATTTTATTTCTACTTTTACTTTTACAGTACCTCTTCCTTTCCTTTTCTCTAATTACTACCTTTTTACTTTCATTTCTTTTCTCTGCACTTAACAGACATAATTTTGGAGATTTCCTGAAGAGGGTTGGGCTGCAGTATTTTTCAGAATAAAATGCAGGATAATTTTTATATATCACTTATTTACCCTCGTCCATAAATATAAGAGCAGCACTATGCCGAAACAGACACAATGTGACAGAAAAATATTGCATATAACAGCAACAAGACACAAGATTGTCAACAGAAATATAAATACACGATTAAACATCAATTTATAAGTCATAAATCTTACCTGTGCCACTATTCTTTTTAATTGGAGATAGTGGTGTTGAATGTGCCTGGTTTGTTGAAGACCTTCTGTGACTGGCTGCCTCAGTTGCTAAAAGGTATATAAATAAGTGAACTGTTAATTTTGATTAGAACTTAATTGATACTAAAACAGTAAATAAGCTTTTCACTGTCAGTTGTCTATTTCATAAAATTATATGCTGTACCAGGTGTGCCAAACAATCCACTTTTGTCAGGCTATGATAAATTGTACAATTGGCTGATTAATCTTTAGTCAAAATTCCAAATAATACATCGAGATTTGGTTTTAATTTTTTAGCCGGACTTCTTTAGTTAGAACCATAGGGTGCATAAAAAAATGATACTGGTTGAAAAATCTTAAATTCTCCGGAATGAAAGGTCTGACATAAATGAGATAGCAATTTTCTGGAAGCCTGATTTGTGTGCCTTCATTTGATGTATAGTTGTGGCAAAGTAAGTCACTAGGGAATCTGCAAAGTAGGTCGCTAGGGAATCTACAAGGAAGAAAATTAGGCGAAGGTCAAAATGAAGTAGTGCCTCTTTTCAACATTAAATATCATTTGATGTATATATATAAGTCAGACCTTTGTCTCTTCATCACACAACTCATTTGTGTTGATTAAGTCATCAGTGAGGTAGAAAGCAGGTATTTTAAGTATGCATATAAAATATTTGTGAATAAAGCAGGTCTTCGTCAAAAACTGTCTCGTACATAAGTTGAAATGCTTTGCTTTTGATAGTTTCTTTTGAAACAACATGGTGCAGCTAAAGTTAGAGTTCTCATGGTCAAAACTTCCCAAAGAGTTTTTGCTGTCAAAATGCTTTTGTCAACAACAGCATTGCTTTTGCCCAAAATGATTTAAATCATTTATGAATGTTACTGTGAAAGCTTCTAGTGTTGAGTACAGATTCAGATTCAGAACAATTAAAAGATTTGTTATGTCAGTTTCCTTCTTCCTACCAACATACAATTACAACAATGTCTAAAAGAGACGCTACCTCATTTTGACCTATCCTTACTTTTACTCTTTGCGAATTCGCCAGAGACCTATTTCCAAAACTTGTACATCAATTGAAAGCATGCTCAAGTCAGGCTTTCAGAAAATCACTATCTCATTTATATCAGACCTTCCATTCTAGAGAAATTGAATTTGTTCTTAATCATAAAATGCACTGTAAACATGTTATATACTTGAAAGAGGCAAACTTTGCTGTCTGGTAAATTCACTGAAGCAAATAAATGAACTTACCTTTTTGGGTCAAATGTGCTCGCAGTGCTGCTGACTTAGGTTTCCTTCTAAGCGTGAAGTTCTTAGAAGGTGGTGGCTGAGGTCCAAATGAGCTTGTCAATGCTGTTCTATTCAAGTATGGGCTTTCACGAGGTAGTGCACTCCAAGGAATTTGAGAATCATTCACTGAAGTAAGAATGCAGACAAAAACATATATATATATATATACCGCGTGAGTCAGACAAAACGTGGGGTGTTTGCCAATTGTTATTGATGCAGTTTAATTTTCAAGTTCGTTTCTTTAAAGTTCATAGCATAGGAGAAAGGCTAATTTAGATGTGGAAATTTGTTTTTGGTTGAAATCGGTTTTTCTGTTCCAAAATTACAAGCGATTTTAGTAAAGTGATAATTCGCAAGATTGTTAAAATAGGCCTTCAATAAGATTCATATTCATACATGTGTGACCTTCTAAACCATGACAAGCATACTGTTTCTCTACCAAAAAATTGAAACTAAGGCATGCATTGTGTTAAAGCACAAAAGGAAAAACTAATGTTACTTATGTTGTATCCCTAAGGGACTAGTCATTTAATTGTCATTGTTATGAAGCTGAAAGTTCTTATACTAACGATACTTTTCACCAAAATGGCTATATCACAAAATTGCAAATAAATAAGGAAAGAAATAACCGATTTTAACAAACTAAATTTCTATAACTAATTCAATAAATTTCTTCTGCAATATCAAACTTAACACTCCCGATTTGACTTGTTTTTCACCAGAATATGGCTTTCTAAACGCCCCACGCTTTTCTGTCTCACCCTAATTGATAAAGAAAATGGTTAGTCAGTCGAATACACCCTCTAGACTGGAAAGGTTGCTGTGTGCACGCAATTACTTGCAGGTGCAAAAACGTTCACGTTTGTTGATCTTGGTCGCTCATTTAGCTGCCAGACAAGATGTCATTTTCCACTGTTTTTAACTGCTCACTTCACTGCAAATACTTTACTTTTGCACATTACATACAAAAAGCAAACTTTCCAGCCTGGTACACCTTACATTTATTGAGATCAAATATTGATTAATTTTTGAATACCCCCACAGCACACCATCAAATAAACCTTGTTTGTGTGTATAGCAACCATACACAGCGTCAGTGAAGGAATAAGTCTTTTTTGCCCAAATATGACCCAAATCAAGGTCTTGGCCAGTACAGTTTTGGGCTTTAGTCTGGGTCAGTTCAAAAAAGACAATGTTAGGCCCATCATTACCTTGAATGCTAAGTTCATTCACAATGTGCTGAAAAGTCTCACTGCCTTCCCGAATATCAGGATGAAAAGCTGCAGAATCAGGGTATTCGGATAATATACAGGCAACGAGCCTGACCCAATCATCTTCATCATCAAGGCCCAAGTTGATAACCATGATCAATTCCTCTTTGAGTGTTTCAAGATTCCGTCGTCTGATCTCCAAAAAAGAAAGCAATAATTTGAGTCGAACGCGGTGCTCTAAACTTCTAAAACATCTACATGAATTCTTTAATACTTCATTGTTGAGTAGAGTTGTTAAACCACCAGATGACCATTGATCTTCGTTGTCTAATTTGTTTCGCAACCATAGCGCCGTATCTGCTTCAATGACAGCGGCCATATTGAAATCTAGGCCAAGTCAACTATCATTCATCCCCAGTCCCGCGCGACGTAATCTCTCGAATAAACCCCCGCGCTTTCCGGTTTGCTTCAGAAACAACGTGTTTTACAGTTTGGTCACCAAATGGGCCACATGTGCCACCCAATCAGACACTTCTTGACAGACAAACAGTTTTTGCGAAAATTAAGAAGTATTTGTGACCTTTTCAAGAACATGCTACATCATGAGTATGGATGGCTACATCCCCCAGGGGGGAGAATCGCTAATATTGAATGACAGGTTTGTGCCCCTCATTAAGGGTCGGTTTTGCAAGGGAAAAAATTCTAAAACAGAATGTAATTTTGGGAACATGGGTCTTGATGTAAAATTTCTCGAAATTGTATTCAAAAACTTGGGTTGGGTTGTTGAACCGTCACATCGTCAAATAAATGGGTTGGTCATCGAAACTCTGGGGGGGGCACACCCCTGTACAAATGTGTGTCAGCATAAAGATGGTAGATCCAATAGTTGTAGCTAAAAACAATTTGTGAATCGATTCTTTTACGAAATCTATTCATGTCTTTCGCCTTACCCATCTTATCAAAAGCTTACCCATTTTAACCTACTAGGTAAGTAACAAAATGTATCCACTCTTTGAAAAATCATGTTGCAAAACTAACTCTTAAAATTTAAAATCTTTCATCTCAATGCAAGTTCAACTCAATTATTAATATTTCTCACAGTTTTGGACGCACTTGTTCTCTCAAATTCGTTATCAGCCAAAATTCACTTTTCTCGAGTTGCTCAAAAACAGTAAAAATGTGCTGTTCAATCAGTTAGATTCTTTGACACAAAACACTATTTTTCGCGCCTGGTAAATTTTTATCAGTTTTGATACTTCCATGTCAACAGAAAGGAATATTCTATGCCAAAAACAGCCTTTTGCCATTATTGGTTGGAAATCGAATCTACATAGAGCAATTCAAGCCAATAAAAAGTCCAAGAAAACCACTTTTCGGGAGCTCTTTATTTGGGAGCAAAATCATGCATTGTAGATTATCAAAAAATTCCCAAAATTAAGTTAAAAGCCTCAGCCAAGCAATGGAGTTGGTATTTTTTTCGTCGATTTCACAGTTTTTGCAAATGATTTTTCAAACAGTGGATGCATTTTTTTGACCCACCCCGTATATTCCGACACCCATTGCTACCATAGGAGGAGAGAAGGTTTCGTCATATAAATTAGTTTTTTCGCCATATTTTTGAACAGAACTATGCACAAAATACCATTACAACTACTGATATTTTTATAGTTCATTGCATAACGTTAAAGTCTTTTCCTTGCATGCATAACGCGGAAAATCGTCAAAAGACAAACTCGCATAAGTCGGATCGCTTCGGACCAAGGAAAATGAGTTGCAAGAACTGAGACTTATGCGAATTAATGTGAATATGCAAATGGGACTTTACTGTTGTCAGCTGCGAATATCCGACTTATGCGAGTCCGAATTTCGCCAGTTTAACTGCATTACTCAAACTGGTGCACTTTCTCTTTCAGGTGGTGGGCGAAGATGATATCATTCGATTCAGAGGCTTCTTCATCTTTTCCTATTTTTAGTAATTTTCATCGATATAAAATTATCAGTCTACAAGACCGCTTTCACAGAGATGAAATTGCAAACCTTAACAGACGCTTGTACGAGTGGAATTTTGAGAAATCTTTTTGAAATCCAATTTTGTAAAGGCAAAAATGTGACCAATCGAGAAGGAAGACACCCATCTCAAACGCTTTCGTTTTCATGGTTGTTCACTGGACGATAAACAAGCAACGGGAACGCAAATAAAACGATAGTGTAGATGAAATGTTCGTTACGTTACATTTAAATGAAAATACAACTTTGTAACAAGGATATGTGCAGATGAAGCAATACTCCAAACCATTCTGTGGTAGCTTTAAGCACGGTTGAACAATACTTGTCTCAACGACATGCAGTAGGTATGGTGGGTATGGCAGGTAGGTATGATCACCGGGTCAAAATTAAAATCGGTGTCTTTCAGGCCTTGGTTTTTTCAAAGAATTTCTTCCTAAAAAGCATACAGATGTGTGAATTTTCAAAACTACTAAACTGAGGAGGAACGCCCTCGAGCGACAGGGGCTCGCGCGGGTCAAAAGCCCAAGGGATCTCCTCTCGACATGTGCACATTAACGATGTTAAATTTAACGACGATTAAATACTAGCAAACTGTAAATCAAAGATATATTCAACTGCTCCTATCTCCTAATACAACGAAGCTCTAGGCTTGGCAAGTCAATAATGTAATCCGGTATTTACACCGGGTGGGTCAGAAAAATGTATCCACTCTTTGCAAAATCGTACAACAACAACAACAATACAACCGATTTGAAAAATGACAACTCCGTTGTCTGGTTGGGAGTTAAAACTTAATTTTGAGAATTTTTTCATAATTTACAATGCACATTCTTAATCTCAAATCGAGAATTCCAGAGAACTAGCTTACATGGGTTTTGGCTGAAACTATAAGTGAGTGGCTCAATTTAATCCACTTTTCAACCATTAAAATAGTAAAATCATGCTTTTTTTAGCTCAGTCACTGTTTTCTAATGATATGGAAACCGTTTGAATTGTGATTATGCTCTCTTTTCAATACCGAGCATCAAAAAGTCAAAATTTACACGATAGAGAACAGCCCATTTTTGGCTGTATTTTGGCAAATTGAGAAATAGGACTTTTGGCTAAATCCTTATTTCAGATGGAAATAATGCACCGTAAATTATGAAAAAAAGTCTCAAAAATTAAGTTGAAGCCTCAGTAAGATGATAGAATAAAAATTTTACAAATTGGTTACATTGTTTTTCCTGTACGATTTTTCAAACAGTGGATATATTTTGCTGACTCACCCGGCATCCATTTCGAAACTAAAAACATATTGGGTAAGTCAAACAAGGTTTACGATTTGGAAAGTTGTAGAAACCAATCTACTTGACCCATTTACAGACATTCTTAATTTAATCTATCCATGAAAGTCTAACTTAAACCTAGCGAGTAATACCCCATTCACACTTGCAAGTTAAACCAGCTTATCGAATTGGGCCTTCTAATTGGTCAATCCAACAAATCGAATGCATTTGATTGGCTGAAATTTAACCTGGGATAGATAAAGCTGGTTTAACTGTATCAGTGTGAATGTGGTATAAGTTTAGGGAACTATTACTCCATCTAGACTTGCAAGTTAAACCAGCCCAAACCAAACCAGGTTATCGAATGCGGCCTTCTAATAGGTCAATCCAACAAATCGAATGCATTTGATTGGTTGAATTTAACCTAGTACATAAATGTAGAGATTCGACCTCTCTAGCTCGCTGATTCAGGTTTAGTCTTGTTCTAAACGGCAGAGTTCACTCAAAGAGAACAGCAATCTTCACGTTTTCTGTATCATTCTTCAACAACGCTCTTACATTCAACGTGCAATTCGCAATATTTCTAAATCTAAAGGCCCTGAATAATACACTAACTTTTATACCAACAAACAAGGAACTTAAGTTTTAACCAACCAATCAAGATTAAGAATAACAATTAGTCAAACCAATCAAATTCAAGATGACCAAACCATTAAGCATGTGAAGTACAATAGTTTGACGTTCTGCTAAGTCGTTAAAGTAGCAATAATCTGAGTCAGTTTCCTAGTCTCTATTTCATGCTGAGGCTGTTACGCATTCAAGCTGGTATTAACAATAAGAAGTAAAATTCCTTGACTCACAAAAGTGTCCGCTGTTACTGTAAAGTAAATGAATGGGCTATTGTTGCTATGCTAAGCAAGTTCCTAAAATTACTAAAATACACGTGAAATAATAAGCGCGCATGGGGTTTTCCCAACATACCCCCCTCCTTGACCCAGGTTATGGGTCAAGCATGAGCTTGGACTTCCAGCGCGCGTCCTTGGCTGCTGCACGCGCCAAGCGGCTCCTTGTCCCACACTCATTCTCCAAATCAATTTTCTCTTTCTCACCTTTTGACTCAACTCTCTTTTCTGTTAAGCACTCATCATTTCCATCTGTTTTCAAATGGTCTCTAGCTGAAATTTCTAAAGGGAAAAGCTTTTGTAAAGGTCTAATAAGATTTTCTGGCTTACCCTTACCAGCTTTGCGCACGACTGCACCTCTTATCTCACCATCTTTCCCATTGATCAGGTTTTCCACAATAGCTGTCTTCCATTGGCCACGTTTGATGTTGTCTTCTTGTAACAAAACAAGATCTCCAATTTCAATTGGTACTGCTTTTCTGCATTGCAACTTGTGGAATTCTCTCAAGTCTGTCAGGTACTCCTTTCTCCACCTGTTCCAAAAATGAGAAAGTTTCTTAGTGAGGTACAAAAATCTCCTTGAGAGGTTATCAACATCATCATTAGGATCAATTTCTGGGTCTATGCCTTCTGACAAATGTGACAATCTATGACCATGAAGTAAATGAGATGGCGTTAAAGCTTCACCAAGTTCATCATACAAATAGGTGAGCGGTCTGGAATTCAAGGTACTTTCAACTTCTGTAAAGACTGTGCTGAGCTCGTCTCTTGTCATCCTGGCATTTCCAAGTACCTTCCTTAAACAACGCTTGACACACCCCACCATCCGTTCGAAGTACCCGCCCCACCACGGGGAGAGGGGCAAATTGAACTTCCATAAAATCCTGCGGTGATCTAAAAACTCAAGAAAAGTATGGTCAGTAGAGAGCTTCTCTAATAATTTGTCTGCTGCCTTAAATGTCTTGGCGTTATCCGAGTTAATAAGCCTGGGAGTACCTCTCCTAGAACAGAATCTTCTCAAGCAGTTGATAAAGGTGGTTGTATGCAAATCTTCTACCAGTTCCAAATGTATGGCTCTAGTAACACAACAGGTAAATAAGGCAATATACACCTTTTTCATCTCACCTGAACCATTCTTCACAAATAAAGGACCTGCAAAGTCTACTCCTGTGTTGCTGAAAGGTAAAGTTTCATTAACTCTAAAACTTGGCAGTTCTGCTACTGGGGGTGATTTATAGGCCTTACCTTCAAGTCTTCGGCATATTTGACATTTGCCTATCACTCTCTTTACCTGTTGCCTACCTTGTGGCACCCAAAATCTTGCTCTAAGCTCAGCTAAAGTTGACCTAAGCTTGTTGTGGTGGACTCTGTTATGGCAATCTTTAATGAGCAAATCTGTAAAGGGGTGGTTCTTGGGAAGAAGTATGGGATACTTACTTCTGAAATCCAGATCTGAGTTCCCTAGTCTCCCTTTACATACCATCATTCCATTCTCATTCACCACTCCTAGCTGAACTGACAATTTCTCAAAATCTTCTCTCTTTTTTAATGACTGCTGAACATCTTCAATCCACAATCTCTCAGCTGTTTCTACTTCTTCTACAATCAGCGTTCCCACATTCAGTTGCATAATTTCTCTTTTCTTCTTCAGATTCCTCACAAATCTCATTATATAGGCTGTCACTCTGAGTAATCTAGCTAAACTTCCATGCCTTTCCAAATTCACACCATTGCTCACTTTTCTCTCCTCCTTTTTTGTGACTAACATTACTTGGGCACTCTTCCTTTTTTCATTGCTCACATCTAGGGAATNGTGTTGCTGAAAGGTAAAGTTTCATTAACTCTAAAACTTGGCAGTTCTGCTACTGGGGGTGATTTATAGGCCTTACCTTCAAGTCTTCGGCATATTTGACATTTGCCTATCACTCTCTTTACCTGTTGCCTACCTTGTGGCACCCAAAATCTTGCTCTAAGCTCAGCTAAAGTTGACCTAAGCTTGTTGTGGTGGACTCTGTTATGGCAATCTTTAATGAGCAAATCTGTAAAGGGGTGGTTCTTGGGAAGAAGTATGGGATACTTACTTCTGAAATCCAGATCTGAGTTCCCTAGTCTCCCTTTACACACCATCATTCCATTCTCATTCACCACTCCTAGCTGAACTGACAATTTCTCAAAATCTTCTCTCTTTTTTAATGATTGCTGAACATCTTCAATCCACAATCTCTCAGCTGTTTCTACTTCTTCTACACTCAGCCTTCCCACATTCAGTTGCATAATTTCTCTTTTCTTCTTCAGATTCCTCACAAATCTCATTACATAGGCTGTCACTCTGAGTAATCTAGCTAAACTTCCATGCCTTTCTAAATTCACAACATTGCTCACTTTTCTCTCCTCTTCTTTTGTGACTAACATTACTTGGGCACTCTTCCTTTTTTCATTACTCACATCTAGGGAATCCTCTAAGGGTAACCAATTTGGCCAGCTATCCTTACCTTTTTGCAACCAATTTGGGCCTTCCCACCATAACTTACTGTCTTTCAGATGGCTAGCAGACACTCCCCTAGACCCTAAGTCAGCTGGGTTTTCTACACCTGAAACATGGCCCCAATCTTCTTTCCTGGTAACACGCAAGATCTCGTTGACACGATGCTGGACAAACTGCTTCCACTCACCATTGTTGTAAATCCAGAAGAGAGCAGTCTTGCTGTCCAGCCAATACCTGACTCCATCGATCTTGACATTAGGGCCTAATGCTTCTAAAATGGTGTTCATTAATGTGGCAAGTACCCTGGCTGACATCAGTTCTAGACGAGGAATGGTCAGTTGTTTTAAGGGAGCGACTCGGGTCTTAGCACTCAAAAGCCTTGTATAGGTTCCTTCGGTGGTTTCGCAAACTAAAAATACCATAGCGCAGTAAGCTTTCTTACTGGCATCTGCGAACCCATGTAGTTGGCAACTCAAGATCTTACCTTTGCTTTCGTCGAAGACACACCTGGGAACAGAAATTGTGTTAGTACATTTCAAATCTTTAAGCCAAGTCTCCCACCTAACACATTTTTCCTCAGGGAGAGGATCATCCCACTCCAATTTTTCCAGGCACAGTTCCTGAAAAAGAATCTTAGCTGTTACAGCTACAGGGCTAATAAGTCCATGGGGATCGAACAGTGAGGCAAGGGTGCTTAAAATTCCTCTTTTGGTGGCTTGGGAGGTTTTACCAATTTCTTTATCTACCTTGCCAAGATCAAACTCTAGGGTATCTTTCTCATTGTCCCAAGCGATTCCTAATACTTTACTCTTCCCCTCTGTTCCTTGTGCACCTAGAGTTTCCTGGGCATACGATGGGTCCCCTGTTGTGGCTAGTTCTTCTTTCACACTCTCTCCCTCTCTCAGGGCTATTTCTTTTGCTAGCGCTCCATCATTTGTCTTCCATTTCCTTAGGGTGAATCCCCCTTCCTTCATTCTTCTCTTGGCCTTCTCATAAAGGGTTAGGGCCTCCTGGGGGTCTACACAACCGGTCACAAGGTCATCTACAAAGAATCCCCCTATCAAGGTGTCAACAAACTCTGGGTCCTCCTCCTCGTACCTTCTTATGTGATGTCTAAGTACACAGTTTAAGAGAAACGGGCTGGAGTTACAGCCGAAAAGGACACGCAGGAAGCGATACACAACAATTTCAGGGTCCTTAGCATGGATGTCCTTGAGCCATAAAAATCTCAAACAATCTCGGTCTTGTGGGTGTATTTCAATATTCAAGAAGGCCTTCTCTATGTCTCCTACAAGTGCAACTGGATTCATTCTAAACCTGAGGAGAACATCAAAAATGAGCGGGGTAAGAGAAGGGCCTATGTGTAAACATTCGTTCAGTGACACACCAGATTTACGATCCTTGCAAGAGGCGTCATATACTATTCTTACCTTTGTGGTTTCTGCATTTTCCCTAATCACCGCTCTGTGGGGAAGATAATGAATCTTACCTGCAGGTTCAAGTTCTGAAACCTGTTCGATTATTCCGTCTGAAACCTGCTGGGAAATAATTCCATCATACTTCTCAAAAATATCTGGGGTCTGCTCCAATTTCTTTACCTGGCTCTTCAACCTGAGTAGACTAACATTATAATTGGAGGGCAATGGCTTATGACCTAGTTTCCAGGGGAGTCCAACAGAGTACCTGTTCCCTGTAAAAGAAATGTCATCAAGTACATTCTCATGGACCTTGTCTTCTTCACGTATGCCTATGCTGTCTAAATCCCACAATTTATGCAAGTTAGCATCTATCTCCTGCTTCTCAATCTTGTTAACAGAAGACATTGGGTCAATGCAAACATTTACATGGCAATCAAAAGAAGCAAGTTTCTCACCTTGAAGAGGTCCGGACAACACCCAGCCCAGGCTGGTCTTTACCGCTACTGGTTCATGTGGCCCCCCTCGTATCGTTTCCTCCTCTTGGAAGGGCCACAACCAATCAGAGCCAATGAGACAATCAACCTCCAAAAAATCATCATTCCTGCAAACATCCGAGAACCAAACATTTGTTAAGTGCAAGAAATTTTCCTTTACTACTTCAACGTGAATGTTAGGAATAGAAGCAATATCTTTGACAACAACTGCTTCCATTTTAACATTCTTATTTCCATTCAAAGGGCCTAAGGAAAATTCTACAACATCTCTCACAGCACTTTCTGCTTCATTACTCCCAAATGCTTTTATACCCAAATTTTCTCTCCTCACGGGCCTCAAATTAAGTTTGCTAACAGCCTTGGCAGTGATGAAAGATTTGTGGCTGCCTGTGTCAAACAAAACTCTCATCCTACTCTCTTTTTTGCCATTCACCACTGCTAAAGCTGTTTGCAGGGCCACTCTCCCTTCTGAGCCAGTGTTCCCTACCCATGTTGTGGCATTGGGGTCAAGGGTGGGTGCGCTAGGCATATGCTGCGTTTCCTTAGGCGGGGAAAGGCTGGGGCAAATCGAGCAATGGTGATTACCCTTACTGCAAAACTTACAATCCACCTTCAATCTACATTTAAAAGACCTGTGTCCTGTTTTTAAGCAACAAAAACATCTAGCATATTTAATCAAAATATTCTTACGCTCAGCAAGGTCCTTCACCTTTTCACAAGTCTCTGGCTGATGATTTCCTAAGCAAAACACACACTTTTTGGAGCCATCCTTCCCAGCAAACAATGCTGAAGCGGTCGCATGTTGCTGCTTAGGCCGGTGTTGTGCCTGATCTGAGTTTCTCCATCCTCCTCCCTGTTTCTCGAGCTGCAACATGGGGAAATGTCCTTCAAGTACGTCCAACTCCTTCTTTAAAGCTGCCAACATGTCATCCAAGTTCCATTCCATGTGATTTACGCCAAATCTTATCATGTTATTCCTCACAGAAACTGGAATTTTCGACAAAAGTGCTGGCACCACGATGGTTGAGTAGGTCTCCTTGTCAACACCTTGAGCCTCCAACGCACGAAAGCGTGTCTCGATTTGATCATGNATATTTAATCAAAATATTCTTACGCTCAGCAAGGTCCTTCACCTTTTCACAAGTCTCTGGCTGATGATTTCCTAAGCAAAACACACACTTTTTGGAGCCATCCTTCCCAGCAAACAATGCTGAAGCGGTCGCATGTTGCTGCTTAGGCCGGTGTTGTGCCTGATCTGAGTTTCTCCATCCTCCTCCCTGTTTCTCGAGCTGCAACATGGGGAAATGTCCTTCAAGTACGTCCAACTCCTTCTTTAAAGCTGCCAACATGTCATCCAAGTTCCATTCCATGTGATTTACGCCAAATCTTATCATGTTATTCCTCACAGAAACTGGAATTTTCGACAAAAGTGCTGGCACCACGATGGTTGAGTAGGTCTCCTTGTCAACACCTTGAGCCTCCAACGCACGAAAGCGTGTCTCGATTTGATCATGAAAATTGCGCAATCCATGGACATTTTTCTCATTGTAAACTGGGGGCAGGAAAGCTAGGTCATTAAGGTGCATTCTTTTTATCACACTGGGCTTTGCGAATCGATCTTTGAGCATTTCGATGGCTGAGTCATAGTCTGTGTCAGTTAGTGGAAATCCCGCGACTATGGTTCTTGCTGGTTCCTCCAGATAACTACGCAAATATTTGAATTTGTCAACTTTCGCGAGTTGTTCGTCTTCATGCACTGCGCTCCGAAAGCCATCCCAAAATTCTGGCCACTCCGCGAACTTCCCAGAAAATTTTCTCAATTCCAATTTTGGCAATTTCACTCTTCTTCCGCTAATCTGGACTGAAATGTTCGACGAGGCATTGGAATTCAAACTTTCTCTTGAGGCACTCCTTGATAATTGCTGTGAACCAGGCAAATTTGATCCTTGATGAGATCCTTGTTGAGATCCGGAAGCCACAGAACCAGCACTTCGCACGTCTTCTTTTAATTCTTCTTCAAGTAGAATTAGGCCATATGTTATTTTCTCCTTTATTTCACTTGCCTCATCTGCTTCTTTATCGCAATCTTCTTCGCTCGCATTTTCTATCATCAGATCAAAAATTTGTTCGTCCAATTCTTTCAACCCTTGCGCCTTTTCCTTCAAATCTGTTTGGATTTGTCGTAATCGAAGTTCATTGACATTCTCCTCTTTTAAGGCGTCATCTAGCTTGTTCAAAAGTTTCGTCGTAGTTCCGCGATGAGATTTTCGTTTCTTCTTTGCTTTCTCCAAATTATCCATAATTTCAACTCTGTTTTAACACTCAAACCTCGGTTCGGTGGACCATTATGTAGAGATTCGACCTCTCTAGCTCGCTGATTCAGGTTTAGTCTTGTTCTAAACGGCAGAGTTCACTCAAAGAGAACAGCAATCTTCACGTTTTCTGTATCATTCTTCAACAACGCTCTTACATTCAACGTGCAATTCGCAATATTTCTAAATCTAAAGGCCCTGAATAATACACTAACTTTTATACCAACAAACAAGGAACTTAAGTTTTAACCAACCAATCAAGATTAAGAATAACAATTAGTCAAACCAATCAAATTCAAGATGACCAAACCATTAAGCATGTGAAGTACAATAGTTTGACGTTCTGCTAAGNAATAACAATTAGTCAAACCAATCAAATTCAAGATGACCAAACCATTAAGCATGTGAAGTACAATAGTTTGACGTTCTGCTAAGTCGTTAAAGTAGCAATAATCTGAGTCAGTTTCCTAGTCTCTATTTCATGCTGAGGCTGTTACGCATTCAAGCTGGTATTAACAATAAGAAGTAAAATTCCTTGACTCACAAAAGTGTCCGCTGTTACTGTAAAGTAAATGAATGGGCTATTGTTGCTATGCTAAGCAAGTTCCTAAAATTACTAAAATACACGTGAAATAATAAGCGCGCATGGGGTTTTCCCAACATAAAGCTGGTTTAACTGTGTAAGTGTGAATGCGGTATATGTCAAAATTTAGAATCTAGGTCTTGCAAAAGCGATCGCTATATCAGATCAGCTTTAAATTTTTCTTTTGGCTTAATGAAAATGTGGAGGTTCGTATCATGAGATGAAGAGATACTTTTGCATTCAAGTGTACGGGTTCAAGGCCATTCTTGTCCAATTTCCGAAAAACTTGAGACAAACAAAATTTGGTAAACATTCTTGCGTAGGTGAAGCAACGACCAGCAAAGTTTTTCCTTGGGCCTAGTCCAAGCTCTAAAACCGATATCATACTCCAATCGCTTTGTGAAACCTAAGTGCTGATATTTAACCCTGTTTCTAACTTGCGGTTCGACTTTCATCGCCAGATTAAAGCTCGAATCTTTGAAATTGGTTGATTAGGTCAACTCATCGAATAAATTTATGAGAAACTCAGGAACTTTCAAAGAGATAGTACTCAGCAATTCTGTCAGTTAGAGCAGGAACTCCTCGAAAATACGAATTAAAAAAATTGAGTCTCCTGGTCGTTAAATGACTCGTTCTTCAATGGAAGTTTTCACTGGGCAGCACTACAGTTAGCACTCGGCCAGAATAAGGTCATACAGTCACAACACAATCTCAAAATACACCTTCCCTGTATCAACGATTTTCCCTTAAATACAGCATGTTTTCAATTGCTTACTGGTCCATTAACGAGCTAGTTTAATAATTACTTCTACTGTCCGCTAATCAACCTTGACTGCTCCATATATTTTGTAAACGAAGAAGAGACAAGCAATGAATCCAATTGTGCCTGGAACAAAAAGAACTTCAGTCAAGATGATTAAAGAGTTTGTGTCGACCAGGGGACAGATTGCCCCAGGTCTCGACCTCAGAGAGCCGCAAAAAAGTTAAGAGAAAAGAATGCTAAAAAGAGCGTTTCCCTAGTTTTCCGAGAGCTTACAGGGTTTGATGGCCTGAAATTGTCTATAAATCGTGGAAAAAGACAGGTCATGGAATTTTTCAATCCAACTTCATTTTTCCAGGGGCCCACCTTGGCTTTGTGCCCAGGCCCCACAAAATATTTTGCCGGGCCTGGTCCCCAAACTTGTGTTACTAAACAGTGAATGTTGGAAAACAAATTTTTATTGCTTGCAGACAGTAAGAGAACAACAAGACAGAATAGATGAGGACCTCTTCTACAATCGTTATTTATGAGCACTGCTGTTGTTGGGTACCATGCTTTTAATAATACAGAATTATCAGCTGCAGTTGATATAGTAAAAGAAAATAATCTCCAAAACAAACTTAGGTGTCATCCAGGTAAGTAAAAAATGCCGCTACTTCGTACCTAAACCTTAAATTTAAAACGTTTGAAACGGGAAGCGAATTTGAAGTTAAGAATTAAAAACAATGCAGGGAAAAATTAACATAATCCAAGATTCCCCAAACAAACGATCCTTCAGGGTATTTTCACACTACCTTCGGAAGTTGATAACGGATAGCATCGGCCGGTTAAATGCACTCAATAATTAACTCGCAAATTCAAATTAGTTAAAAATTCATTCAGTTCAAAAACACGGTAACGTTTCAAAAGTCAAGATGAAGCAAAGTGAAATCCACTTTTATAAGTATCTTTTTTGCGAAATCATTTTGTCTGCACAACCAGTAGTCCAGAAGATATTCATATTTATGTAAAACTGTCTGAAACTGACTAACTTTAATCCAGCGTCAGCCAATTTTTGAAACATCGAGAGTTACTCTATAGAGTCTGAACAAGTGTCAATAAAAACTACTGAGTTTCTCTTGGCTTGAAATAGACTTTGGAACGGAAATGTTAGAATTTCAGCGATAAATCCACAAGTGCAATTTACCGTAAGGATCTGAAGATAGATTTGTTCGGAAAAGCAATTGGCAAACAACTTACCAGATAAAAGAGTGAAGAGAAGAACCATGATAAAGGTGTAACCAAAATACAGGAATGTGCTTGTTGCTCCAGTAATAGTAAGCTTTGTAGCGAAGTAGTGAATAGAATATATGAACAAATAGACGCCAGTGAAAGCACTTGTTAGCCAAGATCTCCACCACCATCTGTAATCCTATAAGACGAAAATACCGGCTGAATAAAATAATGCATCCATTGTTTGAAAAATTGTACTGTAAAGACCAAGCAATCAATTTGAGTAACTCCCAATTCTTGTCCTCACTGAGGCTTGAAGCTATTCCTCATTCACACTTAGTAAATTAATCCAACCTAGGTTCGGTTCCGTAAAACCTAATTGACGTAAAAAGGTCGGTGTAAAATTTTGTGACCTATTTCTTTGAATTGAATGGCTTGAAAGAAACTTTGGCTACTTTACTATAACTCTACCGTTGGACTTTTCAGAAATCTTGAATATTTTCGAAATTACAGCGTATTTTATATTCCAACTCAGTTGAGGATGTGACGTCATCAAATTTCTAAATCATAAACCATAAGAGTGAAAGACTTGTATTGATACCATATAGTAGACATTCGTAAACTATGTTTATCTTGAAAATTATTCTATGTTTCCTCAAAGATTTTAGAAATTACGATGGGTTCAAGTTTTTTTCAAATTTTTTCTTGAATTCTTAAAAAAAGAAGGAAAACACTCTAATTCTGAAAATATTGAATATTTCTGAAAAGTCCAACGGTAGAGTTATAGCATAGTAGCTAAAGTTTCTTTCAAGCCATTCCACTCAAAGAAATAGGTAACAGAATTTTACACCAAGCTTTTTAAAGATTTGGAACCTATGCAAATTAATCCAGGTTGAAAGCAGCTTTTTAAACTAAACCATTTTTTACATGAATTTCAACAATCTAACACCTGCATTAACTTAGGTGTGATTGCAGGTTGAGTAAAACTGATTCTACTTGACACTTCCTAAAAACACTCCAGTAATCACATTTGTGCAGTTCTCCAGTTATCATAAAAACTTCCTTTGAGCAAAAAGTGAAACAAATTGAACCACGCATGTCTGTTTTCTTTAAGCAAAGGTCTTAGAAATCAATTTTCAGAAAGCCTTTCATGTAAGAGCACAGTGCACTCTAAGTTACGAAGAAATTTTCAGTTTCCATGGATTTTGCAGTACAACTTCCCACACTGGGGAAAATCAAGCATTTTCTCTTTACTTTCAATCGTAAACTAATGAATTACCTTGTGATGTATAATACTGCCTCGTATGACAAAACCTCTGAGATAAACCGCAATATGAGCGCTGAAAGCGACTGTGGGGTGAGTGGTCGAGCGGCTTATACAGTTTTCATCAGGTGACTGAAGTTAAGCTCGGTCGAGTGAGGTCAAACTCCGGATGGGTGACCTCGGAGGCCTGACCTGGGGACTGACCTCGCAACTCACTTCGCCGTCCTTCGGAAAGGACGTCAAACTAGGGGTCCCATGCCTGGATGCGGCATGCATAGTGGGCCTAAATTAGCTTTAAGTAGCTAGAAAATCCTGACAGCCCACTTAAAACAACTGACTGACTGACTGACTGACTTACCTCAGCACAAAGGTGGAAGTAACAAAGAAGTATGGCTGTTTCTGAACATGTGATTATCAAAATGAGATACACCAAGAACAGGAAGCCAAACATGTAATAAATCTGATGAGACCTATATGAAGAAAATAGTTTGGCGTTAAACGGAAGGCATGACATCATTGTTTACATCAACACAGCATGATCTCATTTGCATTTTGGTTCAAGCTCAGTTTAATTCAGATGGAAATACTCTCAAAGAAAGTTCCGACGACGGAAAGGGTTGAGAAAACTTGAATGCTCCTTCTATTTCGCTTTAAGCTTGTTGTGCATCTAACTTAAAGGCTCTTTACATGAGAAATTTCAGCCTGTGCTGAGTTCAACACGGGCTGAGTTTTAACAGCATTGCTTATTTTGCTTTGCGTTTACATGATATCTCAACACGGGCTGAGATAAGGTCGCATGATATGAATGCAGTCGCAAACAATAGAAGCAGGAATGCGAGCCCCATTCACAAAGTTGATTGATTGCGGAAATAGATTCGATTTCCTTTGTTCACATTCTAATCTTTGATTTCAACACGCCCTGACCTGAAATTATTTGCGTTTACATGGATATTCTCACTAATCTCAACCCGTGCTGAAATTTCAGCACGGGTTGAGTAGGCGAGTTGAGTTCAGCCCGTGTTGAGTTTCAACTCGCCCTCCTTCATGCAAACGCGATGAAGGCTTACACCGTCAACAGAGTTGAAACTCAGCACGGGCTGAAATTTCTCATGTAAAGGGCCTCTTAGCCATACAAGGAATTTCAAGCAATGGTTCACACCTGTTGTATTAGGTTTTATAATTTCGATGAGTTGCAATGAAAGACTCTTCGAACTAGCCAATTTTTTATAAAAAAGTGAATCTTAAAAGAATCTCGCCTATGCAGCATTGACAGAGTGTTCTCAGGGGAAAGCGCAACCACAGGCTAACCACAATCAAAAGCTTAGACCTACCATATACTGTTGAGGATGAAAAACAATTGTATGAATATACAGCCAAAAGGTAGTATTCCTCCCATGAGAATTGATGGTAATGGTCTAGTGTAAATACTCTGCAAATGAATAAAAAATATTTGATTATATCATTACTCCAATAATGTTGTTGTTTCAAAGAAAAAGGACAGCGAGCATATCTGTAACCGTCCTTGATAAGGAATCCTATTACAGAAGTTATGAGGTAAGTGAACCGTTTTGATAAAACAAGAATACAAATGTGAGAGAACGAAGGTCCACCCTTACCTGTTCTGGGATTTGTCTTGGAATTTGATTCGTCCTCACTGGTGGTTCAAGAGCCTAAAATAAATTGATAGACATTAAAGAGTATTCAGCAAGCAACTATTAGGCCTTCAAAAGTCTACGTTGTTGTTGTTGTTGTTGTTGTTGTTGTTGTTGTTGTCTACGTCATAGAAAAAAGAATTGTACATAGTCACTTGATGCACTATCTAATTTCACCAAACAAGGTGATGGTTTTGGCAATATTCTGTATTCTGAAGTAAAAAAAGTAAGAAATGTTCCATCCAATACTCAAAATCATCTTGCGTTGCAAATGAGAGGAGACGAGAGAAAACTCACCTTTTTCTTGAAGCCAAGGTAGGCACCAAGGAATGTGAGTGGTACTGAGACCCCAAACCTAAATGAGATAATAGTGATAACAGTAATGTAAATGAGATAGTGTAAATAAAATAATGATGATGATGATGATTTACATGCAAGAACAATGCTAATGGCAACAATGTGCACCCGGTTTAGAATTTTAAAGCTACCGTAAAAGCTCTATTTAGCCCCCCTCTCTATTAAGCCCCCTATCTAATAAGCCCCTCCCTTCTGAGTCAAAATTATCTATTAAGCCGCCCCTTTCTATTAAGCCTCTCCCCCACTTATGTCAAATGCGAGAGGATATCGAAGAATTTCCGTTTACTAGACAAAACAAGTTTGGATGTCAATTTTGATATGGTTTGGGATTAAAACTGCGTTGAATTTGTGTATTTGACTCGTAACAGAGTATGTTGACTCCGCAAAAGATGAGGTAAAAGACCTAAAAGCTATCGTTTATAGCCTTGTCATCTGACTTTGTGAGTAAGCCCCCCACTCTAAAAGCGCCTCTCTCTTTTAAGCCCCCCTCTAGAGCCTCTAAAATTAAATACCCCCCGGGGGCTTAATAGAGCTTTGACGGGGATTAGATTACTTGGAAACCAGCTTTACGACAAACCAATCCCCATCATACAAAAGATCTCTTCAAAAATCACCAAAAAGCCTATTCAGAGGCTGCAGTTCTACAACAGGAAAAGTTAATTACGACAACTTTGTAAAGTTGATTATGACAACTTTGTAAAGTTAATTACGACAACTTTGTAAAGTTAATTACGACAACTTTGTAAAGTTGATTACGACAACTTTGTAAAGTTGATTACGACAACCTTTTAAAGTTGATGAATTTTGGCCTCACTGCTGTTCTGTCCAAAATTACATTCTTGAAGTCTGAGAACCGGGTTACATTCATTGCTGGAGTATATATTTTGTCTTTGTTTGCAACTTTACATTTCATTGTAAATCAATACTTATGATCCGCAACACTGATCTGCTGTTCAACAGATTTTTTCGATCATAATTTGTCAAAAGAGAAAAAAGGCCAAAAATTATACCCATCCTCAGATTATAACTATCATCAGATACTCACCAAAGGGCAAGTAGTGCGACCAAGGTTGTGAATGGTACGGCAGCTGAAGATCCCTTTGCCCATAATGCCAAATTCAACATGAAAAACACACCAAATATGATGCTGTAAAATAAATAAAGAAAGGGCCGTTCAGTACTGAAGCAACGAGAATAGCAGCAGGTTTCTCCTATGTTGCTTTGGTCGACATGCAAGAACAAACCGATTGGCGAAAGTGAAAATAAGACCTGGTTACTTTTAAAGGGAATCGACATAGCTATAACGAGTGGCCGCTATAAATAGGCTCAAGAAGACGCCTGCATACCGCTGTTTCTTTAGCTACACAATGAAACGGCACGTGCCAAAGTTATCAAATACAATAGACTCTATCTTTAACTTAGCCCAAGTCAGCTCTTAATCATGTCGATTCCCTTTAATGCTGACAGTTAAAAGAGTGATGCAGTGAAACAAGAGGCAATGTATCAAACGAAAATGAGCACAAAACTTCGAAGCAACTCAGCAACTCACCTTCGGTATCCTGAAATTTAGCATAGCAGAAAGCATTCGAATTTGCTGGATCTTATTGATGAGAAATTTTAGCTTAGCACTGAACTCAACTATATTAGAGTAATCCTCAATAAAATTGATAGGATTCCCAGAAATATTAATGCTATTCATTAGAAAGTTGATGCCGGGCAATAATTTGTAATGAAAAACATTTACAGTTTTGCTTACCCTGGGAAGAGGAACGAAGTCATCATGACATTAGTTTTCCATCTTTCTCCTCCGATCACTGTAAATAAAACAAGATAAATTACATGTAATTATTTACTCGTATGAAGTCATTTTCATTGTAATTACATAAATGTTAAAGTACGTTCATTAACTGTAAACCAGTCTAGCCTCTGCATTGCACCTGATCAATATAACTCAAAGTGACGCAAAAAACAACATTTTAGGAAGATTACAGGACATTTATCATCATCTCCTGGTCATGCCACTGCAGCCAGATTTCCAGTTTATAGGGCTCAAATCTTTAAAAAGGTGGGTGTAAAATTCTATTACATTTTTCTTTAAATTAAATGGCTTGAAAGGAACTTAGGATACTTTGCTGTAAATCTGCCGTGGAAATTTTTAGATATCTTGATTATTTTCAAAATGGCGGCATTTATTATATTTGACGCTGTGACGTCATCAAATGTTTATTGTAGACCCTCATAAACTATAGTTTTCTTGAAGATTATATCATTTTTCCTCAATTGATTTAGGATTTACGATAATTTTAATTTTTTCAAAATTTTCCATGAATTCTTTCAACAAAAATAAAAACGCCGCCATTTTGAAAATAATCTAGATATAAAAAATTTCCACGACAGATTTACAGCAAAGTATACCAAGTTCCTTTCAAGCTATTCAATTCAAAGAAAAATGCAATACAATTTTACACACCTTTTTAAAGATTTGAAAGATTTGAGCCCTATGCTGGCTACGTGCCCGGCCCCTTCCTATTTCAGAAAATTCAGGACATTAACTTGTTTAAACTTTACAAAATACAAGCCCAATTGATTTACGTCTCTACAGGCCAGTAATATTAAAAACACGTTGCTTTTTAGCAACAAAATTACCTGTGATTTCTATCTAACAATAGGAAAATTACAACTGTAGGCAGTTTTCTTCTGAATTGCAGTCATCAAAATGTTCTGTCTGTGAACAGGGCACTCGGCGCTACAAGACATTTTCTAGCATTCTTCTTACAGGCTATCATTTACTTTTAATACTAATTACATAAATTTAGCCTGTGTCTTCCCACTAAGAAACTCTTTCTATTCATCTGATCTGAAAATTACCCAGAAATTTGAATATACGTACTCTTGTACACCCTGGATGAAACATAACCACCAACGGTACCAAGACACACAAACAAAACCTAAATGAGATAGAAGGTAAATTAAAGTCTGTCTCACGTTAGATGTCAGGTGAAAATGTCCGTGAACAACAACAATTAAAGTGTTTTCCATGAGTAAATTTGCATTATCGCAAATCTCATCTGAGACCTGTGGTGGACACTAATGGGGGGCGAGGGGGTTCCGTTGGCCCCCCCCCAATGTTGGTGAAGGTGAAGTTGCGGTTTTTAGCGCCTAGAGCTGGGATCGCAGACATAGCTAAACGCTAACCACGACCCCTTGTCATGACGCAAGAGGTGCTGGTGGGAAAAACGATGGCTTTTGTTTGAAAACAATAGGAATAAACAATGCTTTTTAACCGAAGCAATAGCTTCGCCCCCAATATTTGGCTAAGTGTCCGCCACTGCATCTGACATCCAATTTGAGACAGACTTTAGTTAAAAATCTTCAAAGACGGACGAGCAAGTCATGTTAAGTAATAAACCATTTCGAAATAGTTTTCTTGAAGTCATAGCAACTAATCAGATAAGTTCTCGAAGAGGATAACTCAGAATAGAAACTATGCAATTATGTCTTAATTTCTTAATTGTCAGTTAGGGTCCGTTTACATGATAAACTAAAACCGGTTTGAAATTTCACCCGATCTGAGTTGGACTCGGCGTCTGGTCAAAGCCCTTATAGTGTTTACATGGAAAATGCAATTTCTAACTCAAACTCGGCATTTCAAATCGGTTTGAAAAGTCACCCCGCTTTGAAAACACCATGCAAACGAAAATAATTCTCAAACCAGTTTGGGATTCAGTGGTTTAGGGTTGAAAGTTCACTTTGGCATTGTTTTTCTTGGCGCCAAACATGAACACGATGAACAATCTCGTGTTGTTTGATGAACAACACAGGTCTCAGACCGGGGCGAAACTTCATGTGAACGCAAAAGGAAATAAGCTACCGGGCCAATATTCAGATCGGGGTGAAATTTCAAACCGGTTTGAGTTTCTCATGTAAACGGACCCTTAGAGATTCAGTAAACTTTTTATTTTGACTTGCCTTCTCCTTAAAACAAGAAAACCTTTCACAGGTCCTCAATAATTTATGTCTTATCAACAGCAGAGATGCAAATCGATAGCGATAGGCAGGATTCCGTTTCAAAGAACTTTAAAGAATCAAGGAATGCAAAGAAAGCTGAAGAAAAAATGCCATTTTCCCTTACCAAAACACAAGTCATCAACGCTCCTCTGTTTGCCGGTGACAAAAATCCAAGGCAGGCGAAGACTGAGAAAAAAGAGAAACATAACTCGTAAGTCTTAAGATGGCAAGCATCTATATAATCAAACTTGTCTATAGTTCGAGAGAATAATCATAAGAACAGCAATATTAACATATTGATCATATTGACTACTATTCACTATTTCAATTTTCTTAGTAAGCTTAGTTACTAAGCGTGGTTTTCAGGAATATGTTTTGTGGCATTCTTCTTCCAATTGAGTAAAAATACATACTATTGAACGTCCTTAATTCAAACATCATGCATCAACAACGAAATGAAGATTCCGTTTCTCTATCCTCGTTTAAATGAAATAAAAAACGAAACGAACCCAACGTGATTGAAATCATGATGCCAATTTGAGAGCCAACGCCAACACAGACTGAAAGCAACATTCCTGCGCGTGGTGGACGGAAAACATCTCCATGAACAAGCTTCCATCCGAATTCTTCATGTGCTTCTTCTTGCTGTAGAATATAAAAAATGAACAGTTAAGGAGCTTAGTTTGGTACTTGCAACGGGCGATGCCCAAGCTAGCAAGATCATGAGTATGTCCATGAAATATTTATTAAAAGCAGGATACGTTCGTCTTATTAGACCAGTAATTAGATTGTAAATCGACATGAAGATGTAAAATAAAACAAACCCCTGAATCTGTGAGTTGATTGTAACGTGCGATATCACGATGAAGGGTACGAAGCAGAATCATTCCAACCATGCCAGATAAGAAGAGAACAATGACCAAAGAGTTCATGATGCTGTAGATAAAAGAAAGGATGTTAACACATTTTTGAAACTAAAAATAAATCAAATGCATCGCTTTCTCTCTAAGAAGCAGTAATCTGACCTAACCGTGAACAATTTTTACATTCGAGAAAAATTTTCCCTGTTTTAAGATACCAGATCAGTTATTAAAAACGTTTGGAACCAAGGATAAGGGAATAGGAAGTAAAGGTTTGTACATAACATCGACAGGAATTACTTTGCGGGACCAATCCCACTTGCAGTCAACATTTTGCTTGTGAAAAAATTGCCACACCCCAGCCACTGTACAAACCCTTTAACTCCTTTCCTTTATTCTTGTGTCTAAAGGGTCACTAATGAGTTGGCAAACCTTTCCTCTATTCTTGTGTCATAAAGGGGCCTTTGCAACCAGCATACATTGCACGTGCCATCTCTTTGTTGGCGGCCATTTTCGTGGACCATGAAAATGGCGACACAAAGAGTCCACAAAAGGATGTATTCACAAAGCATGCCGGTTGCAAAGGCCCCTTTAAAGGTCCGATTTTGTTTTGTCATAATGATAATAATTATCAATATTTTGATTATCGTCTTATCACTCTTAATTTCCTAAGCCATCAAGAGTTTTAAATTTTGAAACACCCGGTAAAAAAGGAACTATTATCAAAGCATTTGTTTTTATTACTGTATATTTGTTTTATACTTGACATAAAATAAACAAAAAGGTACCTGAACCAGTGAATTCTTGTATGTGGCATTGAGTCCAAGATGTAATCCCAGCGTGATGCCCATTTCAATGTATTGTCCTCCTAAAAAAGCAAAACGGAAATATTCTTCAAATTTAGAAGGACAGTTTAAAGGGACTGTTTAAACCAGCATGCCTTGCATGTGCCATCTCTTGGTTGGCCTTTGTTGTCGCCATTTTCATGGGCCATGAAAATGGCGACAACAAAGTCCAACCAACCAAGAGATGGCATGTGCAAGGCATGTTGGTTGAAACAGACCCTTTAACGGAAGTGGGCACTTTTAGCGAAGGAAATTTGGCTCATCCCACCCGCGGTACTATACATTTTCTAAATCGCATTTCGTTTATTTTTTCAGAGCACAAAATTATGTTATATCTTATATTTCAACATAACAGAGACGGGTGTTACCCTCTTTCTCTTTTACTTTTCTATATCTAAATATTTTGAGAATTTGTTTTTCTTTAAGAATTTGGTTACAAAGTTCCTCTGCCGTCCCTTAACCCTTCCAGACAACAATTTTTGATAGGGCAAAATAAAAATCACTCAAGAATTTTCTGTGCAAAAAATTTTGGGCAAGTATCAGATTCTAGTCAAACAAATTTTCGGCAGGTTATTTTGCTAAAAATTTGGCACAACGAACGTCTTGGTTCTTGAGATAAATATGTCATTACAAACAAAATACCTTGTATGTGATTGAGTATGTGTACTTTATTTTCAGCTCTCCTTCTTTCTTCAGGTCTCCTGGGATTCCTTTGGCAGCAGATGCTTTTGAGCAGCTAGGTGGACTAGTATGATCAATACTGAAAGGAAAAACAAACAAGTTGGAAATCAAAACAGGCAGAGATGATATCAACAAGGGTTCGCAATTGATTAGGCCTAGAAGACCTCTGTTCTTCAAAAAGGCTACATATCCTCTCCGAGATTTTGATGAATAGGTTCATTACAAAATTCCTGACGCTACCATAATAATTAAATATAGGCCCTCGCTGTGTGTCTGTTAAATGTCGTCTTTCGGGTATATACAGAAGTCATAAATCTGTTTTTCAGACCTATGTTTAGGTTAGTCTGCACTTTAGCGGACCAGCTTTCAATATCAGCACGTTGTGTGTCATAGGGTTAGGGTTGGCTTTTGGAAAAGAGGTTTCAGTTAGGGTTAGCTAGGGTTTAAGTTAGGGTTTGTTAGGGTAAGTTAGAGTCAGCTAGGGTAAGGTAGGGTTCAGTTAGGGTTAGTAGGGTATTTGATCAAATTCGTTCCTGAGAGATATGACATAAATCTGGTCCGCTAAAATGCAGTTGTCCCCTATGTTTACATGCAGAAGACGAAAAAGGTCTCAAATTTGCAATTTCTATGAATGTTCAGCTACAGTTAGAAAAGTCTCATTATGGGCTATGCTATTTACAAATACATCATACATACTTCAAGTCCAAGACCCTATTTTTGCTTTTGCTTTGCAAGAACTAATATTTTGTTCTTGACATAATTAGCAAGCAGGAAATCCTAAACTTAACATCAAACTGATTTTTTATGTTTTTGAACAACTCCACTTGCCATGGGGCAAACAAGCAATCAGGTATAACATAAATTCACAAAACAGTCTTCCTACCTCCTTGGATCGATTCTTGCAGACAACAATCGTGCTCCCTCCCAGTCTTCGTTTATCCCACTGTGGTATTTGATCAAAATGTCGACATGGTTGAAAATGTAATATGTATTTGGTTGGTTGAATTTGTTCTGGAAGGAAAAATGACATTCTTAGGCTCTTGCTAAATGGCTAAATATACAGATAAAAATCTGATTATCGTAGTAATATTTAGTGTTGTTGTTGAGGCTGGGGTAGCCACACAACTAAAACATTTAGTCTACATTTAAAAACATAAACAAAACAATAAGAAAATGCTGCAAACAGATTGAGCTCAGCAAGAAATACTTTAGATGAGTTACCTGACTAAACGATTTAAAACTACTGACTAACATCGAAAAATGATTAAAACTATTATCTAAAAACAATCAAAGTTTTTCTTAGACTACAATATCAAAATTTTGCAATAACGTTCAAGCTGATATAGACAAATTTGTGACGATTTTAGGCACATACATTGAGAAAGTTCCAGCATATGTTGTGCGGGATTTGGTATTAAAAACTGACTAGATACTGTTCCTTGGGTGTCACAATCCTAGCTACACAAAAAAAGCTCCTCTCATCTCTATTGTAAGAGCATCCCAAATGTTTCCTCAATGCCCTGATATATATTGATTTCAAAAAACTCTTTCGGTTTTAGCATTCATAAGTTTCAGAAATATCGAACAAAAACACACCCTAAATTAAGCTTAGCTAAAGCAGTGAGGTCTGAAAATTAGGTATTACTTACACTGATGACACAGGCATCTCTCGGCACACTAGCTGATGTGACAAAGCATCCAATTGGGAAACCAGCAGAACAATACTTCTTTTCTTCATCAGAAACATCATAACACCATGTGATTGGCATGTTATCAACAATCCTAAAAGTCGGAGAAAGTCAAAATTTTTCATAAAATGAAACTAAAGAAATTAAAATCGGCTGACAGTAGCACTAGTATTTCACGCTGAAACCATATTTCCATAATTAACTGCCCCCTGGCACAAGCACATCCCTCTGAATAAGCTCTCCTTGAAGAGGCTCATTGCACTAACCGTAAATCACAGCTTCATTTGTGACACTTTGCTTACGCATTTTCTCCCATGTGTGTCGAAAATCTTGAAAGCTTTCTTTCATTTGTGCAATATTAATCTAAAAAAATCTAACATGGTTGATAATTTTGTTCATTTGTGGCACTTTGCTTCACATGTGCGCAGAACAAATGAATCTTGCTTAGGGTCGGGCAAGAGCGAACATGTGCGAGAGTGGTTGCATGATGCATAAAGCAAAGTGCTACGCATGAACAAAATTATCAAACATGTTAAGGCCCATTTTCACTTCATTCGCAATTCGCAAATCACATGCGATCTTTTGTTTGAAATTTGTATGCGAACATTCGTAAAACGCATCTGAACGTTCGCAATGCGATTTGACCTGTTCGCAATGTTTGATTTCTTGCAAACGTTCGCATGCAAAATATTGTCCGGGATTGAAGGCAACAAATTAAAAAACAACTTTGCAAAACAAAGAGACAAAGAAGACAAGCGCTATCAAAAAGAGATTTCATTGGCTGAATAAACAACTGAAATTCGTGCAAACAAGTTTAAAGTGTGTATTGAATTCGCATGAGTTCGGAATTCAGAATTCGCAAATCGTATGTGTTTTGCGAATTGCAAAAGAAGTGGAAATGGGCCTTTAGATTTTTCAGATAAGCCATCTGAAAATTAAATAATCATGGATAAATATAATATGCTCCAGGTGAAACGTGGAACATGATGAAACTGATGAAACATGTATACCCTTAATTAGAAATATTGAATGAGATCTTAAACAAATGCAAGGCAGACCGAGGAGGTTACAGCAAATTTTTTGAATGATTATGTATGAGTCGGGAAGGAAGAAGGGAGCTTTTTCAAGACATTATAAGTAATAAAAAGGAGCACTGAGCTACTGTATGAGGTCATTTTACATTTCACAAATAAAAGTCTTGACTTCGCAACAGCCAAAACCAGGGTCTGTTTTGTGCTATCACAAGGGGATTATATCCTAAACAGACAAAAAACAACAGAAAGTACTCACCAATGTTGTTGATAATTTTGTCCAATTCTCTGTTTCAAAAAATCCAGCTTTTTCCGGTCTCCTTCATTCTTCAAATCATATTTCCTCTCGCAAAGTTCAACACATTGTGTGTCATTTGCAAAATTCAACTGGAGAAAGAAATTTGAGCAGGTTTTAGCACATGAATAGGTTACATTGTGCTAAAATGCCACGTTCGATACTGTAGGTCTTTGAACTTTTATCAGTTCTCAACAATAGTGCATTAGTAAGAAAAAATCTTGATCTTTTGTAAGCTTGTATTTTTTAAAGTAGCTATTGAATTCCAATGAACTGATGTTTGTGTGCGTAGATCACATGCAAACATAAAACCAAATAATTTAGTTAGACAAATATTTTCAATGTGAATTTATGTACATCAAGTTTATGAATTCTTCAAAACATAAAACTGGGGAGTAGTTTTATAAGTTAGGCTGCCTGCGCGTTCCTTTGGCAATCAAAACAATCAAGATTTCATTCGAATTCAACCAACCGGATCTTAATGCTTTGAATTGAAACAATGTTAAAATCTTAAACAATACAATCATGATTGTTTTGATTGCCAAAGGAACGCTGGGAGGGAGTATGTTTAGGCAAATTTCATTGATTCTATTTCACAAATATTTTAAGCCTGTTGTGAAGAAGTTAATATGAGAACGGCAAATTTTCATGTGAGACATCTTTGTGAAAAACTCGTACAGATGTACACTTACGTTATAAGCAGATGGCCTTATTCTTTCACCAAACACAACCTGCAATAAAGAAGAATTTTAATAAAATGAGATGGCAGTATATCAATAAGGGTCTGACCCACTGCATGATTTGGTATGGCACTGCCATTTCCTTTTTTTTTACTGTTAGTATAATCTGTTCGTATGTTGTTGTCTTTTTTGTCTCTTTCATTTTGAAGTTATAGTTGCAGAGTACAGTTTGGTGGAGGCCAGATGAATGGTACCGTATTGACAAATATATCTAGTTTTATTTAATTATATATGAATAGAAAAAAAGTATGTCAATAATTCAACAAGGTCCTGCTATAACAAACAAATATGCTGACAGAAAATTACAGGCAAGAAAGAGCTTTTCTGTTAGGTCTTCCTGCAATGTTGGAGGAAGACCTAACAGATATTCATCACAGATATTCATAACAGATATTCATAACAGATATTCATAACCTTATGGTTGTGAATGAGCTAACAAGTAACAAATACACCAGACAATACAAACCTGGCCTAAATTTTCAGATGGTGATGGTTCACTGGACTGGACACCACAGAAATCAAACCTGAAACACAAACAGAAGCTGATTAAAAGCTTTGTTCAAAAGAAGTGATATGATTTGACAGCAATAAGGCTGTGTCCTTTTATGTGTGGATCTTACTTAGATCAACACTAGTTCCTCATATCAAAATTGTTTCATTAGACCGATGGTTTTTCTTAGATCGAATGATTAATGTGCATGCACTATATGGTCTCTTCTAAAGGCTTGGTTAAGGCTGGATCTGTATGTTGCATTTGGCTGGATTTATATGTTGGATCTTAAAGTACTCCCAAAAGTTTTGTACCCCGAAATTGTTTTTCGACTCATAGAATGTATGAGGCTGGTTAATTTTTGCCTTATGACAGTTCTAGATAAATGACCTCTTTCCCAAATCGAGGTCGCATTTTAACCTGACATTTGCTTCATAAAACTAGCCTGCGTGCAGCCTCAAACTCCTCGCTGCACGCAGGCTACATTTCGACATGACATGATGCATTTCGACATAACATGATGCATTGCGTAGTGGCGGGAAAATCAAGCTCTTTGGATCACGTGGGCGGCTAGTCATATTCACAATCTGAGCACTTCTGTGAGGAAAACATGCCTAACCATCGCCAAATTATACGTCAAAAAGGTCAAGATGTCTATTGAAGAAGTTCGGCAAGCTGTCAACCGGATAACGGAATTGGCTGCTGAATAAAAACACGTCCAAGTGAAGCCAAAAGTTCTTAGAAATATCAGTTCATTTTCGCATATTATGAGTTTAGGTCGTCCGCGATGGCCCTGGCTTTGATTTACAATTACGCCTGAATTTTCCAGTCTTTCAATGACTCGGTCAATTATCGATCTCATTTCCAAAATAGTTGCAATTATTCTTTGGGTTTCTTGATTGCAAGTAGGCCCAAGAATGGAAGGCTGTACTGGATATATCGTCCAGCTGGCGAGCAACATCATGGAGAAAATCTGGGTCACCAACCAAATCATTGTTGTTAGTTACTTGGAGGAAAACTCCTCGAGCAGCTTCAATGTAGGCAGTCAATGCTTCATTGCGGTTTTCCCCTGCAACTGCAAGTCGTNACGGCAGGGAGTGACCCCTGGTTCCGTGCCTAAAACATATTCTGGACTAGATCTGTGTCTTCACACTGGCCAGCTGGAGCTTTTTCCACTAGTTATTGGCGCCCCTCAATCTCGTGTGCATTTCCGTATTTTCTCCATTTACACCGGTATTTAGAATTCTGTTACATTTTGCATGGCCATGCTTGCAGAGCCATGTTTACATATATTAAATGCTGCTGGAAAACATGTTTTGTCTTTGCCTTGCATCTGAGTACAAAGTATCGAAGATCTTTTTCCAGCATACCCGCCCCTATTCTAGGAATATGGAAAAAATTAATTTTGGCTATAGAACCTTTGCAATAGAATTGTTTTATTGCAAAATAATGCAAACTAGGTATCATTCGAAAGAGCTTAGCCAGTGGGACTTGAATCTTATAAAGGTTATGAAATTTTAATGACTGAAGAGGTTTATTCCCTTGGGAATTAGTTGAGGTATTTTTGCTCTCGATTTTGGAAACCAAATTAGGCATTTTGTGAAACAGTAATGTCTTCTGATTCAGAATATATAAGCAGAATAGTGCAAGAGTTGTTTCTTCTGATTTGGAAAAATCAAATAACTAAGGTTTCAAACTCATATAATGCAAAATTATCACAGCTAAGAAGAATACGGTATTTGCCAAGACACATATTAGAAACAACCTACTACAAATGCATCATATCAACTATAACATATTGTATAGCGGTTTGGGGGACATGTACGCCAGCGCTGTTTCAGGAACTGGAGAAAAAGCACACAAGAGCAGCAAAGCTTATTTACAACATACACAACACGGAATTATCAGCAGAACAAGTGTTGCAACAAGTGAATTGGAGATCATTAGGTTATATATATAAAAAGAGACTACTTTCGATCATGCATGATATCTATTACGAAAGAACACACCCTGATGTACTGGAGCTGTTCAGAAAGAGCGGTCGTAATAAGACAAGATCAAGGAACAACTTTGAAATGATACGACCAAGAACAGAAATTGGTAGAAACTCCATCAGATTCAGAGGACCACAGGCTTGGAACTCGTTGACAAATGACATGAGAGAGTGCATGAATAAAGATACTTTTAAGATGAAATTGAAACATTATAACGACCTTGATAACATCAGCTTTTCAAAAGAAACTAGTTGTATAAAATAAAGAAAAGAAATAGTGACTATTTTTATTTCTAAAAAGAACAATATAATTATTTTACTCATTTAGCACAAAATGTATTAGGCTTTTATTAATTCATTTTTCTTTCATTTTGTAACATTATTAATTTAATTAGTTTAGATGGCAGGTCCACATCAGCTCTTGAGCTGCGCTTTCCAACCTGCCTTAAAAAATAAAGAATGTATGTATTTATGTATGTATGTAAACTGCAAGCTCCGGAATAGACCTTGGTTGAGGTTGTTTCTGTCAAATTATATTACGATTGTATAGGAGCAAAAAATTGACCATCGTGCAATCTATGACAGGCAACGGCCAAACCAGTCACTCTATGTAAAATCTAACTTCATATTACTATTTGTGAAGACCTGCGCTTTTGAATGATGTATGGGAGGTATAAATCCAGCCCTTTTCAGTCCAATTCCACTCCGATGTAAGTCACGGTATGAAGGAAAAACATTTTCTGGAGGACCAACTTTGTTCTGCTCTTTGCCTTCTCACAATTTTCCCCCCTATCATTTGCCTAAATACACAGTTCAACACTTTTCGCCAGAACAAGGCCGGTCATAGTAACGCTGTTTAATTTTACTCAGAATTTACTTGAGATATCTCCATTCTCCATAAAAATACAAAAAAGGATTGTGGCCTTGATTGAGTGCAACAGATCAGTTCCTAAGGGTTCAAGTACGTAAAAATGAAAAAAATTGTCACATACTTGCTGTATTCATATGGAATGACTGATTCAACTGAGTCCAGGGCATTCACAAATAAGTGGATCTTGGGCTGAAAAATGAAGATAAAATGTTTCGATATCTAAGAACAATAGGAGAGAGCCTGTTTAAATGATGTCTAGCCTTGCCGGGATATCTCGCCTAGCAGGGATATCTTACCTGGCAATGACGTTTTTACCTGCTTGTGTTTACATGAGACAGAGGTGGGACGGAATAAAAATTATCCACACTTATTAACAGCTATTGCACAGCCAAGATCAACAAATGCAAAAGTTTGTGTGTGTGCAAGTTATTGCACACGCACAGCAAACTTTCCAGTCTGCTGGCTATGGGGAAGTTGGGGATGGTTGAAAATGCAACAGAAAATAATATAGACCTGACAGTAGTAGTGTCATTTTCGCTGAGACCTTGGGTATGTGGGCAAGGGTTTTTTCAATTATTTTGTCGGCTAGTTTGCACTTTAGCAAACACACTTTTAAAATTTCCCCGCGTTTGAATTTTGTACCAATGTTTCGATGGAAAATGACTCCCTGAGAGTGAAGTATACTTTACTTACTGAACCAGCGGGGGTTTGGGGGTAAAAATTTCCCACAAAAAGAATATATCGATCACCGGTTCCTGCTGCAGATTTAGGCCATGTTTAGGTCATTTTAACGTTCTACCGTAAATGTGAATCAGTCAAATCACATTCGAATTTCCCATTATCCAATCTGATGATAGACTTTCTATCAGTATTGTTTTAGGAAAGCCAATTTGCAATCAGTTTTTACATTATAATTCAATTCAACATCTGTTTTTTCTTGGAAGCTGTGTCCACTAAAGTGCATTTGACCTATTTTTCAAGTGCGCATCTATTGTATTTCGTAAAATCTCAAATGATGTGCAAGTGCCATTCTTCGTACCTGATTAATTATGGGTGTGGACCAGTCTGAAGAGTATGGCAGTTCTTGACGAGATCTCGCGCGTGCAGACCAACAAAGCATTGGCGTGTCGGTGTGCAGGGCCTTTGGTTCCTTTGTTTTTAAAGTAGAGAACAAAAATCTCGTTCAAAATCGGTGTGCACACAAAAATTTAGTAAACAATCTTGTGCGTGCAGTTGCCACACTCTGCTGCAGACTGGGGTGTGGACAAGTTAGGTGGCCCTTCCTTCTTCATCATATCTATCTTTGCACATCTATCCGTGGCAAAGAAATCACAAATGATAAGTTTACTTTCCCCGTACATTACAATTATTTCATTCCCTAAACTTCATGTACGCAACGGACTGCAGGTAAGGAAATTGAGGGCCTAAACAAAGGAAGGGCCTACTCGAACTACGGTTGCGGAACGCGACTTATACTTACATTGCAATTGAGTTTTTGATGTCCTTGCTTGCAGTATGAGATTGGAGCCAAGCCAGGCAGATAAAAACTATTTACTGAAAGTATACAGAGGCAAAAAATAAGGATACTTGGCAGTTTCAACGGCATTTTGCTGCTTCAACAGGTCGCTATCGTCGAACCTTTAGCTTTCGGTGCTCGCAGAAGCACTGTGCGCAGAAGTGAGTTACGTTGACGACACTAAGGCATCACGGGAAGAGCCAAGCCACGTCTATTCTGTGACGTCATTTGCGAACACGACAAAACGAAGAATGAAATTTTGAAAAGCTTTCGCTGCACAAAGCCACATCTTTTTCAAAAAGCTTTGTCAAAGCTTTTTGAAAAAGATGTGGTCGGTCAGGGCAGTAGCACCTACTGTTCCTGGGGGAGGGCTACTTCCCCCTTTGTTTTCACTGCACAATACCCAATGCTCTCATTGAGTTTTAAACAATGCAGCCCCAAAACTTTCCATTTCGTTCGGTCCTTGGTGTGGTTGCTGTTTTGGCAACTAGGGGCAGTGCCCCACCTGCAAATCTCAAAGAAAGGTAAACAAATTTCGTCAGAAAATCAATAAATAATTCTTCATATGATTTAAATTAATCATTTTCTAATTTAGGGATTGTATTTGAAATTCTTGAATGAGCCCCATGGGCCTCGTTTATACCACAGGGAAACCAGATTAACTGTTGATTTTTGTAGTTTTTGTTATTTGGTAATTTATTCTATTTTTGTATTAAATCAACCTCCTGTTATTTTCCGTGATTCTATTGTGCTGCGCGGCAAACTTCCACTGCCAAGGAGCGAAGGGAAGGAAACTGCGAAGTTTCCATCCCTTCGCTCCTTGGCAGCTTGGCAGTGGAAGTTCGCTGCGCAGCACAATAGAATCACGGAAAATGACAGGAGGTTGATTTAATCATGATTTAATACAAAAATAGAATAAAATACCAAATAACAAAAACTACAAAAATTAACAGTTAATCTGGTTTCCCTGTGTTTATACTATTGAAAGAGTCACGCTGCGATTTCTCCTCTTTGTAGACTTGCCCCAAGTCTATTCCATGAAGTCCTTCCGACTGATCCCTTTCCCATAGTTCCTGGATCCGCCCTTCGCTCCTTGGCAGTGGAAGAACTATGGGAAAGGGATCGGTCGGAAGGACTTCATGGAATAGACTTGGGGCAAGTCTATCCTCTTTGATGCTATCGAACAAGCTGCGATTTCTTCTCCTGTCTGTTTCTGTCACGTTTCTGGGCAAATATTTTTCTGCCCCTCTAAGGTCCTTATTGTCATGCGCACTACAGTGTTTTGGTCATGCATGAAGTTAGCTGATTGGTCAATTTTCGTAAAATCTGGGCAAAACTTATTTCGCCCTCCCTGTTCAACAACAGCAACAATCACGTAGGTGCTTCAAACATTTAGGCCTGTTGTGAAAAGAACGAACGATAATGTGATATGAATTCTGTAAAAACTCTTCAAAATCAGCCGTTCTTCAAAAGAAGTCTGGAAGGGAAATTAGAAATAAAGCGTTTGGGGCCACATTGACCAGATTTGCTGACGAAGTCATCATGGCGTAGATTTACGAGGAGCTGGTGTTCTAGGTACGAGTGGCTTTACATGTTGTGGCGAGTCTGGGAAGGTTTACTGTTTTCCTTGCCTCCTGTTTGGCGAGTCTCAGCGAGAAAAAGCTTGGACGCAATCTGGTGTTAGCGACTGGAGACATCTCTCAGAAAGAGCAAAGAGGCCTGTAAAGTGTAACTGCCATGTCGAAGACAGGAGAGCAAAATTTCTCTTCAAGGAATCAAACTGACCTCTGAAAATTTTTACTTTTATCTGTGTGTTGTCTATTTTGTTGTGTTTTACAATGTTCTTTGGAGAGAAATAAAACTTTTTACAGAAATTTGAGAGCAAAGGTTTAACTCAATCAAGGCAAGAAAACATCTTTCAAGCCGTTCTGCCATAAGTGGGCTCTTGCAGAAGAAAAACTGGGTCTACCAAAAGTTCTACACAAACTTTCTGGAAAATACATGAAAAAGGGCGTTGCCTGGGTTTTCCGAGCGTTTGAAGGGCGTGGCCACTAAAAATTTTCCTAGGGGCTTCGCCACCAGACCCCCTCATTTTTCCACAGTTGCCCCACCAAATATTTTAATCACCAGCCGCCACTGGCTGTTTATGAATTGCTTGGGCTGCATATTTTTTTATAAGCAAGCGGTGGTCGAAAAGTAGGCATTTTAAGCAAATTCAGTACCAAAAATGAAGTAAGAATTGTTGAGAATTTATTCCAAATTCACAATACATCATCTTAATCTCAAATGAAGAATTCCTGAAAATTTGTTTCCATGGGCTTTGGCCAAAATTAAAAGTGAGTGGCTCAATTTAATCCACTTCTCAACTATCAAAATTGTAAAATAAAGTTTTTCTTATTTCAAAAATGGCCTTCTAGTAATGATAGGGAAACTGTTGAAATGTGTAATTATGCTCTTTCGTTAATGTTGAGCATCAAAAAGTCAAAATTTACATGATAGTGAACAGCCCATTTTTGGCTGCATTTAGGCAGTTTGAGAAACAGGACTTTAGGCTAAATCCCGATTTCAAAACTTAAGTTGAAGCCTCAGTAAGATGTTTATATTAAAGTTTCATAAGTTGCTTTCAAAGTTTTCCCTGTACGATTTTTCAAACAGTGTGTACATTCTTCTTACTCAACCGGTATAGCAGAGGTTGCTCATGAACTTCAAAAACCAATGTAAACGAACGATTTGATAAATTTCTGGTAATGTATGCATGCTTGTATCTGCGGTTGGCGTATCTATGAGATACTTCCAGTGTTTAATGTGACTGGCTCCATAACAATGTATGCAAATGAAGGTAATGTTTATTTAAGAAAGGTGGCGGATTTGCTGCCGGTAAGTAAGGAATCTTTACGTTTGAAAATATAGCGAAACAACTGCAGCCGATTTAAAACAAATAACATGCATTTTTTATAAGAGACTAAGAAATTTGCTCAGTACCCATATTTTTTTGATAAGATACTAAGAAATTGACCCAATACTGAAAATTTCTTAAATTTATCAGATTTTGAGTACCCACAGTTTCTTAGAATGTTCCTAAAATTCACGTTATATTATCAGTGGGGGATCTCCTGTGCCTTCTTGAACATTTCAAAGCCAGTTATAATGAAACCACACCTCTGTTTATGCATCACTCAAGTAGTATCGATTAATAATAAAGTACAACAAAAAAGTGGAAGTATGGTTCAGGCGAAATAAAAAGCTTCAGACTATTTTAAAGGTTTCTAAAGTAACATTTTTCCAGTACTCGAGTTTCTTAATTTCTTCTCAAAAATGCGTGTCCTGAAAGTTTCTTGAACTTATATCAGATTTTGAGTAACGAAAGTTTCTTAACAGTGTCTAAGAAGGTTCCTCAATTTTTTCGTTCTATTTTATGGGGTTCTGTGCTTTCATGAACACTTCATAACCAATTTCATGAAACCATGCCCTTAGACTGAAGACGTGATTCCTGGTATTTGTTCAATGTTTTTAATCTGATGTTTTTATTTTCTCTCATACAATTATTTTCACATTATTCTCATATTATTATTTTACAATTATTATTTTTATTTTCTCTCATACAGTTTGAAGCCATAACTATCATTCAATTCAATGCTGAAAACTGAGACTCATATAGTCAGTCTACATGCCCCTTCTAGACATTAATGCGGCATTAAATTCAATTTGATAATCATTCCTTGTGAGTTTGGAGTATGCTTCGAAACCAGGTAGCTTCTAAAGCACGAATTCCCACAAATTTCAAAGCCATTTTAAATTTGCAAGATGCATAAATAAATTTCGTCCCGACACAAATGCACATGAAGAAATTTTCATGATCGGTAATATATTCAAATTTTGATGATTTTTCAAAACGTGCAACTCTCTCTTTACTAACTCGGTAGTTAGTGAAGCGAACGACCACTGTTGCCGTACAGGTCTGTACAGGGTGTCCCAAAAAAGTACCCTCATTTAAAAAATCTCCAAAACTCGATTATCAAACCCATCATAAAATTTTCTTCTTGATCTCTTTTGTCAATGATCCAAAAATGTTTAAAGATGATAAAGTGTTTCTTTTCATACTTAAAGGGTACAAAATGAGAGGCTGGAAAACATTATTCTGAGCAATACTCTTTAAGCAACATTGTGAATCTTGTGTAAAGAGCCATTATTCTGAGATAATTCATTATCCTTCAAGTCTACAATGATATTTTGTTTTTCTTTCTGACATTTATGACCAAACTAGAAGCTTAATATGAAGAAATGTATTAATCTGGTATGCTTCAAATCCAGGTAGCCCTAAAAAGAGCTTAAAACCAATCACAAGATCAGACATACTGGGAAAATAAATTGGTATTTGATCTACTTGCCAAAAAAAAAAAAATTTAAAGATCGGCCATGTAATCAATTTTTGTTGATTTTTCAAACAGGAGTACTTTTTTGGGACACCCGGTAGAAGATGCATCTCATATTGAACATTTACAATCTTTCTTGAAGAATAAATCAAATCTTTCAAAAAGGTAAAGAGAGAACAAGAAGAGACAACACTGGGCTAAAAAATTTGATGAATAGAGTTTTCTAAAAATACATAGTTTTACAATTCGCACCATTCTCACAAAAAGATCGCTTCGCAATGCCATCAGCTCCCAAAACATCTCTGGCAAAGAGCTGTGATTTGATGGCCTGCAAAGTAGTGCACGCTAATGATCTATTGCTACAGCAAACAAAGGAGGATTGTTTGATAGCAGCATCGGACAATACTTGATTGACAACTATAACAAAAAGTCTTGTGATGGAAAACAAAAGAATAGACAATTTCGACATTCAGAAAAAGGGTCAGGGGAGAGCACTATTTTCTGGTAAATGGCGGACACAAATCTGGTAAATGGCTTCCACGGGGCTTCCACGGGTGATAAATTGAGTGAAGTTCCTACAAGTCTGTTGGTCTTAAATTTAGGGTGAAATTTATGTTTATGGCTTTCAGAGGTTCCAAAGTGGAATTCTATACGGGTTTTTTTTAACTTTCTATAAAAAATCAGAAGCTATAGCAAAGGTCAGGGGGCGGGGTACTTAGCATATTTTACTGATGGGATGCGCACTCCTATCATTTTCGCCTCTCTTTTCTAGCGCGGGGTATCGAAAAAAGGCAATTTTTCTAAAGCCGGTTATCAAAAGGGATATTTTGTTAGCGCGGGTTGTTATTTCAATGTTGCACAGTGTATTTTTTACGTTTTGGAATATACTTTTCGCCGATTTTTTCTAAAGTCGGGTATTATTTGGGAAGGAAAATTCTAGAGCTGGGTCAAAAAACTATTTCTTGGAGTGCACACCCCCGTACCAATTGAAGTCAAGTAGCCCCCCCCCCCGGAGCAAGGGACCCTGGGGCGTAACCTATTGGGCATCTTCTGAAAACTCTAGACATCCGAAAAATCGCAAGGAAATGGATTGACACATTGTTAACTTTTACCGTATTAGTAAAAATTTGGATTCTTCCATTCAATCACTCGGATCTCTACTTTTCAAACAAGGCATTTGTCGGAAGAGATTTCTATTTCTAGAGAGTCCAACTTTCAAACGATTTTTGATACTTTGTGTGACAAAAGAATACGCCTTTCAATAAAATAAGTAAGTTCCATCAATAAAAATTAGTAAACGCCCTACGTTCTATTTTTGAGTCACACCTGCTTTGTTTAGCTGCCAATCAACCATGATTCAATACCACTGTTACAAAACCCTACCTGCGTTGCTGCAACACACGATAAACCTAAGAAACCTATTTCTTCTCCTTGATGCTCCTCAACGTTTTTTGAAGAACGTAAGCGGCTGGCTCAATTCTCTTGTAATAATTCTGCTTCGTTTCAATAATCTCAAACCCGAAGTTTCTGTAGAAATCAATTGCACCATCGTTGCTTATTTGAACATGCCTAAAATAAAAGAGAAAATGCTTAAAATCTTACAATTCAAAAATTATAGATACTCTACAGATATTCTACATAAATCCTATGGAATTTTAAAAGTCGAAGATCTCTATGAAGCAGAAATTGTCAAATTTATGCATAAAGTGTAACATAATTCAGAAAAACTTCCAACTGCATTTCAAAACTATTTTGAAACCAACGAGGGCAAATTACGAAACAAGACAAAGAAAAGACTATAAACTATGCAGAACACGTAAACATTGGGGTGACCAAATGCTTAAAAACAAAGGTGCAAGACTCTCGAATAGCCTTCCAGAAAATATAAAATAAATCAATAATGCAAAAATATTATCTGAGAAAATAAAGAATCTTTTTGCGTTTAATGTACACTTTTAGTATCATATATGGAGAGGCTCGTGATGAATTCAAATACTCAGATGAACATTTATAAACAGTATACTTACAAGTAAATGCTGTCGAAATTGCCATCTTTTTCGCAAATTTTCAACACATGTTCGACCATTGTTGTACCTTTGAAAAGATGGTGCTATTTATAATATTTGGATTGTAGGTAAAGTCATTCGCACAGATGCGGAATGACCTTTTTCGACCTGAAGAATTTCCTGTGCACTATTTTCATCAAAATTTCCTGGTAGTGGATATTTTCGAGCCCTGTATCAGAGAAAAAACAAGCATTTTTCTGAAAACGTATGAACTTCGTTCTGTTATTATTCATTTTCAGTTCACACGAAATTCGCAGGCCCTCTTCTGTGATCCCTTGGATGTCTATCATTTTGGAAGAGCTCAATGGAACGGGACACAAAATATCGCACATGATGCCATTTTTATAAGGATAAAAAAGAACGCTTTTCGATGAGCATGGATTGTTTTCTTATTTCATATTTCAATTTATTAAGAAGGGTGACCCTTCAACCTAGTGGTTGATTTTCAAGGGGCCCTTGCAAGTCAATCTTTCTGGCAAAATGGTAAGAACGGAAACTTGATGTGAAGGAGTGAGATTCATTGTTACAGCCTGCAAAGTTAAATCAAAATGAAAACTGACGTCTTACCAATTCCAAGTCTCCTGTAAGGTGCAAGGCATCCAAGAGTCATAATATAAAGTCTTCGTGAATTATCAGACTTGTCAACTCTGCAGCAAACCGCACCAACCACAATATCGTTATAATATGCTGTTGATAAATAGGAAAAGGTGCTACAATAGAATGGGGAACCAGCTTTTTTAGTGACGAGCCGGGTGCGCCAAAAAAGTATGCATATTCTGAAAGGAAACTCGATTTCTCTACAAATGTTTGGAGTATGCAACCTGGTTCCGAGGGCCAGTTTCCTACGTCAATACTCCAGTTTCCCAAAAAGGCTGCCATGCTGGATTTCAACAGCCTCTTTTTGGGTCATGGGAACGAGGTTGTGGAGTATGCAACAAAAATGGACACGATTGTATGCATTTTAACTACTTATTTCACAGTTTTGTTTCGTAAAGATTTATCGACCTTATTCTGCGCTATACTCTTCAAACCATTGTCGTAAATCTGGCCTAAGAGCTATTTATTTTTAGATTTTTCATTATCTTTCAAGTCTACTTACAATGACAGTTTGTGTTTCTTTCTGACATTTATAACCAAACTAGAAGCTTAATTATACAAAAAGAAATTAATCTAGTAATCATAGTAACCGGTAGCAAAACAATTTTTGCAATTTTTTCATATTTGCTGAGCACTGGGAATATTTCTAAATTCGTGGAAAGGACCAACCTTCTATCAAATCAATATGGATTTCCTCACACAAACGAACAATACAAAAGAACATTTCTTCTCCCACAAGAGTTAAAAAACCAAGCTTTATGAGAAGTATTCATTGCATTACAAACCTTACTTATTTATAAACCTAAATTAGCGAAGATTCGTTTTTGACTCTTGAGGGAGATGACATTTCCGTTTGTAGAGGAAGTCCCTGACAATTTGATTGCTCAAAGGTTTTGGTCTTTTTCACACATTTCGAGATCAAGGATTCGTTGCAAATTCTATTATACCTGTATTTCAAGCACTTGGAAAAATATAAGAAAAACCTCAAACAATTAAAATTATCTGGCCTTTCAACTATCAACCACACGTTGATTCGTTGAATCCACTGAACAATCCATGAGTAAAAATGCATACTTTTTTCACGCACTCTGTAGAGCCCAGCAGGGGAGCCACTCCTATACTTTTCTATAGTATCATGCTCGTACAAAGGTGCAACATACGCACCCTAAACGCTGACCTTTTTAAGCAAAATACATACCCTAGTCGCGGAAAATTTTCTTGAGAACATACCTTTTCCCGTGTCACATTGAATTTGTCAAGTTTAGGTACCCTAATCGCGGACAAGTCACTTATCAAAATTGTTGATATGGCCAGTGTGATTATGTGTGATGAATCAGCAACGAAGAGTTAAACCTAAAGTAGCTGAATTTGCTTAACACATTTTCCTAATTCAAATTCTAAAATGCTTGTCCTAATTTTAAAATGCTTGATTAAAAATATCATAACAGAAGCGTTTCGATTTATCAAATGCAAAAAAATACATCCTTTTTTTAAATTATGGTCGAATTGGCACCCCTAAATGAGGGCCCGCGTGGGCTCATGCCTACGTTGAAGAAAGGTACCCTTTCCCGCGTTTTTTTGTACGAGCATGATAACACATCAGGTACCAAGTGGCCCCTGGGGTAGAGCCATTCAACGAAAATTTCTTGCTAAAATACTAAAATCTTTTGGCAAACTTTTCATAAAGTGGCGAGTTAGATTCCTTCCTTCCATCTTAGCTTCCGATCCATACCACTTTGAATCTAATCCAATCAAGATCGTTTAATAAAAAGAATCTGAACAAAGCAAAACAAAAACTAGCTCCAACTGAAAGCAGATCTCAAAATGGGAATGGTGTGCTTCAAGTGGATCATTTGTAAACTCAAGACCAAAACTGGTTTTTGATCAGATCCTGTTCTGTCCTACTCCTGTTCTTCTTGTGTAAACAGAGTATAAAGATTTTTCAAATATAAGACTCTACAATACAGTAAAAACCCACGCATAAGGACCTACAATTTTGCAAGTCAGCCTGGGTTCTTAAACAATGAATACAATGGATTGGTTCTTATAAAATGGTAGTCTAACTGGATAGGTTCTTAATCCACTAGGTTCTTATACAAGGGGTTTTACTGTAGTATAGGCATTTGGTACATTTGGTACTGTTGTCTGGCCTGAGTCCTTACGAAATTCTTAAAAACTCTTTTTCAAGACTTCTTGCAGACTTTCGTACCTCTCAAGAATTCTTATCTGTATTTGGAGAATTCTCAAGAATTCCATTGGAATTCTTTGATCTTAATGCACACTTTTATGTTAGGTGGTAGGTTAGCCTAGCAGTGGTTAGCAAGCTCGCCTTCTGTGAAGTCCTAGGCTGGCTGCCTAGGGAAATACCACCATACCACTCATCCTGAAGAGTTCTGTACGCTTCTCATCTCAGAGAAAAGCTTAAAGTGCTTAGGATGAGGTGCCAGTAGGGGTCGTCTTCTTGGCTTCAGCACTGACCCCTTGTGTGCGCTTTGAGGAGATGATACGATAAAAAGACACCAGGTCTGTACTGTACATCTGCTTTTGACTTGCTATTCTTCACTCCACTTTAATTTTCAAATCCCAAGAATTATACCAACTGTAAATTTGTAGCCATCCGTTATCATGTAATATGTATCTGTATAGCAAACATGCTCTTCGGATCCTCTATAAAGACTACGAATCGTCATTCGAAACATTGCTCACTCAAAGTGGCAGCTTTAGTATAAATGTAAAAAACTTGCAGAAACTGATGACAGAAATTTACAAGTCCATGAATCACCTGAATCCTTTGCTTGTGTGGGAATTTTATGAATAGAAACATGTAACGTACAATCGAAGAATACAATACTTATGCAAACTGCCAACAATTAGGACATTGGGCTATGGACTCGAATCACTGTCTTTCAGAGGTATTTTCCTCTGGAACACTCTTGATGACAGTATCAAACAAGAACCAACACTATCGGCTTTTAAAAAGAGGATCAAAGACTGGGCTGAAGATAAATGCACTTGTAAAATATGTCGCTAATTATATAATCTCTTTTCTTTACTGATTTTGTATATATTATGTTTGTAAATAGTTGGTTTGAATTAGTATTTTCCTTATACTACTGTAAATACCAACTTTAAATATTGATATTGAAAAAAAAGGATACATACCTAATTTTGCTAGTTCTCCTACTTCAAGCACATCTTTATAGAACTGAAAAAAAAATAGACCAAACATAAATGATGGCCAAATCTTCAAATCAGAGAACAGTCATTTGAGCAAAAGAGCTATACAACCTAATTCTTAATTTAACTAAACGATATCAATGTATATAAATACAACATGCCAAATAACATTGTTTTTTTCATACAGCCCAATGCTTCTCTCTTGAGTCTCAGCATCTAACAGCCAACTGGCTACAATGGTTCTATAACAAATTTTAATCCAGACTGAAAATTGTGGTATATATTTCCATTGAGATCTCACATTCAGAGGCTTCATCAGGTCCTAAAAAGAACAGTAGGTTAAAGTGCAGAAGAGTGCCCAACAAATGATTTGTTCACTTACAATAGTTTTAGAAACCTATGTGGACTATTGCAATCTGTGTTCAGAAATGTTTGTGATACCAATGTCACACTTTTTTTAATGCCAGCCAATGGATCCAAACTCGTGATCTTCAGCACAGGAGGCAAATGGGCTTATCAGTAGGCCTCCCAACCACCACTTACTCGATATAGAGGCTCTCGTTGGGGGTTTTTTTTTCTATATTGCTACCTAGTATCCGAAGGTAGTTTTTAGGACACTGAGAAGCTAAGCTTATCGAGCAATGTCCTGGTCCTTCCTCTCGATGTGACCACACCTCGCGATTCCTTTAGCCTGGAATTACAGAGAGTTGGCGACTCTCTTCACTCTACGTAGCAGGTTCGAAAGGGCGGGGACTCGAACCACCAACCCTCAGGTTGGTAGTCAAGCGCGCTACCGTTGAGCCATCCCCGCTTTTTTTGGGAGTTTTTGGGGTTTTTGGGAGCAAGGGAGCAGGACCTAAACAGGGCTTGGTGCAAGGGGGCACAACTATAATAATGCAGGGAAGCAGGGAGAATATAAATCTTTGGGGAAGATGAAAGCGCTGGGAAATCCAGTCCAATTTTGAAGGGAGCATCATGCTTTCTAAGGGGGAGAAAAGGAGCAATGACCCCCCTAGTAGAGCCTCGATGTAATAACAAAACTTGAAAATCGATCATAGAAGTCCTCACAGACATACCTTGTCATTATATGCAACAGGAAAGACAACAGAATTCAACTTCTTCAACTGCTTGATGTTGTGTGGAGTAATGTCACCCAATTCTACTCTCCCCATTCTGCAACAGAAGCAAAAGAATAACAAAACTGTTAGCTATTTGCATGTCTAATAGCTAATAACAGTAAACTTCACCATAAAACCAGGTTCAATCCAATAAAGAATAATACTGTTTCAGTTCTGACAACAAATAATTTTTCTAGGTCAGATGATGCCCGACAAAGGAGGACAGCTGTCTTTCATTGTTGATGGATTATTTGACCCAACAAAACAATTACTGAAGATTTTTTTATGCCAAGTCACATGAAACATAAAAACTGTGACGTAATTGACATCAAGGATTTAAAAATCAGTGGTGGCATGGCTCTGAAAAGTCACTACCGGATAACTCAGCAAAAACCAATGCTGAAGGTCAGGTGTTGTGGCGCCGCCGTGTCGTAATCCACTGGCTTTGCAGCCAGAACGTCAGGCAGACGGGGTTCAAACCCCACCAGCACCTCTTGAGCATCATGACAAGGGGTTGCAAACTCGATTAATTTTTTTTGAAGGAGCAACTTGAGAAAATCCCCCATGACTCCTGAAAGGAGAAGAGGCTGATTTAAGCCACGTAAATTTTCATCTCTCATTGAACATATCGGCTATTAAACAAGGAAGTTTCCTATAGTCAAGATGGGAAATTTCCTAATGTCCCAATAGACTGACTACACGAGTCTCAGTTTTCCGCATTGAATTGAATGATGGTTATGGCTTCAAACTAAGACTCATGACACTACAGTTTCAAAATAGAGATTATATACTGTAGGCCATCAGCGCCGGATTTTGGGTGTGGCCGATCAGATCACTACATTCTTAATAAGGTTAGACCACATGCATATTCTTAGCATTTGATTGGCTGATTAGATCAAAGTTCAACTTTTTGAAGCAAAGGGAAGTTCACAGCGACGATCAATTTTTGGTTCAACATTTGAAGGATAGATGACAATTGATTTTTCTTCAGATTTTAGTCCCTGCTTAGAATCTGTTTGGTTGTGAGTCCTTGTATGAGAGAAAATAAAAAATCAGATTAAAAAAGCGCTACCCCCTGTTTTGGCAAAACCTCACCAAAAATTGTGAATGTCTCCCTCCTTTTCTCAGGGTTGATATCCAAGGGACATAACAGATATGTACAAAAAGGGGCCAGATACTAGAATACCCTAAAAGATAAATCTAATGTAAAACATGCATGGAACTCTATTGTTTTCTGAAAACAGACCCATTTTAATTGATTGTTTCATCATAACTCAGTCAGTTATTTGTTTTAAGTGGGCTGTCGGGATTTTCTAGCTACTTAAAGCTAATTTAGGCCCACTATGCATGCCGCATCCAGGCATGGGACCCAGGTTTAACGTTGGACATGGAAGGTACTTTGTATGGACAGCAATATTGGGAGAAGAGCCCACCAACATTTCTTGTCATTGACTGCCTATTGCTCTCTCACTGGTTACATAACTTTGTTTATTTTATTCTGAAAATTTGTTTCAACAAAATTGTTGTTTTTCTGACTCTTACAGCTCTCAAAGGGGTTCACCGGTAAAACAGGATTGTTGATTTTAGATAGCGCATTCAGGATTTTAAAAGCATGTGAACGGTTTTCCACAACTGCTGCTTGCACAGAAACGGACCTTGTTGACAGAAATCAGGCCATGTGATTTCACAAATGTGGGCATGCATTGAATTCCTTGTGTGTAAAAATATTAGGCGGGTATGCCAAAATCAAAATGGATGCAAAACTAATAAAGATGCAGAGCTGGTTTTATCACGACTCGATTCTACAGGCCCCACTCCATATTTGATCTCCTGCATTTGGTTAAAATCTCGTCAAAGAAAAATCCTCGTCATCAAATTTCATCCCTTCGAATATTGGCCTATGTTCAAATATTTATTGGGAATGCTAAAAATAAGATAAAGCTTCCAGAATTTCACATGTTACGTGAATTATATACCAGGAATAACAAAACAAATCCCACTTCTTTCTACCGTTTCATCATCGTTAATTTTGGAAAAATGTGATCAACTCTCCAGTCCAACTTTTGTTGTTGCAAACACCTAGGAAGAGTTGCGTAACAAAAGTTTGTGCAAGGCTGATATCTCCCTAGCCTGCATCACAGACCATAACTAGAGGGAGTTATGGTCTGTGGGATGGAGTCACTTTTGTTGTCCCAATGACTTCAGTATAGACAAATTAAACAAACAAAGAGCTAGACAAGCCAATATCATTATTTGAATAACCATGGAATAAAAGATTCCACAAGATCTCTGTGAAACTGGGACAACAAAAGTACCTCCATCCCACAGACCATAACTATGGTCTGTGACGCAGGCTAACATCTCCCATATGACACAACGAATTGATACCTTTGAGACTAGATAGATCGCACACCTCTGAGAATAGATTGCAGGGGAGATTTCCCAATACAGAAGGTGCAGGTTTCCAATATGACAAAGCGATTTGCTATTTTTAAGAAAGGTTTTGTTTTTTGTTTACTTTGCTCTGGTAGAGTGAACTCAGAGTGCCCTCAGGGGTGTGCAATCTATTCTTAAAGGTATCAATTCGCTGTGTCGTATGGGAGACCTGAGCCTTGCACAAACTTTTGTTTTACGCAATTCTTCCTAGAGTTCGCAACAAGAAAACTTGGACTGGAGAGTTCGCTGCAGAGACTGCGAAATTTCATCACATTTTGTCAAAATTAACGATGATAAAACCGTCAAAAGAAGAAGGTTGTCTTGATCTTATATATCTACTTTCTGCAATCCTAGTGCTTGGTGCTAACACTGTGAATTGAAGGTGAACTGAAGGTGAAGTTGTCGTTTTTAGCACCAAGCGCTGGGATCACCGGAGTAGAGAAGACCAAATCGAGTCTGCAACCCCTTGTCATGACCCTCAAGTGGTGGCCAGACCAGTGCCACGCCCTTTTTATACTCAGGAAACACCCTTTTTACCCTCAGAAAACACCCTCATTTGTTTATCAAACTCTAGAGATAACTACTTAACCCCTCTTAAGATATTTTCTCGACGGATTTAGACGAATTGGAAAACTGACCTCAGACTTGTTCCCCC
>REGM01000030.1:371497-390527 GCA_004194415.1 Aurelia aurita
AATCTGGTAAATTTTGTGAAGTAAAACAAAAGTTTGACCCTCGTTCTCAGTAGAAACGCTGCTAGCTGTGGCTTAGTCTTATGATCTAACTGTCAGTTGAGGCTTTTTGACTTCCAACACTGGACTCCTGCTTAGAAACCAAAACACTGAAGAACAGTATTCTAGCAACAGCCACTGCAAGAAGTAATGACATAACGCTGCCAACGAAACCGGTAGGCCCCAATTAACAGTTTGATGGGGGTACAGTAATGCCTGGTTCGAAAGTTTACTCCCCAGTTAAAAATTGAAATACGAAATATGGAAAATATCAAAACTGCCACAGCTTCAAAGAAGCTCATTGCTCCCATCCAGAAATGTCTGAGCTCTTTTACGGACATACACGAGAAGGTCGGCATGTGCTCTTTCCTGTGAAGCTGTTTTAGGGTGTCCTGTACCAGCGTTCTTCGTACATGGCTAATGGGCCCCTTTAATTAAAATATTTATCAGCTTAAAATAACAAATCACTTCCCTGGCGTCCAGGACTCTCACGCGAACGCGGTCAAGTTGACTCAGGGAACGAAGCTGTTCATATCTTTGAGTTTGTGCGTATCACGGCCGCCATTATGAAATTTCTAAAATTTCATGGTACAAACTTTTTGAGTCAAGATTCGGATTCAGCACAATCGGATTTCCGCAATTTTTCATATTCTTAGCCTGTGTAATATTGATGTTATGAGTACTTCAAATTTTTTACAGGGTGTTTCGGAAAAAACACAGCATAATTGAAAATCTCCACAATATAATAAGGGACGAGGGACGGTGCAACATTTATTTGAAACATAGAATTGTTCATTTTGAGAACAAAATTTTAAATCATGCAAGATGAGGAAGTTCCTAAAGAGAGAGATATATGTAAAGTGATGTAAAATTTGCATGTCAATTGTTTGCAAGAACCAGTCAATCAGTCAAAAAACTTTTCATCTTCAAGGTCACTTTTTATGTTGACAAAGACTTGTATGAACAAGAATTGATTTTTTATTATCACTACCTAATTCATCTGTAGTATATTACATCTAATGCTCTGGAATACGGGGCAGGCAACCTGTCCCAATATGACAAAAGGCCCTAGGGACGAGGCTGCGGGGCAGGTACATTTTTTAAGAAAAGGGTGACAGGGCAGTTAATTCTATCGCAAAAAATTTTAGACGGGGTGGGCAGATTTTTTGCAAGAATTTTTCTTTTGAGTGGCATAATGGATCTCCGTCACGTCACTCTGCCACGGCGCTTCGCCCTCGATATATTACAAACGAAATAAAAAAGAAGAAAAATACTCGATGTATCATCTGATAATCTAATTTTTAATTCAGCGTTTCCTAAAGCCCGTGGTCGTTCGCTAAAGTGGTGTATTATCTTGTGATTTATAACTTTAAAGTCGTACCTTCTTTTAGCCTTTTAGCTGTGTTTTTAGGAAATTTAGGGTTCTGAATTTTAATTATTGATTTTAGCGTAATTTTATGCTTTTAAAAACTTCTGCAACAATTTAATATGACGATGATGATATGATGATTATCTGGTGTTTCAAACAAAGATTTTTCTGTTTTACTCATCTGAGCTTGTTTGCAGTATATTTCAAAACCAGGTAGCCTTAAAGAGCCAAAGTTGCTACATCCTAAACCAGTCAAAACGATAAGCTAAATTTGAGAAAATAATTTGGTTTGCCAAAAAAGAATGTCGAGGATAAGGAACTTTTCTTTGCTATAATTCAATTCATGCAATCTTTGATATCTTGACGTTTTCAGAATTACAGATTTTTTCTTTTTATTGAAGGAACTCATGAAAAGTTTGGAAAAAAATCAAAACCATCGTAAATCCTAAATGTTAGTAGAGGAAAACCCATACAAACCTCAAGGAGACCATAGTTTATGAAGGTTTATGACATAGGGGTAAGCATAAATCTGTAGTTTTCTGGTTAACCCCAAAACTGGTTGAAACACAGAAGACGCTGTAATTCTGAAAATACGCAATCAAGATATCAAAAATCGCAAAAATGTAATCATAGCAAACTTACCTGATATTTGAAATTTCTTTCAAGCCATTCAATCAAACGGATTAACCACTTTTTTAAGATTTTACGCCGATGTTACTAGCCTGCGCGCAGCCTCAACACTCCTCCGCCTAAGTGTAGACGGAGGAGGACGGAGGAGGAGTGAAGTTCTACACTTAGGCGGAGGAGTGTTGAGGCTGCGCGCAGGCTACGATGTTACCTGTTACTTGTTATTACTTTATTTATTATTAATTATTTTTATTACCGTAGCGCTCTTTATTTGAATAGAAGCTATCCAGTGTATACACTATCCAGTGTATGGTGGGAATATTCACTCTTGTAGTAAACAAACACTTAGCACTTATCACTTAGCTATTCCGGGAACTTAGCTTCCTGACACTCGTTATGGTGTGAGTGAGAAGACCCTTAGATTTAGAAAGACCGAACATTCGTTTTCAGAAGGCGGTCAGCGAGCGAAGGTCTATTTTATCCACAGTAAAGTTTTTTTTCGAACCAAAGAAGCTGAGAGGTAGTCCCGTTGCAAACTATAAGTGCTATTTGCTGTGTCCCCGTGTCACACAGCCAGCTATTTGGAGTAGTTTGTTTATTTAAATTTTAAACACAACTAGGAGAAGAAAGAAGGCCAAAGAAGGCCACGAAACGACAGATCAATGTGTCTCCTCATTACAGTAGCTTGTTTATTTGGTGTGATTCTAAATGCAGCACAAATTGTCCTGATGATACGAAAGAAGAGAACTAAACTGCCCTTTGATAAAACGCTCATCAGCTTGGCTTCAGCGGATCTTCTTTCGTCATTGTTTTGGGGTTTATATTGGCTGAGTTTAGGGTCCACATTTTCTGCAATTACCAAGATTGGATCATTTTTCTCGATAATCTCTTCTCTCTTGCATGCTGTTTTCATCGCAGCCCAACGCTTTTTTGCTGTGTTCCTACCAATCAAATTTCGCGTATATTTCACATCGAAACGTTGCGTTGTATGTCTGCTAATAGTGTGGTTGATTTCTCTATCATTGGGTATTTCAATGGCAATGTATAGCAAATTATCTACTTTGTCATATGTTATCTATCCAAGCGGTACCCTTCTTGTTATGTGCTACTGCATGATTTGCCACCGTGTTCATTTACAAAGAAGATCTGCAGTCGCCATGTCAACGCGTTCGCGTCAGCAAAATGGCTCGACTTACAAGATACACGTATATTCAATCATCATCACCACAGTTTTCCTTCTATGTACAATACCATTTGCTGTTTTTGCACAGCAACCTGCACCTGACTACTGTTATGAATCCATCTTGATTTCGGTAAACCCTGTTTTTGATGCCGTGATGTATTTTGGCTTTAACCATTTGAAAAAGTGCAAACGTTGCTGTTGTTGTCGTAGAGTGATGAACAGTAGTCAAGCAAGAATAGATGTGCCATTGCCAGCGACGAGAGCAAGTAACAATGAGCAGCCTCAAATACAGGAGAGCAATCTCTAACCTTGTAGGGAGCGTGTACTGGGTGTTGCAAAGGGAACAGTTTTGATGCCCCTCTCTCCGGTCGAAAAATATCAAATTTCTCCAAAACGAAAGGTCTGACATAAATGAAATAGTAATTTTCTTAAAGCCTAACTCCTGTGCTTTTGTTTGATTTATAGTTTTTGCAAGTTTGGGTAATACGCCAATACATCAAATCTTGAAATCCCTAACCCTAAACCTGACCCTAAACCGAATGCTAACCCTAACTCTAACCCTGTACCTAACCCTTACCCTTCCCCTAACCCCAAAACTAACCCTAACCCTAATCTATTTCAAGGTTTTGATATATTGGCGTACTCCCCAAATTTGGTCTCCAGGGAATTTGCAATGAATAAAAAAGTAGAGATAGGTCAAAATGTCAAAATGAGGTACTGTAGCGTCTCTTTTGGACATTTTTGTAATATACCTTTTAGCTAGCTATTCTACAGAAGAGTCTGGATCGAGCGATATATTTTATTCATTTTGTAGAATTTTCGAATGTGCACAAAGGAGATAGAAGCTCCAACGCTACTCAATCGAACCGTTCTTTTTTAAGAATAGCGAAAAGGTCTATTGTGTGTTCGTAGGCAGAAGGAAACTAACACAGCAAATCATTAAATTTTTCTGATTCTGTAATGAGTGCAAAAAGCATAAATGATTTAATTATTTTGGGTAAAAATGACTAAACTTCTCGACAATGACAACGCTGTCCACAAACTTTAGCTGCACCATGTTTTTTTTAAAGAAATTGTTAAAGCAAAACATTTCAAACCTATCTGAGACAGTATTTTTTATAAAGAGCTGCTTTATTTTCACAACTATGTTACTTACCGCTTGTTTTCTATCTCCCCAATGACTTAACCAACGCAAAAGATTGGTGTGATCTGGGCAAAAGTCGGATTTACATCAAATGTCATCATCATCATCATCATCATCATCATCATCAACAAAAAACTCACTTTTACAGGGGTACAAACGATATCATTAGGTTCATTAGAACCAGGGAGATTAATCAGGGAGATTACTTAATCTCCCTGATTAGAACAATGTTGGAAAGAAGTGCTACCTCCTTTGACATCTGCTTACTTTTTCATTGCTTGTGAATTCCCTAGAGACCTATTTTGCAAAAACTATACATCAAATGAAAGCACATAAGTTGGGCTTACTGAAAATCACTATCTCATTAATGTCAGACCTTTCATTCCAGAGAAATTTAAATTTTTCGACCAGTAACATTTTTTTATACACCCTGTAGTATCTAATGCAAGAGGTTACAACAGATTGTCTATTTATTTATTTATCTGAAACAAATTAAATGTTAATTTTCATGTGGTTTTGGATTTTAAAACTTCGTTGAATTTATATATTTGACTCTCAAAGTTGTATGTTGGTTCCGAAAATGTATGTGGTACAAGACCCACAAAGCAATAATTCATAGCCTTGTCATTTGACTTTATGCATTAGTCCCCCTCTCTGCCCCATCTCTTTCAAGCCCCCTAGAGTCTCCAAAATTGAATAAGCCCCGTAACAAACTCCACATATTGAACTTGAAAGTTTGAATATTATTGTCTGTCTGCTCAACCAAAATAAAGTATATATATATAGTATAACATTCTTACATGTGAATATTATCAAATGAATGCAGAAAGATTGCACATATGGAACTTAAATGCGTTTTCTATTGTTTCATATGTGCCCTGTTCACAAAACCTCTTAAAACTACATATATTTTAGCAAAGAAAAATACTTTCATGGCTTTCAAGCTAGGCATCTTAATTTCAGCGTATTTTCACGATATGATTCGCTTACATTTGCGTTTTGCAAAAGCCAGCTAACCACCAGAATCCATAATATCAGTCCTATGTACTCGATCGGTCATACATTAAAAATCTGCAAATTGATTGTGTTTATCAAACTTTCCGTGTGGAGCTGAAAGTTTTAAAATTGCAAAATAAAATCCATCCTCTTTGACACATTCTGCGAAATATTACTAAAAAAAAACGAGCTTCAGGCGTTCGCAAGAAAGCCTGCAAACCTTCAACGAGAACCATTGTTTTTCAATCACACAAAACATATCGGTTTTCACAGAAATGTTTTATTTCGCTGAAACATAGCTTTAAAATCCCCGCAATGCACCATACTCATTGTAATCTAGCTTTGCCTAGCCTTGCCCCAAGTCGACTCCGTGCAGTCTGTCTTGCCGTTCCCGTTCCGTACTTCTCATTCCGCGTCGTTGCTCTCCCCTTTCTTCTTTCCAATCACGGAAAAGTGGAATTGTGGATTCGGGACTGCGGGACGCGGATCAGACAGACGGAATTCACGACATAGAGACATGGGGCAAGTCTAAGGTCCCGTTCACACTGCTCCGTTTTTGTACAAAAACGGAGAGAAAAACATCCGTTTTTGTGAAAGTGTTCACACTGATCCGCACAAAAACAGCACAAAAACGGAGGTTTTCGAAAACGCTGTCGAAAGTGGATATCCACAAAAACGGAGGTTTTTTTAAACGCCCTGGATCAATGTGAACGCACAAAAACGGAGGTTTTTGAAAACGCTGCAATATTGAACAATGAGGTTCACAAAAACGGAGCAATGTGAACGCACAAAAACGGATGTTTTTCGCTCCGTTTTCGTAATCAAGCAGATCAGTGTGAACAGACAAGAACGGATGTTTTTCCCTCCGTTTTTGTACAAAAACGGAGCAATGTGAACGGTTAGCTTCGATTCGACAAAAACGGATAATAACAAAAACGGAGCAGTGTGAACGGGGCCTAAGCGTTGCTCTAATTTCAGTCCAGACGTGTACAGCAGGATCGGGTGTATGATTTCTATAGGTACGACGAAAAACTGACTCGATTTCGTACACTTTGGTTAAAATTTCACAACCAATAACAAACAATAAAAAAAGTACACGACAATTACAACAAAAAAATACAGCGTATGTTTGAAAGTCTTGAAAATTTTACTTGCTCTGTTAGATTGACGAATTAGAACACAAAACATTTGATAACCTGGTTTAGTTTAAGCTGGGTTAACTTGCCAGTGAGAATGGAGTATAACTTTGAATGTGTGGCTGAATTATAGGCCAGTTTCTTGAAGGATTGGATACCTGTTTTGAATGATGCTGAGACAAAACATTTCTAACAATCACTTGTAACCCTAGGACGAGAGGATCGATTTTGGCTAGTCTGCACCTTAGCGAACCAGCTTTCAACATCGGCAAGTTATGTGTCATGGGGTAAGGGTTAGGGTCAGGAAAAGGGGTTTTTAGGGTTAGTTAGGGTAAGTTAGGGTTAGTTAGGGTAAGGTAGCGTTTAATTAGTGTTAGTAGGATATTTGGTCAAATACAGTTGCGAGAGATATGACATAAAGCTGGTCCGCTAAAGATACGAAGTATCTATCAGAGTTGGAGCGGCTTGTCTGAAAGAAACAACAGGGGAGAATCTTCTTGGTATTACCTTTGATCGATCCTTATCTTTCAAACAACATGTCAAAACTCTTTGTAAGAAAGCCAGCCAAAAACTTCATGCTCTTGCCCGAATATCCTGTTACATGGGCACAGAAAAATTGCAGCAACTAATGCGTGCATTCGTACTTTCTCATTTTAGCTACTGTCCACTTGTTTGGATGTTCTGCGATAGAACCTTGAATCAAAGAATCAATCATGTCCACGAAAGGGCACTGCGCATCGCACAGAAAGATTACGTACATGACTTTGGTTTTCTCTTGGAACAAACTAATTCGGTGCCCATCCATATAAGAAACCTGCAGTTGCTTATGACTGAAATTTTTAAAACAAAATTCGATCTGAATCCAACTTTCATGAAGGAAATTTTCGTGCAGCGAAACATCGGTTACAACCTAAGACATGGTAACGACGCGCAGCTTCCAAAGGTACGCACTACTTCATTTGGAATCGAAACTATAGCCTTCCTTGGACATAGAATGTGGCAGGTATTACCACCTGAGATAAAAGATTCTAGCACCCTTCCAATTTTTAAAAAGCAAATAAGGTGCTGGAAAGGTGACAAGTGCAACTGCAGGCTTTGCAAGGTATATATACCACAAGTTGGGTTCCTAACAGGATAGACTTTTATGTTTTTATCCTCATGTAATTAGCCTTAATATATTTTAATTTATTTTTTCTTTAATATTGTATATATTGTATTGTAGAGTAGGCTTAAATTAGCTGTAAATTTAGCTATAATTAATTCTCGCCTACTGTATAAATAAATTAATGATGATGATGATGATGATGCAGTCGTCCCTCAATTTCGACTGAGTAGATTTACGAATCTATGTAACTTTACATGTTAGCTGACAATGACCACCAGTTTGAAGTTAGGATCTGATGAATTTCTAGACTCACTACAAAAATTCCTTCAATTGCACACATTGAATCGATGTTGTTGTTGTGCTTGGGGGTGAATGGCCGAGCGGCTTATACAGTTCCCATTAGGTAACTGAAGTTAAAATTGGTCGAGTGAGGTCAAAATTTGGATGGGCGCAGCTGCCTGACCAAGCAACTAACTTCCTCGTCCTTCAGTACGGGTCCCATGCCTGGATGCGGCATGCACTGCTCAAAGTAGGCCTAAATTAGATGTGATATACCTAGACACCTTTCAGCCTACTTAAAACAATGATGATGATGATGATGATGATGATGATGATGATGATGATGATGATGATACTTCAATAGTTAAAGCGAACTATAAGTTAGAGAATACACCGAGCTAAGTTAAAACAAAGACATCGAAAAGTAAGGCACAGAGGGTAAAGTCAAAAATCTAAGACCACGATTCACGAGAACTACGATGATTGTGTTAAGTCTAAAAAATCTGATGAATAGTTAGAAAACCAAAGGCGCGTAAGTGTCCAACCTTTTTCTGACTCACACAATCGGAAAGAGAATTCAACACAAGAGAACTTAGTTCTCGTTCCTGACTTGATTTTGACATCATCTAAAATGCTATTCCGTGGCAATAACAGCAGCCTGAAAAAGTATACCCTTGAAGGCGGCACATCCCCAGCAACCTATGGGAGGCCCTCTCCTGTGCTAAGTGCAACGTGCTTTACAAAATTGTGCAACCGCAAAAGAAGAAAGGTAAAAATTGAATTTTTTATAGAAATCAATACAGGCCTTAAGTATATCTCAAGATTGATGTCAGGTGCGAAGGATCGCGAATTTAATAATTTTCAAAATTTGAAAGAGAAAATTTTGCTATATCGTAGATTTCACCTCACCTCACCTCATATAGCCATTCCAACATCTTTTTCCTAAGATATATTTTCTAATCCTACTTTATACCTATTTATAGACCTTTAAAAAGTCTTTTCTACCAAAACGACATCTCCTTTAAAATTTAGAAATATTCTGTCTCTAAACATACAAATCCAGACATCATTAAATCTCTAGTTCATCTTTCAAAGATTTGACGAGCTCCCGAGGGGAGATATCCTCTCCAAGCATATCGTTCACTAAACTCTGTGGAGGTTTTCCTCCTCCATGTGCAAGCATCACTTGTCTGTACCGCTCCCCAGATGATCTTGAGAAGGGGTCGTCTTTGAAAAACCTTCCCCAAATCAATGCAGCCACAGCTTTAGACCATAAATATGAATAGTATTTGGCTCCGTAGCTGTGGAAATGGCTGAAGCGCAATTGCCAGGCAGTACCTATATTAGAAACAAAGAGTCGTTAGTCATTCTACACGGACTTGGGCCTGTCCCCAAGGAGACGGGTTACCGTAGCAGAAAAGTTACTTTTGTTAAGCCTGGTTCACATTAGGTCGTTGCAGTCGCTGGAGTCGCTGGGGTCGTTGGTACGAACGACCCCAAAGACCCAAAAGACTGAATGTGAATGGCAAAAACTCAGTCGTTGGTGTCGTCAGAGTCATTGGGGAGTTTATTTTCGCCGTTTACGTTCAGTCTTTTGGGTATTTTGGGACGTTTGTTCCAGAGACCTCAACGACTCCAGCGACTGCAACGACCTAATGTGAACCAGGCTTTACAGTTATGGCCAGGTCAAATCTTTCCAAGAAGTCGCAAGGGAAAAGCTCTATTGTGCGAGGTTAACAATAGTAGTAGTATAGCCTGTGCCTGTAGTAAACACGTTGATAAAAATAGAAGAAAAACTGACCTAACACAACGCATAATAAATTGACCAAAACAAAGATCATCTCCGATAAATTACGTTTATATTGTATCATAATACACAAGTCCAACACTCAACAAAATTGTGAGTCGTTGCTAGCTTTTGCAAGATCTTTCTAATCAATTTGGCGCTTCACACTAGACTTATTACGTCGAGTCCTAGTAATCTCTACAATCCACCCATCCACCCACCCTACTCGCTCATCATCATCATGAGCATGTATGAGCGAGTACCGAGTAGGGGAGTGGGTGGTAGCGATTACTATGACTAAACAAAATAAGTCTACCGTCACACAATCGGACATAGAAGATCTTCTCAAGATCAGTTCTTGGGTCAATCAGTACTTACCTGACATCTAATGTTAGACAGACTCTAGTACAGTATTAAGTAGTTTTTTAATCGCTGTAGTATTTATGTGTAATTGTATGTAGTTTAACATTTTCATGTAATGGCCATGGGGTAGTCATAGTCTTTTGCTCCTCGTGGTATCGTACTTGTAGTATTGTAAATTAGTTTGTAGGTAGTGTAATCAGTAATATGTTTTTGTAAATTTTTAATGGAATATATATTTTAAAAAAGTACTTACCCCTCACATAAGGTACAGGAAAGAACTCCTTCTGAAGCTGCGCAAGAACCGCCGTTGTTGATCTTCGCAAAGGATGCTTCCCATGATACACTTGGTCAACCAAGGCATAAAACGCTTGAGTAGTGGTCTCTATTGATGTAAACATTGATTTTGAAAAATGCAGTTTCTCAATGAACTCATCAGACAGCGGCTGACCTGTTTTGTAATGCATTGCAAATCTCTTCAGCATCCTTGGATCAAGAGCAAATGATTCCATTAGTACAGATGGCACTTCCGCGAAATCTGTGGAGCATCTTGTACCTGTCACATGCTGATACTTGGTACGAGCCAACATTGAATGCATCGCATGGCCCATTTCATGGAACAAATTTTCTACCATGCCAATCGTTAGTAGAGAAGGTATGGATTTTGTTGGTGCAGGGAAATTACAGCAAAGACATACAACTGGTAGTTGGTAAGTGCCATCATTTAGCTCCTTCCCGCCTGAGGATAACACAAACAAATATTGGGTGAGTAAAATAGAAACCCGTTTGAAAGGTTGGGATGACTGCACTTTAGCGGACCAGCTTTATGTCAAATCTCTCGGGAACGTGTTTGAACGAATTCCCTACTAACCCTAACTAAACCCTATCTTACCCTAAATTACCCTAACTAACCCTAACTGACCCTGAAACCCCTTTTCCAAAACCTAACCCTGATCCAAACCCTTACCCCATGACATATAACTCGCCAATATTGAAAGCTGGTACGCTAAAGTGCAGACTAGCCGAAAGGTTACTGTTATCTAGATATTAAAGAAGTAATACTTGCAAATATTTTGCTTAATAGAGGACATGTTAAATTAGATTCAAAAATTTACCTGGTTTAAATGACTCATTTCGTTCTAAAATTATAAGGATTTTCTGAAAAAAATCCCTTCAAAAAACCTGCAAGAACGGTTGAAAATGATGATCAAATTTCGTTGGTTTTTCTGCCCCACAGTAATGACAATTACACGTGCTAGCACTATAGTTATCCTCTTTGGAAGATGAAATCTCCTGGAAAATTTCATCAAAGTTTTTAGCAGTTGTTGAAGGTTTTGGAAGCAACATTTATAAGAAATCACGACTCATTTTAAAATTTTACGTCCGAGTTATGAGATAAACTTTTGAGTCTATTTCAAGATACTTTATATAAACCCCGCGGGAGGGGGATACTTCGAATTTCAGTTGTACGGGGATGTGCCCATCAAAAAATATCTTTTCACCCACAATCTTGGTCAAAATACTTGGGACAAATCACAAAATTGCACTATTTCGGCCTTTGATTCCGTGCCCCCCGCTCCCGAATTAGGGGGAAGGGGGATCAGAAGGTCCTAAATGTACGTTTTCGTCTCGAAATTTTTAGGAAACATCACAGCAACACTAAATTTGCCTATGTCACAACTTATTTTGACCAGGATTGCGGCACCAGAATTTTTCCCTCAAAACTAAAAAATTGGTGAAAAGTATCCCCAAAACGCAAAAAATACACTTAGCAACACTGAAATAACCATCCGCTCTAACAAAATACCCCTTTTGACAATCGGCTATAGAGAAATCGCCTTCTTTCGATAACCGGCGCTAGAAAAAAAGAGGCGACAACGATACCCTGAAAAACGGCACATCCCGTTGGACAAATATAGTAAGTATCCCCCAGGATATAAACGTACCCTGGGTACCAGAGCAAAAAAAAAACGAAGTTCTAGCCGTTTAAACGGAAAGTGTTACTCATTTCTACAATCTTTTGATGGTCAAAAAAGATGGAACTCTTTTAGGACACCTAGGCCAGAACAGAAAATGCGCGCACATGCGCAAAAATTCCCAACTTTGAGGCCCCCTAGCTCCTTGTACAATTTTCCGAAATAAGGCAGCATATGATAATTTTCCCAGACCTTAAACTCTTGATAAATTTTCTCACAAGCTCATAAGTAGCCTCACTGCATAAGGCCCTTAACTTACGCTCATCTAATTGAATTGAATTGCTGTTGTTGTTGTCGCTATGCCATTTGAAGTACTTCTTGAAAGAACAAATGAACGAAAAGTCCACACAATAAACCTGCAAAAATTGATGCTTCCTAAAAANATATGAGCTACGAACTAAGAATCTCTTGCAATTACCAAAAGGAAATGCAAGCACATTCGGAAATAATTCACTTGTATTCAAAGGAGCTCTACTTTGGAACACTTTACCAGATAATATAAAAAATGCAAACTCAGCAGCAATATTTAAAAGGATGACCAAAGAATGGAATGGGCAAAATTGCACATGCAAGATCTGCAGTTAAAAAATAAAATAGTTGATAATGAGGATTAGAAATGAACTTTTTTGTAATTTTTTCTTTGTATGTAAATAGTTGGTTTGAATTAGTTTTATATTACTATATATTGTACAAACTGTAAATAATTTGATAATAATAATAATAATCGCTGCAGTGAGGAGTTGTAATTGTAGCGTTATCAGTTCAGTCAAAGAGCGAAACTACGACATGTATTGAGTCTAGCTCATATGTTCAAACAATTCCCTATATCAGATAGCAGCGAAACGTTGATTGTGGGCTGGTGGTGCTTGTGTGGCTGGCTTGTCGGCTGGGATGGGGGCTTGGTTTGTCGGAGTCGGTCGTGTCGTTCTCGTCTGGGGGTTGCGTGACCGGTTTTGGCAGTCTGGGTTTTCTATTCCTGGTTGGTATGCTGGCTGTGTGGGTGTTATCGGCTTGTGGGGATCTGGGGGATGGTTTGGGGGCTGTGGAGTTTCGGACGTCTGTGCACCTCTTTGACGCATCCGGTATACCCTCATTTTTGTAGTGTACTCTTTTTTGTTAAACTAGATATTATCCTTGTATTAAATTGTTGTAAGTGTCATTCGTAGTGGGAACTCGATGACCTTGTGTCCTTTCTCGCTACGAATGGCACATGTTTCTTTCTATTTTTAGTTTAACTGTTGCTGTTACTCTGTATATTTTAATATCTTATGATAGATGACGAAGATGATGCAGGATGACGTCATTTTACGCAGCTTCCACCCTGTGGACACTGAGTAAGTATAAATGAAAAACCCACCTCTTATCGTAAAATGACAATCTTGACCAATTTTATCTGGGCGATTGAAAAAATCACAATAAATATAGCCAAGTATCCCTTCACTTTCATGCTTGACTTCTAGCTTTTGCACTTCATCAAACCAAACTTCTCCAGGCTCTGCTGCGATGTGTTTAAGTTGGACACCATACAAATCTCGAAAAAGCATATCAAGACCCTCCATGCATGCTCCTAAGGAGAAATATTCAGACAGCTTGCCAGCGGACAGTGTGAAACTTTGGGACACAATATGACTGGTGTAGTACCTAAAAGAGAGAGACAAGAAAATCAAACGACTGAAGAGCTTCAGATATTTAGAATGCATGATAACATCTAATGGCTGATGCACAACTGATATTAAAATGTAGCTTAGGGATAGGAAGAACAGCTTTCAAAACCATTAGAATACAGTAAATCGCCGCGCATAAGAACCTAATTTTTTGAGAGCCAGGCTGAATTAGGTTCTTATTTTCAAGGTATTTATCTTCATTTCAGGGCATAAAGGTTCTTATACTAGGTTCTTATTCGAAGGATCTCTTGTGTAAACTTGTTAGCGGTTATCACCAATAGATTTTCAGCCCTGTTTTTTGTTTTCACAATGTTATTAAGGACCTAATAACTAATTTTAAGCTTACAAATAGCAGAGGAGGCGGTTCGGATTTGAACAGCCAGCTGGGACAAAAACAAACTTAATAAGGAAAATAAAAAAATTAACTTTATTACCCTTGTCATAAGAACATATTTTTCCATCAAACTGAAACAGGTTCTTAATTACGAGGTGCATAATTTAAGAAAAACAGCCCGTAGGTTCTTATTTTTGTAGGTTCTTATATGCAGGGATTTACTGTATTGCAAACATCCAAAATCTGCATGAAAATATTGCTTCGATCTGACGATCCGAAAAGCTTGATGCCCCTCAGTAAGGAGGTATGATAAAAGAGACGATGGAAATAGTGGAAGAATTAGCAGACACAGAAAGCTATGGATAGAAAGAAATAGAGAAGATAACAGGCCCTGAAACGAGAGCCGCTCGATCTAGCGCGAGCGCCTCCATACTCGCCTCGAAAATTCTGCTAGCTCGATTATTCGAGCGCCTTGCTGATCAAACTATTTTTCTTCTTTTAATGATCGGTAATAACCATTCGTGAATGTATTAGACATAAAACTTTTAGCCCAGATCTTCTTTGTATCTGGGTAAAGCAGTGATAACCTGTCTTTCTTTCCCTTCGTTGAAATCGCAAAATGCGCTTCCCGAGTAGCGTTCACATTACGTGCGCCATTATCAAGCTGTTTCGCTTCTGTGTTAATTGCTATAATATGGTGATTTGCTCAGCGCACATGTTGAAGAAATAAGATGGCTGGGAGCTCTGCTGGTGGAATTACCACCAGTTTGGATAAAAGTATTGTTTTACGCAAGGGTAAGCAGAATATCTTTGCATGAAATATATAAATTAAAACTTTAATTTATGTTGAATCCAAATATCACAACGTTGAAGTTTTTTGCACGCGTTTGCAATGAAATATTGATAAAAAATATGAAGAAGGTAAATAATTTATAAATTTCAGTGCGTTTTATGACGTCACATGAACTCCCTAATAAATGACAAAAATAATCCAGGAGCTTGATCAAGTGAATTGAGGGGCTTGATCAACCAAGCACCTAACTTTTGCTTGTTTCAGGGCCTGGAAGATAAGTACAGTAACATACAGTATAAGCCTTGCGCACATCAACACTTTTTCTGCCAAAGAATTCTTAACAATTCTTCAGAAAATTGTTGAGTTCTTACAAATTCCTGTTTAAAAATTTGTGCAGTCTTTCATACCACTCACAAATTCTTATTAAAATGTGAAGAAGTCTTCAAAATTCTGAAGAATTCTTCAGAATTCTTGTCATGTTAATGTGTGCAAGGCCTGTACTGCAGAATTATAATAAGAAATGAACATTTGATTGTTGACATCTTCATAAGGAAATGATACGCAAAGAAGAAGTACCTGACATCCCACATTTGAACTTTATCTGTATTTCCCATTTCTTTGGATTTCCACTTTTTGATCATTTCTAATTCAGCTTTTGTTGAATCATGAAGGAGATTTAGAGACTCATGTAAAAATGCGTTGACTGTTTCAGGGTGCTCTGCCATGGTGCCTCGTAGGGCTCGGTGGGCATAACTATCAAATCCTAGGAGATTTGCAAGGCTGTTTCTGCAAGCCAATAAGTTCTCCAAGACAGCAAGTTGGCCATCAGATTGCATGAAAAATCCTTTATAGGCCTCTTTTCTCAAATTCCCGTCAGTAGACTCAGAACAAGGGCTGTTTATAATTATTTCATTTCCGGAAATCCTGAATGGAATGCGAACATTTTCTGCCCATTTATTCAAAGGATAGCGGCTTGCAGTTCCTGTGTTATGTGAAAACTCTGCGCCAAATGTTAGGATCATTTCATGGAGCCTGACAGCAGAGTTTCTTTTCTCCTCTTCCAGATGGATCCCACTTTGTTCAAAATCAAACAGAAACAAATTCCCAACATGCTTTGTTATATCATCCATCCCATGAAGCATTTGTTTGTCACTCAAGGCAAATTTCAAAGATTTGTATAACTCTAAATTAGTGTTCAATTTCTCAACGAAGGCTCCAAGCCCAAGACTTGTCTCCTCTGCTGCCTTCGCATAAGACTTTGATGGATGTGTGAGTCTGACAAATTCTGCCAGATCAGCAACTTTGCAAAGCTCATCAGATATTTCATCAAATATTGACACAATCTTGGGAGAATTATGGCTCTTAATTGCATCCTGGATAAGTTCAGTACATCTAGACATCACACGTTCTTTCATTATGCGGAATCCATCAGGAGATTTCAGTTCTGGAATGCCAAACAAGCCAACAGAATTTTCTGAATCCAATTTTCTTGTTTCTTCTGTGAAGCATTTATTGAAAACACCTGACAGAGTTGAGACTTTTCTTGGACTATGCAAGAAATTTCTGGCTCTAAGAAATTGAGATCTTAATGGTATCTTTAGGAGTGCAGCCATTTTTAGGATCATTGTATCAATGTAGCACAGAAAGTTTCTTCTTGATGTTCAAGAGCATCCTTCTACTTTACCAATGAAAGAATATCTATCTGTCAAAAATCTTTGCATCTCTTGACATTCTGTAAAAAAGGAATAACTATATTAGTTTCTCCTAAGCATCCAAAGTCTATAAAAACTGAGTTTTTTGGAGAGGCACTTACGAAACAGGGTCCTATTTGAGAGAGACCAAACAATTTGTTACATAACGTTGATACCAGACTGCTTTCTTTGTTGTTGTGCATAGATACCAAATTGCAAAGTTTGCAAAGTGCACACGAAAGATGTGCGACTCACTATTGTTCTTCCTTTGTTATACTTAAAATTGCGCATGGGAGATCTTCTGCACACGCAACATAAAATGCGGTCTGGCATAGATATATTTCATGTGCATTTTGGCTGAAACAACAGATGAACGGAAGGATAGTTGTTTTTGAAAAAAGACAGGAATTCCATGTGAGCAAGCATGCTACACAACACAGCTACAGATCGAGTCTGAAGTAATTCTGCGCACAAGGGCACATACATATTTGCACACACTGCACACGCATCATACATAGTATAAATGATATTATAATAACACTAAGATCCAACTTAGTACCCTTTTTGGAATAAAATGGGCACCCCAACATCCATCCATTATATATTTAGAAAATGTTTTATTAACAGGTGTACAAGCGCCATAGGTGCACCCTATCACCGAGGGGGGCAATTTAGTTAGGCCCCACAAACAACAACACGTATCATATTAAGGACTGCCCTTTCTCTCAAAAATGACCGATTGTACCAATCTTTCAAGCTGCATAAGAGGCATAAAACAATGCTGCAACTCATAAAATACCAAACATCTTACCTCTTTCTAAGATTTGCTTGCAAAAACATAATTTGCTGCAGCTTTCGAGCGAAGTAAACATCACATGAAATTGAACAAGTTTCTTTCAACAACAACAACAACAACGTTTATTGTGGCATTGTGGCATCTACTTCATGTAGCGATTTCAGACAGCAAATGATATGATACTGAAATATTTCATTGTTGACGGAACAATGGCAAAACAATAGGAAGAGCAAATCTTCACGCGATTACACCACCCCTCATAAAACTCAACAAGTACGTTAGGTTAAAGGGCCTCCATCTCAAAAGATTAAACAAATACCATTGTTTTAGGCACGTGTCCAGTGTCTTTTGCAGTTTGTTTGGTGGCTTCACCCAAGCCACCAAAAACTGACAGTTGAAAATGGCCAGGTCGAAAACACGGAACTCTCGTAACTCGCAAGTTCCGTGTTTTCGAGTAGAGGTAGGCTATACTCGAAAACACGGAACTCTAGGAACTCTCGGAAATCGGAAGTTCCGTGTTTTCTAGTAGAGGTAGGCTATACTCGAAAACACGGAGCTCTCATAACTTAGTTCCGAGGTATCCGAGGTATCCGAGAGTTCCGTGTTTTCGAGTAGAGGTAGGCTATACTCGAAAACACGGAAATCTCGGAAATCTCGGGACTAGATGTAAATGAAAAATGTTTAAAGGCCAATCACGTTATTTTTGCGTACATTTAAGCGTAAATCTGATGCATTTCATCACTTTAGCGTAGAGAAACCAGTAGCAAAAGGATTAAAAGTTTCCAAAGCGAAAACCTATAAGGTAGGGTGGGGTAATGTGGGTCTACGGGGTAAAGTGGGTCTATTAAGCTTTTTGCTAAAAATATCCTTCGTCGTCAAATCGAAGAAAGGTTGGCTATTTTTCTTGTAATGTCTACGTAATAAGGAGCCTTTTTATATAAAACATTTGTCTTAGATGTATCTCCATTTGTTTTATAAAATAATTTTAGTGAATGGCCTACTGTAGATGAATTTCAAAGCCGAGAAGAACTTTCCCCTGCCACTGTTATTTTGCTTTTCTGATCCATTAAATGAACATGAGGTGAAAGTTTGGTCTTTTACAAGTGAAATAACGTTTATTTCAAAGTCATTGATGCGATAATTATTTTTCTGCATATTTTTTTACTAAGTGGGGTAATGTGGGCCTACTGCGAATTCAGCCATAACTCAAATTCAACGAAGCCTTGAATTGCTTAAAATTTCGCACTTATATTCATCCTGCCACGTTGTTTTGTGTCTAAAATGTGAAAAAGGCTTTGCTTTTACTGCAAGTGCTGTCTTGTAACCAGTAAATGGGCGAAAACAAACTGCAAAAGTTTTTATTTGATCGTTACTATCAAATTCGATCACGGCCTTCCAAGTCAAAACGATGGTGGATCACCGCATAAGGACAGCAGTTTTATTTTCGTCGCGGGAACGGGATTGCTTGCGATAAAAGGCAAAGATTGGCACTTTATCGAATAGAAAATAGTTGGGGAATATGATTCCATTAATTGTTTGAATCATTTACCTTTCAATATTCCCCTATTATACGAGTTTTGAAAATAGACCCACTTTTCCCGCTCGTCGGGAAATGTGGGCCTATTTTAGTTGCCTAAAAAGATAATTTTTTAAAAATATCCAACTGCGTCTATCAGAGCTGAGATTTTTTAGAATGAAACAAGAAGCATTGAATGTCAATTAAACGAAAAGTTTGAAAGTATTTGCATTTTATTG
>REGM01000030.1:390973-439590 GCA_004194415.1 Aurelia aurita
GGTTCTTCCATAGTAAAGGTACCTGGGGATATGCCGCCCTCAAGGGTATACTTTTTCGGACTTCTGGTCTAGCCAAGGGAGTGCTTTTTGGCAATTTTAGTCTAGGCCAGTCTAGGCAAGGGTATAGTTTTTGGCAATTTTTGTCCAGGAAAGGCCAAATTTTCTTAATTTGTGTCTAGAAACCCCAAATTTTGGCGATTTTGGTCTAGAGAAGGCGAAATTTTGGTGATTTGTGCCTAGAAAACGGCAAATTATGACACTTTTGGTCTAGGAATTAGTCTAGCCAAGGGTATCATTTACATAAAAATTGGTCTAGCCAACGGTACCATTTTGGAGATGCTGGCGGCATACCCCTATCCGAAATTTGGCCAAGAACCCCCCCCCCTGTATTAAAGGCTTCCTTCCAGTAGACAATTGAAGGGTAACCTACAGCACATTTCTTTAATAACGTGACGTTTTTTGGACCGCATATCGATGTCGGTTCAACGTCGTGTGCCGGCTGAGAAGGTACATACAGCACGAATATCAATTGCTGTGCATGTAGAGATTACATAACACTTTGTTTTCTTTCGCTAATTGTGTGTTAAGGTCATGCATGAAACAAGCAAGAGAAAACGCTAATCAAATGACGCTTTCAATAACGCTATTACTGTACATTTGTAATATTTCCGTGTTTTCGAGTATAGCCTACCTCTACTCGAAAACACGGAACTCTCGGATACCTCGGATATCTCGGAACTAAGTTATATGAGCTCCGTGTTTTCGAGTATAGCCTACCTCTACTCGAAAACACGGAACTTCCGAATTCCGCGAGTTCCGAGAGTTCCGTGTTTTCGACATGGCCGTTGAAAATCCACTAATATTCGAGCAATGGTAAAAGATATGAATGTTTGGGTTGTTCCAATTTGAAGTACAGGGATTTATCTTCAAAATAATGCTTTCAATTTTAAAAATTGATGAAAAGTTTGTCATATTGCCTATTAAAAAACTACAAAATCACCGTTTAGACCGAATTTTGCAGACGTTGGTACTGCATGCTTGGTCAACGAGCATCCCACGCACGAGCATCTAAAATACCTCACGGTTTTGAAGAATGGCAGCATCCTGAATTTACAGTAAGATTTTACATGTAACATATTTCACTTTTTGAAGTTGATTGTGCTTGTGCAGATTCTTCTGACACGCAATAGCAATTTATGTATACCTTAAATAATGCCAAATTCAAAGAAAATCCGGAAAAAAATCGGTTTGAAGCTATCTTAAATAAATCCGGAGATAATCGCGACTGAATAATGATGAAGAGTTTTATGGAAAAAGACAGCAATCTGAAGATCACTTTGTTTTTAACGAAGATAAGAAATGTGTTTCTTTTAAATAACTTCTGTAATGTATATTGTTATTGAAACCAGTTGAGGGGAATCAGTGACGCAGTGTCTTGCTTTCTTTTTGAACGGCCCTTCCAGACAACCCCCTCTATAAAAGACAGAAATATAGCAGTTTCACACAATAAAAATCAGTAGGAATTGTGAGCTTTAGTTCAATACTTTAAGCGAACTTCCGCAAAACATTTCTAATTATGAAACATTTCATAAACATAAACATAAACATAACATTTCCCTGACAGTGGCGTAACGGAGCTGCTCGGGGCCCTTAGTAAATTAGCCATCCAGGGGCCCCTTAGGCTTGAAATTGAAAGAATGCGAACTTTGCTAAAGTTCCCAAAATTGACAACCGTGTTTTTATAAAAAAAATCATTTGCAAGCCTTTAAAATACAGGTCCGTCGGCACGAAAAACGACTTGGGGTGATATTGAATTTTTGAACTACGCGACCGGGAATTCATTTCCGGGAAAAATTTTTAGGACCACGCCCTTTACATTGCTAGAAAATGCATCTTTCGCACCTAAAACACAATTAATTGGCCATGAGAAACAGGCCTTAATTAATACCTTTGGGAACTATGAATACAACTTACGATGACACTTAACCAACGGCTACTGGGTGAGTCAAAAAAGAATTTATCACCTGTTTGAAAAATCATACTTCAAAAATTGTCAAAAAGATTGCAAAAATCAAAATTCCAGTGGCTGGCTGAGGCTTTACTGTAATGAGAAAATTTAATATTTTCTCTTAAAGGTAATGTGTCCATATATAAGGCCTGCGTATACCCAACCTGTCAACATCCATCAAATCCTCGGCAAATGATTGGTTGCTATTCAAACTGATCACATGAATAGAGAAAATTGCTGTAATGCATGTTTGAAAAGAAGTTTTAATTGATCACATGCCTTGCTCTGGGAGGCCTACTTGTATGGACACATTACCTTTAAACGAAGGATTTCCCAAAAATGTTGTCCATCGACTTTGGCTAAAACGTCTATATGAGATATATGAGTGGTTCAATTTAATCTATTCAACTTTAAGAATGGACAAGATAATCTTATTAGCTCAGGGTATTGCTTCCTTGGCAAAGAAACTGTTAAATTGAAACATACTTTCCTAGGCCCCGTCCATACGTATCCAGATACTTTAACCCTATCTGGTCCGGGGGGGGGGGGTTAAATTAGCTCCCCTACCACATGTTTGTCCGTATAATTTTGTTTTCCTAATTTCTAGGCTTATTATTTTTGTGACTTTTCCTAACCAGGGCCGTCGCGAAGGTAGTCGAGGAAGGGGGGTGTGAGTTTTAAATTTGCCGACAAAGGGCGTCATCATTGGGCGTGGTCATTTCCACGACTTCCCAACAATGACAAAAATACAGCTAATAGATATGCAAGCGAAGAGAGCAAAAACATTTCGTATCTGCTGTGATAAGATTGGCTCTGATCCGCTTGAAAAGGTTTCTTGTCGTTTGAAACAGTAGCAGCAATCACAATTTACAGTCTGGAAGTCTTGTAACAACAATGTTCGGAAGCATTGGATTGAGGATTCCTACTTTCAGATGTAAATTTGCCGACAAATGCAAGGGTGGGCATGTGCTGTGTTTTTGGTAGTCCTATGTATGTCTTAGAAAAATGATTCCACCAACCCATTTGTCAGCGTACCAGTACAAAGTGCGCTCGTAAAAAGAATGGTTTTGGGGACATAAATTTTTATAATACTCTGATAAAACCCAATTTTGAGGACAAATATTGACCAACATCCAAGAACATGAACAGTCCAAGTTAGTTGCAAAATGATACTATTGAAAATATTTCGAAATAAACCTGATTTTAGGGACAAACATTAACATAGTATGGGGAAAAATAATCCGGTTATGTGGACATACATGGGACCACTGTCCTCACTGCAACATGCCCACCCTTGCAAATGCTAGCTCGAGGTTCATTTGCCGATAGCCATTTTTCCAGGGGGGGGGGGTGTCACACCCCCTACACCCCACTGTTCGCGACGGCCCTGTTCCTAACTACCTATTTAGCATCTTCCATCCAAATTTTTTCAAGATATCTCATGTAGTTTTGGAAATAAAAAAATTTTCTGAGAGAGTAGTTTTAATATCTTGTTTGTTTACGGTCAAACCCTTTATAACTTCAAACTAAGATAATTCTTGACAGAAGTAAGATAACTAGATGAAATTTTCAGTTCAACCATGAANATTGAAAATATTTCGAAATAAACCTGATTTTAGGGACAAACATTAACATAGTATGGGGAAAAATAATCCGGTTATGTGGACATACATGGGACCACTGTCCTCACTGCAACATGCCCACCCTTGCAAATGCTAGCTCGAGGTTCATTTGCCGATAGCCATTTTTCCAGGGGGGGGGGGTGTCACACCCCCTACACCCCACTGTTCGCGACGGCCCTGTTCCTAACTACCTATTTAGCATCTTCCATCCAAATTTTTTCAAGATATCTCATGTAGTTTTGGAAATAAAAAAATTTTCTGAGAGAGTAGTTTTAATATCTTGTTTGTTTACGGTCAAACCCTTTATAACTTCAAACTAAGATAATTCTTGACAGAAGTAAGATAACTAGATGAAATTTTCAGTTCAACCATGAATCAATAAAAGAATATAGAACAAAACTTAATTTTATTGTTTTTCTAAGAAATGACGTCATTGATGACATCATATATATATAACGAATTTGTAGGTAATAAATATAGGTCCACAAAATTCATAATTTTTCAAAAAAATATGTTTTTATGAGATTTTGATGTTTTATCTGTCAATTAAAGCACATTATTTCTCTCGAGTGAGATTTTACAGTCATATCTGTAATAGTACTGTTTTTGACCTAAAACAAAGAAAAATGATGACGTCATCGACTGTACAACAACTAGAGTAAAATAAGTTATAAATTCGGACTTTTCACATCAAATTACATATGATAGGCAATTTTCTTCCTTCTAGCCCTTGTCAATTCGGAGTTCTGAGGGGGGGGCTAATTTAGCCCCCTGGCCTGAGGATGCTCAGAAAAGCCCGGTCCAGATAGGGTTAACGCATCTTTTCCTCCGTTTCGGGTTTTCGTTCACACGTAAAATACAGTGTTACTTCAAAATCTGTGTCAGATTAAGCAGCACTATTTGACTGTTTTGGGGCAAGTCGAGGAAAGTGGATTTGGCTAATTATTGATTCCTGAGATAAATAAGGCATCGCAAAATTATCAGAAAAATCTCAAAAATTAAGTTGAAGCTTCATAGACAATAAAGCTAAAGATGGCGGCCGCGCAAAGCATGCTGGTAAAAAGCTCCCTGACGACCACCTAACGACATAAAAATTATGGTCTGCCGTTTCGACTAGCTAGCTTTGGTAAAGTTCGGAACAAGTAATCAATGTAAACAAACAGGAAAATTTTGTAATTCAAACGCGAATCTTTAATTAAAACTTCAATTCGAATCAAAACTTTAATTTTTCTGCTTTGGAAAGGTTTCCTTTCGAACCATGTTGCATTCGAATTCAAGGTCCATTCGAATTCAAGCTAGCTAGTCGAAACGGCAGACCAAAACTTTTATGTCGTTAGGTGGTCGTCAGGGCGCTTTTTACCAGCATGCTTTGCAGCAAAACACAACAGAGTCTTTGGAGCTTTTTACCAGCATGCTTTGCAGCAAAACACAACAGAGTCTTTGGAGCCGCCATCCTTAGCGTTACTGTCTATTGCGACAAAGGAATTGAAATCTTGCGAATCGGTTGGATCGTTTTTGCAGTATGATTTTTCAAGCAGGTGATAAATTTGTAGACTCACCCAGTAATATTTACGAAGTAACTACAAGGTGAGTAAACTTGAATGTACGTTGCTGGCCGCAATATATCATTGTAAATTATGAAGCCATTAAACAAAATTATCAATCATTCTGTAGAAGAAAGGCCAACAGAGATGCGAACATTCATTTCCCTTGAATCGGTCATACCGATTTAGAGGTATCGGTGATTTTGCTTGGATGCTGTTTTGAAAATGCTTGAGAAAAACTGTTCAGACGGCTGTTGTCACATTAAAGAACACCGGTCAACCAGCATCCTTTGCGGTCGCGCTTTGCAGAGCACTGCACAACTATAATATCATATGAAAATGGCCGCCGCAGTCGAAAGGCAACAAGCGAAGCGCGCAAAGGATGCTGGTTGATTGGCGTTCTTTAAGTTGAAATTGATATCGCCCATCGCCACTGTTTCGAGCAAACGAAAGGATCACGCAGCCGAACTGGCTTGAAGACCAAACCAACGGCTGTCGTCCTGGTGAATTTAGCGCTTGAAAGCACCAGCCTGTCCAGCTTTAATAATAAACGATTTAACTGTGTCACCATCAAGGCCTTCAAATGTTTCTGTTTGAGTTACTGCTGTCAGGTGACCCGTGATGAAGTTGAAGCAGAATTCTTCCAAATCCTACAAGAAAAAGAACTGTTCGTTCACTTAGGCTCTATCTACGCTAACTCGTTTCGAACATAAGAAAACAAATACATTTGAATCAAATTTTTCTTATGCGAACAAACCAGGGCGCCATGCACACTTGTGCATTTTCTAGAATTTTGGATCGTCGATTCAAATATTTCATGGCATCACTTTCAAGGTCTGGCAAGGTCGCAATATTTTCGGAACTCTGATGTATTATGTCTGTTCAAAAATTTCATATCAATTTGCATTGAAGTTAGCCTTTTCAGATCCATTTTAACCGTCTTTTAACGATAAAATCACATTCAAATCAACATATTAGACCATTTTAAGGAAAGAATCATGAAGCAAGAAAGCTTACTCGAAAATAGAAGTAATTTCTATAAGCTATAAGACTGATTAAAGGTTCGTAGTTATCGCTATTGATAGATTGATGAACGCATGATGGACGTTCAAACTACATATGAGCGGTCTCAGTTTGGTGCAAGTCTCGTTTTGATGAGCGATTACTGGGACTCATGACTCATCGTAATAAGTCTAAAAAGCTCTAACGGCTGAGTCAAAAAAATGTCAGCGTTTGAAAAATCAATAAAATTTGGAAATTCAATTAATCTTCAATTTTTCTTATTGAGGTCTTGTATCAAAGATCAAAATAAATTTAGGGATATTGTTTTATCATATGAATGGCTTTCAATTAAAGAAATTCTGGTTTTATTAGCTACCAGGTTTTGAAGCATACAAAATTGAACACAATTTTAAGCAGGTCTATCTTTTTGTCCATTCGAATTCTTTAACATGGTTGATTATGCCGGAAATTACTCTTCTGATCATGTACGAATCGAAAGTTACAGTGTGTCCCGAAGCTAACTTGTATCACAACGCTGTAATTATTTTTCCGATTTTCTCAAACAAGGTCTCAAACTCTAAGTCGGAGCCTTTCCTATAACACTGTTTCAGAGACAACTAAAATCACAGCTCTTCCACAGCAGCCATACAAGGTTTGTTGGGACACACTGCAGTATCTCCAAGCATGAAAAGATTACGTCGCTTACCTTTGCATTATATTTGATTGAAGCATCTAGCAGCATTGCAGCATTTCCTACAGATATACTTTGTTTTATTAACTTCTCGCATTTCTTCTTGAGCTTCTCTTCACAATATAAGTTTGCAAGGTCTAGTAGTCCTGCAAGATTTAAAATGGTTTGGTGAATTAGAAAATGTTCAATCGGTCAATTAAATGTCTACAAATAAAGGTAACATACCCGTATTTTTCATAAGAAACCCTAGTTTATAAGCAACTCAACTCCCAGATCACTAAAATATTAAGAAATTTGAGTACTGAAACAAAAATATTTAGGAAACCTTTGTCTTTTAGTATTGGAAATTCAATGAATATTCAGAGAAGACGGGAGTATATATCGAAAGAAGAAGTGTGTTCAGTGAAGACGGGAGTATATATCGAAAGAAGAAGTGTGTTCAGAGAAGACATGAGTATTTATCGTGAACTTTGCGATCAATCACACGCCAGTGATTTAGCAACATGGTCCTATTAAACAGAGCTGATGCAAAGCTAAAGATCGTCGAGGAGTCGAGTAGAACTTGCTGTCTTTGATCACTTTGATGTGCATGAACTTTCTGAATGCAACTTCACTTGCACCATTCTGGTCCAATCGTTAGTCATAAGCTACGTCTCAAAGTACTTATTGCTTCACTGGGTCATTTTGCCAAGACTCTCGTTTTTGGTTCATCACAAATTTGAATTTATCAATATCAAAATGCACCGGGGAACAAGCCAGCGACCTTCAGAAACCAGCAAATTCTCACGACTAATCCACTTCTTCTTTCGATATATACTCCCGTCTTCTCTGAACACACTTCTTCTTTCGATATATACTCACGTCTTCTTTGAACAATCTCATTTAGCATAGGCTCTGTCACATGTTTATGATTATGATTACTATTGTTGTTGTAGTTGTTGAGCACGAGGAGTTGGAATGATGTGGATCGGATTCGGAGGGCGTGTCGGATTCAGTCTTACTCATTATGTATTTGCCATGGGCGGTAGGAGACGCGTGGATTGCTTTTTGAAAAATATTGTGGTCATAGGTTGGGGTTATTAAGATTAAATTAGCCGCGATGTTTTCAGAGCGGCTTCCTGTTATTTTGTAGCCACTTACGGTTGACCCGGCAGACGCTAATCTGCCCATCGACTCTAATCTAAAAAGACTCTAATCTTTCTCTTTAGATTAGAGTCGACGGCAGATTAGCGTCTGCCGGGTCAACCGTAAGTGGCTACAAAATAACAGGAAGCCGCTCTGAAAACATCGCGGCTAATTTAATCTTAATAACCCCAACCTATGACCACAATATTTTTCAAAAAGCAATCCACGCGTCTCCTACCGCCCATGATATTTGCTAGGCTACGGGCCACTGCATAACATTAAGTTCATCCAAATGGCTAGGCCAGCGAGCACAAGTGAATCAACAAGGCACGAGGCCAATCTCCACACCCCCACAAAATACCTCACACTGGGAACGAGGCCACTATTGCTAGGAGAATTCGCAGGAAACCCGCACTCTTTCTTCGGGTATTAACACCGCTTAAATATTCATTTAACCGATATGTAAATGGCTATTTCATCTTTCTTTGCATTAAATGGCTTGAAAGGACCTTTACAATCACAGCAAAGTTCACGATAGCAAAGCCCCTAAAGTTCGTTTCGAGACATTAAATGCTAAGAAAGAGGTAATCACCGTTTAAACCAACTTTCTACACCAACTTACACTAGCTTTGCTCCAACTTTCTACACCGTTTACACTAAAGCTTTGGAGCCAAAGCTTTCTCACTTTGATAGGTTTAAGTGTTCATATGCGTCCTAGTTTGTTTACATTTGCACTGCGATTAATAGGTCGCAGAAATCTGTTTATGTGCGTTCGCTAATATCTTTGTCAAGGGTAAGCATCAATAAACAAAACTATGGGGGACAAACGACATACCGATTGCATCCCCGGGAGGCATATCGACTTCATCTGTGTATAGATACTGTAGAAACGACTTGAAGACAGTATAACTGAATTCGGATATTTCGATTTCACTAAAATCAAAGAGACGGAAAGCGTTAGCAAGGGTTTGCGTAGGCTTGCTCCAAGTCTATTCCGTGGTCTATCAGCGCTAAAAGAATATATCAACTTCTGCGGGGGCGTATATATTCTTTTAGCGCTGATAGACCACGGAATAGACTTGGAGCAAGTCTAGGGTTTGCGTGACACTGAACATGGCAAAAATGTGTATGAGATCGCTACAAATGAAATAAAGTACAGCTAAATTAATTATTTGTTTTGTCATAAAATGTAACAATCATTCTTCATTGCTCTAAGATGTTTCTTCCAAAATGGACTTTGAGTAAAATGTATCGCAGCCTGGTAGAACCCCACTTTCATTTTTGTTGCTCGGTCTGGGGTTGCTGTGGCGATACTAAGCTGCAAATATTGCAAAAATTACAAAATCGAGCCGCAAGAATTGTCACAAGTAGTGCTTATGATGCATCAGCCGCTAACTTGATCCAAGGTCTTTCCTGGCCAACAATTGCCGACATGATCAAAGCTGAAACATCGACGATGGTCTTTAAGTTAATTAATGGTCTTGCACCTGAATATTTGTTTAAAATGTTCACAAAATGTTCGGAAAATAGCCACATGAACTTAAGAAATACTGAGTCTGATCTTCGTGTCCCAATGATGAGAACTAAGAATGGGCAAAGTCCTTCTCGTATCGTGGGGCCAGACTCTGGAACCAGCTGAGCTCCGATGCTAAAATGGCACCCTCAATTGGCATTTTCAAAAGACTTACAAAATAATTGATACCGCTCGTGCCGCTCTTATTTCTTTTTCGTTTCTCTTTGTATTTAGATGCGTATTATTTTGTTTCCTTTGAAAATTGTAAATATTATAGCCAGTATTTAATTTTCTTTTCAACAGGGCCAATTGTAAATCAGAGCTTCTCTATTGTTACCCTGTATAAATATGTTTAAAAAAAAGTCATTGGTGAAGGTGAAGGTGACGGGTGGAGTTGCAGTTTTCAGCACAAAGAGCTGGGATCGCAGAAGTAGCTAAGCGCTAATCGAGTCCGCGACCCCTTGTCATGACGCTCAAGAGGTGCTGGTTGGATTTGAACCCCGTCCGCCCTACTGTTCTGGCTACAAAGTCAGTGGATCACAACACGGTTTCACAACACATTGGGGAAGGAAAAGTGTTGGTTGCAGAATATAGGATGGAAGAGGAAAAAGGGAGTCTACGAAAAAGGGTAAAAAGTCCGGGGGTAGTACGGGGTAGTAACTCACGGTTCAAATGCCACTCAAAATTGGGTTCCTTTTTCAGCCCAAAATTTGTTCTTCGTACGGGTCTAGTAAATTGTTGTAAACGTTTCTTACATAAAATGAAATGACTGGGTCAGTTTTTCATACCAAATTCCTAGACATGGGCTGCATTATTTAAAATAGCTGTCAAATCGCTAAAAAATGGGTCTAAAATTTCATGATCTTCCTATACATGGATAGGTCATAGGTCTAAAATTGAACATGGGTCGTTCTTGAAACCTGAACATGAGTCTGGTCAACTTCAATGGAAGTACCCCTGGGGTAAAAAGAAGGCCGGATCATGGCACAGAGAAAGGAGGTGTGAAGGACAAAACGCCAAATAACGGCTGGTAAAAGAAAGGGAACCAAAAGCTGTCAGAACGGAGGAATTAAGTTGCGCAAAAATAAAGACCAAACTAAAGTAAAAATGAAGGCCGTAGAAATGAGAATCACATTAATAATAGCCTGCGAGCAGACTCAACTGGTTACGCAGGCAAATTAATAAGGGCAAAAAAGGAATAAATGGTTGTTGCAAGGAGGGCTGTGGAAATCTAGACCAAAGAGTTGAACATTGAGGAAAGGAGGGCTGAAAAAGGATGCAGAAGTGCAGAACATAGAATTGCTGGACAAAAAACAATAACGAGCCCAATTAAAGTTTTAACCAATTATAATTAAGATTTTAAACACCATCCACTACACCATACACTACCCCGTCTGAACATGACATAAAAGTATCTCTCCCAGTCCACATTTTAAAATATATTGTAAGGTTTCTTTTTTTATTCGTCCTGTCTGAGAAAGTCTGAAAATGTCTGAAAAAGATGGTACAGTATGCTCTCGCCAAAACGCTGTTCAATCTTCCCTTGGCAGTCGAAATATAGCTACCAATGTCACCGATTGACTTTACATTTTTTTATCGAAAACTGCCTGGTTGTTGTTATTGATCCTTGCAATCCCTGGATCTCCTCGTAGATTGTCTCTCTGACGTTCTACTCTAAAACATACCATCTTTTCTATCATCTGCTTCCTTAGTCTCTTTTGCATGAAAATATACGTAACAGGGTCGAATATGAGGCCAATATACCACAATAGTCGATACAAATCAATATTAATAGCTTGACATTTATGGCAAAATAAATTCGACATGTCCGGCACTACATAACAAGTCAAAAATGTGAATGTTAAAATTGTAGCCATCTTGAGAAATTGCTGATTTTCTGACACTCTCCGAATTTGACTCTGCGACGAATTTCCTAAATTTCTTCTCCTCGATATTGTAATGAATATGTAGGTATACGCTGCAAGTATGAACGATGCTATACATATTGAACTAATAGGGGATACGAAAACATCTAAAGTGTGGATAAATTCGTCATAGTTTACGAAAAATGATACAATTCCAGCAATGATGGAACATAGTGTTAATGTGGATAGAATTACATGAGCTTTCTTCTTTGTTAGTATCAAAACGTATCGCAGCGGATATTTAGTTCCAATCAATCGATCAAACGTCATGATCACCATGATCACTTTCATGTTCAAGTAACAGCAATGTGCTACACGAATCAAAGTACGCTTTGTATCAACATCTATTGAGCCATGACATCTAATTGACCAACGAAATAGCATAGCGAGAGAATAGACCAATTCTGTAGTACTCAGGTACGCGAGGATCAAGTTCTGGTTCGTTCTCCTGTTTTTGTCTTTGAAAATGAAAAAAAGCCCAACCACATTCAAAATGGCAGCAACAAACAATATTGGAAAGTAAAATAGCATGAGCGGCCTACACTCCCTCCATTCATCAGTCTCGTTCAATGAGCTCGTGGGGTCTAAAGAGCAATTCACCGTCTGGTTCAATGACGTCATGGAGCCCAAGAAACAATTCACAGCCAGGTTCATCTTGAGTCCGTCGCAGAGGCCCAAGAAGCAGTTCTCAATCTGGTTCAATTTTCGACTAAGGGGACTGGACGCCAGGGAAGCGTTCTCAAATAACTTCTAGTAAGAAATGATAACTAAGGCAGCTGTAAGTCCCAACGGAAGTAGAACACAGTTCTCAGGAGAGCATTTTCTAGAACTGAAAGGACAATCTTAAAGGCGTTCTTGGTTGGAGCAAAGGACACTTTGAAGTTAGAATAGAGCAGCTTTGACCGCCTTGAAAGGGACACAGTGCCCAATATACCACCCGACTGCTATGTCCGCGAATTAAGTCTTTTGCTATTGCTGTAATCGACTCGATTGCAGCAACTTTTCAATTGCTTAGTCGTTTGTGTAATATATGGTCTGAAATTCTACTTGATACTTTCTTTAAGTTTAACGGCAAAAATGCGATGCGCCCCAGTCAGGGCAGAGAGCTGAAAATATGTCCACAGATTGATCAATAATTCCTCGTCCTTATACAGAATGCGGATTTAAACTTTCTACAATTTAACAACGTCTCTCTTTCTCTCTCAAATGTTGCAGGGGCCACAACTTGTCGGGAAGCACCTGGTCCACGAGGTCTTCAAAGAATTATCCTTGCTCTCTTAGTTAGCGAAAGGAACAGCGGTACATAGTACTTAACTGGATATGTGTTTAAAAAATCACCGATACAGCTCTGGGAAAGGCTCCTCTTCAGTAATCCAAATAATCGGCAGTTCCACTTTGTAAACCAAGATACACTCGCTTCTAAAGCTTTGCTGATTCTTCTCCAAATGCGTTGTTTATCGAACGTCCTTCAAAACTTGAATCTTCTGGGTTTGATGTTTATGAGAAGAACGAGTTCGAGGCTTCTGTAGATTTAACAACCGAGTATAAATTTCTTGTTTATCGAACGTCCATCAAACGTACACTTTTCTGCTCTTTTCTGGTAGCAATTTGCAAGAGAAGAATGAGTCTAAAGTCTTTAGCGATTCAAAACTTCAGACTGAAGGTCTCTGGAGATTCAAAACATTTGAAAAGATGATTTCATATGGCGATATATATTTTTTTCATGAGCATCTTGACTCCATCTTTAAATATTTCTTCCGTCGAACATCAAATTGAGAGAAATGTACCACTGATAAAATTTGCTACTCTACCCAGAAAATGCAAGAAAATCCAGAAATTCTTATAAATCGATTGACATTTCCAAAGATCTTTGAAGACCCATTGAAAATTTCAAAATGAATTCTTAAAAATCCACGAAATCCTTTGGGGATCCCAAAATCCGCTGATCTGCTAAAATCGTGTAAAATCCAATGAATTCCCCAAAATTCTTTATATTTTCACGAGAATCTTAAAACCTTTTAGCTAATTCATCGTCAAAATGCATCGGCTTATCTTTGAGATACAAGTGTTTCTGAGTAAGAATTTACATCGACAGACCAAATACACTTGGATCTCTTGTAGGCTAGCTGCTAATGTTTATCGCTTCATGTAAATCATACCAGTTACTTTATTTGCCATCTGTGTGGTCCCAAGATCCTTCCTAATACTGTCTTTTCGAAGTAAATGTAGTTAGTTAATCTTAGTTGAACGTACCAAGCAGCAAGCCACGCTGGCTTTTACGAAAGAAACAAACGACTTTACCAACGATGCTTGTGGGATCTCTTTACCAAAGACGTTCGAGGGATCGATCTGTGTCCAGAATAATTCTCAACCTTCCTCCATCACGAATTTATCTATGATTGAACCTGCCTCATATTTAATAGAAAATGGGCGTGTTTAGGGCGTGTTTAGGACATGGCACATGTAAGAAGCACCTGTTTTTCCCACAGTCAGTGACCGTGTGACCGTGATCTTTCCTGACTCTGTTTGCAATGAAGTGTAGTAGAAACAGACCAATGAGCTGGAACAACACAGCACAAGAAATACACAACAATGAATCGGGTTAAATGAGTAACAAAAATAGCAAGGTTTTTTCAGGATGAACTATGTGCTTCTTCATTCTGTAATCTGTAATGTGATATTCCTTAATCTTTTGCAGCAATTTTCCCGAGTTGCTTGGTCGTTTGCTCACTGATGTGGTCTAAAATTCTGCTTGGTATATTCTTGTATTTTGTGCCAAAAATACAGTGCCCCTCTTTTCAGATCTCAATGTGTAATTATTTCACATGTTTTCGAGTCTTTGGAGTCCAGTTGGCTCGTTTGCAGCAGCTTGTCAGAGTTGCTTAGTCGTTTGTGCACTTACATCATCCAAACTTCTACTAAATATCCTTATACTTTAAAGGAAAAATTCCTGTGCTCCCTCTTTCAGATCTGGAAATTAAATTAGTTTACGGGCTTTCGAATGGAAATCAAATTTCATGTTGTATTCTCAAAACTTTTTGGAGACTTCCTGACAGCGGGAAAGCTAAATGCTTTCCTTTCCACTTCCATTTCCCACAAGTAAATTTTAATTTTTAATTTTAATTAATAATAAATAAACTTTGATTAATAACAAGCAAATTTTAATTAATGGTTGAAATCAACAACAAAAAACAGCAAATAAATGACAAACCAGGCGTAAATAAAAACTAGTTCACAAGTATTCGTAAATCCAATTTTAAGTAGTATTCTTGAAGAAACTTGTTGACATTTCTTAACAAGAAAGCTACAGGATTTAGCGTTGACTTCTCACAAGCAAATTTTTAATCAGTAGTGTGTTTTTCACTTGAAATTAATTTGTATTGTTTGCCTTCTATGATGCATTAAATTTTAAGTAGTGGGTGTAATTTTGAATAGGCTTTGGATAGGAACATGCAACGCAATTAAATCTTCAACATTTTGCGAATAGCACTGCTTCTTAATTTTGCCAATGCATCAATTTTTGATTTTTGGTTCCGTTTGAGCAAGAATCTGTGCAACGATTTTCATAGTTAGTCTCTAAGGTTTCCAAGGCACAAAATTAATAAATTTCAACACATCTTAAAGACTAAAAACAGGACAAAAAAGCGAACCGAGAAAATCTGTTACACATGATAGAGCAATCGACCGAAATCAATGATTTGAGCCTGATTTGGTAGCAAAATGGCTAGGCTACAAACCTATTATTTTTCGTTATGTTTATCAACATTGCAGACTGGCAAAAACAAGGATTTAGTGAAACCAAGCATATGTAAAGCCCGTCGAAATTCATCAAAGAATTCGTCACAAGCAAAACATGGAGAAAATTTGCATAGCCTTTCAACGTGCGTCAGAAAATTATGCATCCACTAGGGAAGATCTTGTACTTGTACTTTCTTACACCAGAGAAGGCTGCTATAAGCACCAAAACATGCCTAATTGTTTGCTTTGTACAGAAAGAAGTGTTTTGTGAACGAAAAACTGCAATGCAATGAGCATGTCCCCTATGGGGCTCCGCAACAAAGCCATATAAAACATAAACATTTTTCTTCTATGCTGATAAGCCGTAGGAGAATTCTCACAAACCATGCTGTGTAAGGCGGTCACCTGGTAAATTACATGCTGGTATTTGAATTAGGTTACAGTGCAACAGGAGGTGGCCAGCTCGACTGCAACAATGCGCGATGTAGGGTATATACACGGGAATGATACTAAAAAGTTATCACAAGGTCACGTCAAGTGTAACCAACCCAAAACCATCCTTTTCATATAGATTTTCATGAAACCTTGTAGGGTCATTGCTATAAATAAGACAAATTACTAGCAAAATTTCTTAATATTTGTCAATCCGTTAATGAGTTATCGATAATTAAATCGCCGGAATACGATGATAGCACGTGTATCCTGGTACCTGGACAGGTATGCGCATTCGTTCATTCATTCATTCATTCATTCATTCATTCATTCATTCATTCATTCATTCATTCATTCATTCATTTTTAGTACACGTCATTCATTCATTTTTAGTACACGACAACGCTAAGGATGGCGGCAGGGAGCTTTTACCAAGATGCATTGCGTTCTAATTAAGACTCTTTAACCATTCTGAATTCGATTAAAGAACGCAATGCATCTTGGTAAAAAGCTCCCTGTTGCCATCTTTAGCGTTATGGTCTATTACTTAAACAAGGCAACCATTCAGTAACATGTTACTATTTTACATTGGGTCATGTGAAAAAGAAACTAATTATTAGCTACTTGCCTCCATACAGAAAGATTATTGCGTAGCAGTTAAGGCTTTTAATCTTATTAGATAAAAGAAGCATTATTCTCAGTACTACTAATAAGTTTTTCGTTTTCCATTCCTAGAAACCTTACATTTCGAAGAATTTTAGCATCGCTGTTTCAATTCGATAAGTTCGGCTCTTCATCCTTTCAACTTACAGTTACATGATAAGACTATAGTAGAACCTCAGGTGAAGAGTCTTTTAAAAGAACCTCGATTTGCGAGAATTTCCTTTATAGCATTAGACCATATGAGCGATGATGCACCGATTTTTGGGAACAGAAGACGCGAATAACAGAACCAACCAACAAACAAATAAAAACTAAGAAACAAACCTTTTTTGATTTTCTTCCCAGTGCGTCTGAAGCATGGACCGAAAATAATCGCATCTACAAAAAAATTAAAAAGACACAGTAAAACTCCCGTCCGTGTGTTGCAAAACAAGGGCAGATTTCGTAACAAAAGCATCGGTTGCTTGTGACTGACATGCCATTTCAAAGCGATTAAAGATTGCAGACAAAGACAAATTTAATGGATGAATTCATATTTGATTTGATCAACTCGCAAATGTAAACAAAAACAACTGCAAAAGACAGCCTGAAACCAGGTCTCGTTAATGTGCGCGAGTGCACGAGCACCGCCCGCAGGCACAAAATATCATAAATACAAGATCTGCTATATATAACTAAACTAAATTACAAATTTTCATAAAATAAACAAAAGAAAAACTAAACCAATTTTAGGTGTTCTATTTTTGCAGCTCCTTTTTGAATGCTCTCAAGGTAGAGGAATTTCTGACTTCAGTGCCAAAACTGTTCCAAAGTTTGGCGCCTCGGTACGAGAAGCATTTCTGCCCCACTGCCGATTTTAATAAGGGCAACCTGAGGTTGACATCGGCATTCGTAAGAGAACGAACAGTAGAGTTGTTGACTCTCACAAAAATGTCTTTCATATAAGAAGGCACATCACCATTACGGGATCTGAAAACCATTTTTTGTGATTCAAAATCAATAAGCTCCCTAACAGTGGGCCATTCAAGCGCCCGAATAACTGGTAAGGCGGTCGCATCAAATGGACTGTTGGTAACCAGTTTTGCAGCAGTATGGCTAACTAACTTGTTGTGCAAGCGAAAAAGAANCGCCTCGGTGCGAGAAGCATTTCTGCCCCACTGCCGATTTTAATAAGGGCAACCTGAGGTTGACATCGGCATTCGTAAGAGAACGAACAGTAGAGTTGTTGACTCTCACAAAAATGTCTTTCATATAAGAAGGCACATCACCATTACGGGATCTGAAAACCATTTTTTGTGATTCAAAATCAATAAGCTCCCTAACAGTGGGCCATTCAAGCGCCCGAATAACTGGTAAGGCGGTCGCATCAAATGGACTGTTGGTAACCAGTTTTGCAGCAGTATGGCTAACTAACTTGTTGTGCAAGCGAAAAAGAATTGTTAAGAGATGGTATGAATTTATATCGACAGTGGAAGGATAGATCTAAATATCTGCCGCCTCCATTAAAATCATCTCGTTCAGAACCTGATCATTAAATTTCTAAATTACACGCAAAAATTTATGAATTGCATTGCATTGCGCTTCTGCAGTATTACAGTCTTCTGTCATGTTGCATGTTGGTTTCACAAAGAACAACAGCTCAGCAGAGTCCAATGACGAATGACATAAAAACATGTTCTCGAACTCGAAAACGTTTTTCTGAATGACCCGGCAAAAAATGAGTTACGCAAAATAAATAAAGCATTCTCTTATCAACCACAAGCATGGGCAATGACGTATTGTTATATTTGATTGTGATTAAAACCCTTGCAAAGTCGTGTGTTGTGTTTTTCGTGTGGAACTCTGCAAATTTCGTCTCTTCGGGGCTCAGTAAAGCCCCTGTCAAACGAGCCGAATATTTCACCGAAAAATATCCAACATTGATGTTTTGCGAAAGTTCAGTTCGTTTGACCATCTTGTTCGGTGATCAAAATCTTGTTCGATAATGTTCGACGTTGTTTGAAGGAGTTCAAAAACTTCACCGAACTTTTCCATTGTTCTCGATGTTCGGTGAAATGTTGTACGTGTTTGACCACCTGGCCGAACATTTCAACGAATAATCCTATTCATTTTACATAGTGTTCACTGTGTCTTTGCGATGGCGCAGTTGGATATGTCGAAATGTTTGATGAAATGTTCAGTGCATTTGACCACCTTTCAATCGAACATGGAAAATCATTAGTTTTTTCTAATGTCAATGTTCGTTGGTTTTTCAATGGTGAAATGTTCGGCACGTTTGACCGAGGCTTAAGACTCATATGTGTATTCAAGCCAGGTCTTAAACTGTTTGTTTTCCCAAACTGAAATTATTTCAAATTTAGTTGCAATGCTCCTCCCTAACGACTGATCCACTTTATCAGCAATACAACCAAATGTCATATGATATCAGTTTAGAAAAACAAACAATTGAGATCTGACCAAAATGCACATGAGGCATAACTGAGCCCTGAAGAGACGAGAGAGACCTGCAGAGTTACACACGAGAATCACAACAGATGAGCATAGGGATCAAATCTTAAAAAAGCCAGTGTAAAATTCTATTACCTTCCTTCTTTGATCTGAATGGCTAGAAAGGAAATTAGGCTACTTTGCTGTAATTCTGCAATTTTTGATATCTTGATTTTTTTCTTAAATGGTGGCGTTTTTTTGCATTGAAAGAATTCATGGAAAATTTAAGAAAAATCAAAATCATCATAAATTCTAAATAAATACAGGAAAAACAATACAATCTTCAAGAAAATCATAGTTTATGAAGGTCTAAGATATGGTGGCAAGCAGAAATCTGTCGCTCTTCTGGTTTACGATTTAAAAACTTGATGACGCCACAACCTCAAATATAATAAATGCCGCCATCTTGAAAAGTCAAGATATCAAACAAATTTCCACGGCAGAATTACAGCAAAGTACCCTAAGTTCCTTTCAAGCCATTCAATTCAAAGAAATAGGTAATAGGATTTTACACCGCCTTTTTTACAGATTTGAACCACAAGCCACAGTGTCAAAATAGCAAACTTTACCTTGCAAATGAAGTTCTGTTGCAAATCTTATCGTATGGTGATAAGAATTTCCCAAATGAACTGAATAGACATATTCTTGAGTTACCTATACGTTTTATCTACAATACGGGTCGGTTTGAATAAAGTCTCTTGCCCCCATCCACCCCTCATAAGCCGCCAATCATTTAGTCAATTGTTATACGCAAGGTCTGTCTCAATTTGGATGTCAGGTGGGATCTGCGGAAGCGCAAAATTACCCATGAATAAAATTTTGACTGATATTAGTCGCGGGAATTTTCATTGTTTGTTGATGATTTTTTTCACTTGACATCGAATTTGAGACAGACCATAGTGTTCCTTTTGTGTTTTCCGTGCTGTTTTCTTTTGCTTATTATATGCAGGTTGACTTATATTTGTGTAATGGCCTCGGGGTTGTCATAGTCTTTTGCTCCCTGGGGTATCGTCTTTGTAGTGTCGTTAAGTATTTTATAAGTAGTGTAGTTAGTAAATTTGTCTTGTAAATTTTCATTGGAATGTAAAAAAAAAAATTTACCTGATCTTAAGAATTGCTTTATGTACATGAATAGCTTGGCCTTCCACTAAGAATGTGAGATCAGCATTTTCCTACACGAGAAAAAGGAGCAGATTTAGTAACAATAGTACCGGATGAGTCAGAAAATGTTTAGATGTTAGCCTGTATATTTTAAACTATTCATTTTAACTCATGTTGAGTAGCAAGGTGAAGGCGAAGGTGAAGTTGCGGTTTTTAGAGCCAAGCGCTGGGATCGCAGAAGTAGAGAAGACCTAATCGAGTCCGCGACCCCTTGTCATGACGCTCAAGTGGTGGGGCTTGTACTGGGATCGAACCCTGTCCGCCTGACTGTTTTGGCTGCAAAGTCAGAGGATTACACCGCTGCGCCACAACATCTTCAAACATAGTGTGTGTAGCTAACATGTCAACCTATGTACCGGGTAAAAAAAACAATCCCCGTTTGAAAGGCCACTGCACCCTGGATATCAAGACAATAATATTGGCAAATATATTATTTATTTAATGGTGGATATGTTCAAATCGATTTTAAAATTTACCTGACTGAAATCGGCCACTCCTTTCTGAAATTATCAGCGATTTTCTCGAGAAAGCCCCTTTAAGAAACTTTCAAAACAGATCTAAGATCACGACTAAATTTTCCAAATTTTTCTGCCTTGCGGCAATGGCTTTTACATGCTTTAGCACGTGTTACCCCTTTGGAAGGATATACCTTATGGAATTCCGATGAAAGGATATAAAATAGGAATATTGTAACATTAGGATATAGAATCTTGCACTATATTGGCTGAAACTCACTTTATCATTGAAAGCTGACATCAAGGAATCCTTTATTGTAGGACCTGCATCACAGTCTGTGGGAGATATAAAACAATAACTTAGTTCGGATGTTCGGATGGTACAGAAAATAAAATACCTTTCAGTGGTAAATGGAAATTTAGATATCAAATGATAGTTTTTTCAACAACATTTTTGTAATTAAGTAAGAATTTGGGGGTCTGTGCAATCTAAATATAGACTATTGTATTCCATTGTATTTGATGATATCAAAACAATTGGACCACTNGATACCATATTGTAGACGTTCATAAACTATGTTTTTTTGAAAAATTATTCGATGTGTTCTCAAAAAGTTTAGAAATTACGATGGTTTTAAGTTTTTTTCAAAATTGTTCTTGCATTCTTAAAAAAGAAGAAAAGCACTCTAATTCTGAAAATATTGAAGATTTCTGAAAAGTCCAACGGTAGAATTATTACAAAGTAGCTAAAGTTTCTTTCAAGCCATTCCATCCAAAGAAATAGGTCACAGAATTTTACACCGACCTTTTTAAAGATTTGGAACCTATGCTAGCTAGATTGAATTCGAATCGACCAATCGACCTTGAATTAGAATGCAACATGGTTCGAAAGGAAACCTTTCCAAAACAGAAAAAGTAAAGTTTTGATTCGAATTAAAGATTTGCGTTCGAATTATGAAAATTTTCCTATTTGTTTACATTGATTACTTGTTCCGAACTTTAACACAGCTAGCTAATCGAAACATCAGACCAAAATTCCTATTTCGTGAGGTGGTTGTCAGGGAGCTTTTTACCAGCATGCTTTGCGCGGCCGCCATCTTTAGCGTTATTGTCTTTGTCTATTCAACAGTCCAACTCGATACAGTCCAAGTAAGGTATATGCTTTAAATCATGATTATTTAATTAATACACGAACGTTTCGGGTCCATTTCAAGACCCATCATCAGCGTGTGAAAGTGGGCGTGAATCGCCCTTATAAGGGGCAATAACAAAGGGTAACAAGATAGGCAAAAAACGTTCAAAAACCTCGTTAAATCAATTCATTAACTGTCATCCAAAGTAGAAGAAGCAAGATTTTAACCTGGCACACGTGCCTGAACAATCAGATGGCACATAGAGGACTTTGAATAGTCAACAGAAGAGGTACAACAGAAAAGATTGGTTCTTGCCGGTAACGAACGGGTTGTGTAACATTTATGTATATCACAATGAAACAGAGAACGCAGAATAACCCTACCTTCCCAGTAACTGTAACTGCAGCAGATATGTGGTTATAATGATGAGCAGCGATGTCTGACCACCTGAGATGAAAAACAACCTGATTTTAATATGTAGTTAATGGTTCCATTGCTCAGCACAATTTACCACTCGCTGCTTTCGAGTATAAAACCTTTTGCCATACGATCTTCTTTGTCTTAGTTTTATGAGGAAAACTATCCCACCTTCCAGGCTATGAGCTATCAGGTGGTACGAAATCTGCGTGTTTATATGTAAAATTTCATCCCACCTTCCAGCCTGTCATCCCACCTCACAGCTCATAATTTCATACAATAACAATCATAATTGGTCTTTGGCGCCAGCAGCGACTAGGTTTCCTGATGTTGTCATCTTGGCACGTGCGCAAACCAGACGATTACATCCAACCGTCCAGCTTTTCATCCCACCTTTTCAGCGTTTATATGGAAAAATCTCATCCCACTTCAGTGAGATCCCACCTCTCGAAGAGTAGAATCTTCTAACCGTGATGCAGGCCCGTCGGAAGCGGGGGGGGGCTGGGGGAGCTTCAGCCCCCCCCCAATAATTTGCTGAAGTTTGTTCCTTTTAGTGAAAAAGGCTGTTAAAAAGTCAAGCTTATGGAAATGAAGACTTTAACTTATTTATACTAGAGGAAGTTATCAGAGTTATCAAGCTATCACATTTCTATTAAAAAAAAAGTCTATTTCTAAGTGATTTTGAGGTACTATTTTCAAAATTTCCCGGGAAAGCCTTCCGTTAGTCGCGATCCTTTGCTCCTTTAGATGGCAGATTCTTCATAATAGAGGCGTTTTCCAACGATCTAAAGGGCGTGGTCACAAAACATTTTCCCGGGGGCAAGCCCCCGGACCCCATTTTTGCTCGCTCCGCTTGCATCTGGTTTCAGCCCCCCCAATATGAATTTCGTTCCGACGGGCCTGGTCTGTATACATAAATGATGTATTGACAGTGGTATGGCTTCATAAAATTCGCTGTGAAATGTTAGCGTAGGAGATTCCCTATTGATGTTAGCAACAGGAATGTTGTAAAGCTTNATATGGAAAAATCTCATCCCACTTCAGTGAGATCCCACCTCTCGAAGAGTAGAATCTTCTAACCGTGATGCAGGCCCGTCGGAAGCGGGGGGGGGCTGGGGGAGCTTCAGCCCCCCCCCAATAATTTGCTGAAGTTTGTTCCTTTTAGTGAAAAAGGCTGTTAAAAAGTCAAGCTTATGGAAATGAAGACTTTAACTTATTTATACTAGAGGAAGTTATCAGAGTTAGCAAGCTATCACGTTTCTATTAAAAAAAGTCTATTTCTAAGTGATTTTGAGGTCCTATTTTTAAAATTTCCCGGGAAAGCCTTCCGTTAGTCGCGATCCTTTGCTCCTTTAGATGGCAGATTCTTCATAATAGAGGCGTTTTCCAACGATCTAAAGGGCGTGGTCACAAAAAATTTTCCCGGGGGCGAGCCCACGGACCCCCACTTTTGCTCGCTCCGCTCGCATCTAGTTTCAGCCCCCCCAATAGCAATTTCGTTCCGACGGGCCTGTGATGGCTCGTTTTCCATATAGACTCAAGGTAAAAATTACAAAGGATCGTATAGGAGGGTGGAATGATTTTCCCCATATAAACAGGCCCTTTGAAGGAGCCTAGTGGCTCATTATTGAAACCTACAGAAACGTTTCTGACATTCCATATAGAAAGTGGAACATGAAAATATTAAAAAGAATCAGCCCTTGCGTTTGCTACTTTTTGTCCCCCTCTCCCACTTCTTAATAAAATATTATTTTCACAAATTGTACCAGGTAGGTTGTTGTTGTTAGGTTGTTGTTGCCGTGTTACCCTATGGTAACTTTTAGGTTACTTTTGATGATGAAACAAAAGCGGAACCTTAAAACATGTGTTCTAAATTTTGACCGTGCTGTTAAGAGGGAGAAAAGGTAAAAAGACGTTGAATTTGCTTTATAACAGTATTTTAAACAGAACCGGATTTGTCCATTCATCATGGGTAGTTAGACACTGCATGTGTGCTTCTATGGGGGAGCGCCGCAACAAATATGCCGCAGTTGTATTTACATTGCCTTCATGATAAGAATTTCCTTCTGTATAAATAATGTCTTGTTCTGTTTTCTATCCTTGTGTCAGCGGCCATTTTTCCTCCGCAGAGGCATATTAGTTGCGGCACTCCCCCATAAAAGCACACATGCAGTGTCTAACTACCCATCCTTTAATGCACATCGCTTACTGAATTTCGGACCTATCATACTGAGGTCCAAAAACAATAACAGCAAATTTCAATATAAACTAGAACCAACCTCTCTTCGACTGTATGAATCAAAGTTGGAATGGAAGTATTAAGTGTAGATCCAACACCAATTTGCCCATAAGAATTAGCACCCCAACCATATAATTCACCGACATCGGAAAGAGCTAGAACATGTGCCATTCCACAGAGCACCTGTTAAAATTAATAGAAACTTTTAATTTGAGAACAAAAATAACTTTGCTTTCTATTTCTTGTCCGAAAAGAAACTTACAGAAATGGGTAGATTTTGTAACAAAAAGTATTCCCTTGATTCACACATCAATGCAATAGACCATTTCGAAAATTAAGAAAAGGGCCTGGGGGTAATGGTTTGGTCTGGTAAATGACGCATGCAGATCTGGTAAATGGTTGCCATAGAGCTTTTACAAATGATAAATTTCCATCTACGGTTTGTTTTAAATTTACAGTTAAAATAAACAAATTATTGCCTAAAATGCAGCCAAAAAGATATCGCATGACCCATTAGCCTCGTAATAGCTGGCGCATGACCCATTAGCCTCGTAATAGCTGGCGCATGACCCATTAGCCTCGTAATAGCTGGCGCATGACCCATTAGCCTCGTAATAGATGGAAGACTTTCTCGCCAACCCAGACCTTAAATAACATTTGCTTTGGCGGGAATATATCCGAAAGGCTGAAGAATTTTTTTGTGATATTTCTTCTAGTTTTCTGAGCATTGTAAATATAGGTAAAATTGAATTTATGAAATGCGCGAAAAAGTGGTAAGTAATCTCCTCACTTAGCGCAACATGCACATACATCTCATATCCCTTAAGGCTTAAAAAGGGATTTTTACAAAAGTATCAGATCATATACGTTATTTCTGTTATAAAGATTTGATTCTTAAATTTTGAAGGGAATGAAAGTGTTTGAGTGAAGAGATTGTTTATAATTTTGATTGAGGGTTTCAGGCCTGTTTTAGTGCATTTCAAAGTTATGGATTTTTTGTAAATTAAATTTTACCTTTATTTCCAATGCTCAGCAAAATAGAACAAAAATCACAAAAATACTTTAGCCTTTCGGGTATCAACAAAACTTTAATTGATTCCAATACCACGAGTATTCTCCGCATAACGAATTTTTAAACATGTGAAGTTCTTTTTGGTACACCCGGTACACTTTAAATATTTAGGGAGAAATAGCAAAGACGAAAATTACCTTTGAAATAATTTTGGATCCACCGATCGGAACTTTACAAGGTGTTTGTTGGTTTGTTGTATTTCCAATACCAAGCTGCCCATTTCCATTGTAGCCCCACGAATAGAGCTGCAACAAATTCATTCAAAAATTTGATTTAAATTCTTTGGCGTATGCAACTTGTTTAATTTAGCTTTGAACTGCTTAAGCCTTTTTTTGACTCAGTACCTCAAAGACCCACAACAAATACAGGGTGTCCCAAAAAAATTGTGCCCCATTTGTGTGGTTGCTGTGGAGGAGCTGTAACTTCTATTGTCCTGTTGTTGATATAGTTGCATTGGATATACTTCAACTTAGAGTTTGAGATCTCCTTTTAGCCAATCGCACANATTTCAAAGTTATGGATTTTTTGTAAATTAAATTTTACCTTTATTTCCAATGCTCAGCAAAATAGAACAAAAATCACAAAAATACTTTAGCCTTTCGGGTATCAACAAAACTTTAATTGATTCCAATACCACGAGTATTCTCCGCATAACGAATTTTTAAACATGTGAAGTTCTTTTTGGTACACCCGGTACACTTTAAATATTTAGGGAGAAATAGCAAAGACGAAAATTACCTTTGAAATAATTTTGGATCCACCGATCGGAACTTTGCAAGGTGTTTGTTGGTTTGTTGTATTTCCAATACCAAGCTGCCCATTTCCATTGTAGCCCCATGAATAGAGCTGCAACAAATTCATTCATAAATTTGATTTAAATTCTTTGGCGTATGCAACTTGCTTAATTTAGCTTTAAACTGCTTAAGCCTTTTTTTGACTCCGTACCTCAAAGACCCACAACAAATACAGGGTGTCCCAAAAAAATTGTGTCCCATTTGTGTGGTTGCTGTGGAGGAGCTGTAACTTCTATTGTCCTGTTGTTGATATAGTTGCATTGGATATACTTCAACTTAGAGTTTGAGATCTCCTTTTAGCCAATCGCACAAGTGGTTGCTGATTTATAAGTCGCAAGAAAGTCGAAAAAGTGAAAACTTCAAAAACAACACTTCCTTTGTTCTCCAAAAATGTCAAAATCAAGTAAATATTGTAAGAAAAGGTTCTATCGTTTTGTTTGAATTTTTTATGCATTTTGCAATGGGTTGATGGTGTTGTGTTATCAGTAAACAATACAATTAACCCCTAATCAACTGTAGAAAAATTCTAATACTGCTCTAGAACCCTTTCTTGCAGTATTTACTTGATTTTTGGAGAACAAAGAAAGTGCTGTTTTTGAAGTTTTCACCTTTTTGACTTTCTTGCGCCATAAATTATTAACTGATTAACAATCTGACTTCAGATTACACAAGACATCCAATTCCTCATTTTCATGAATCCAACTACGATCTTCGCAGACGCGCTACAACAGGGCAAATATGTGCAAGAACGAAAGGTTTCAAATCAAGTTTCTATCCAAGCTGTTTATCGGAATGGGAAAAGCTTGACCCTGAGATTAGACTATCTAACTCTGTGAACATCTTCAAGAAAAAACTATTGTCAATTATCCGTCCACCCCCAAAGTTGGTCTACCGTGTTCATGACCCAAAAGGTTTATCCATCCTAACGCAGCTACGTGTTGGACTTAGTAAGCTAAATTTTCACAAATTTAAGCATAATTTTAGGGATACTTTGAATGGCCATGAACAGTTATCCTTTGATTCAAATGCAAAAATTCTTACAGCAACGCTAGAATATATCAAGGCCTCCAAACGTGTTGAATAAATTGGTAATGAAAGCTTGTAGAATTTCTTCTCTCCTGTACTATTTTCTTTTTTCGTTTAGTTGTAAAACCGTGTAGTTAACTAAGTTCCTATATTATTTGTAAATTGCCACAGGGTTGCTATGTATTTCCATGCTCCTTGTGGTATCGTCTTGTAACTTGAATGTATGTTTCTGTAAATTTTTATGCGAATATATAAAAAAAATTATTAACCACTTCTCAGATTGGCTAGAGCAAGGTCTCAAACTCTAAGTTTAAGTATATTCAATGCAACTATATCAACAACGGGAAAATAGAAGTTACATCTCCTCCACAGCAGCCGCACAAATGGGGCACAACTATATGCGGGTTTTTACTGTATCTTGAACCAGCTAAGAAACGACTGTCTGACTATAATTTATAATTTATAATTTATTTAATTTAATTTAATATTTAATAATAATTTATAAGAAGACGTTCTTCCATGACAAATTGGACAGTACCGACAATAGGTTACCTACCTCTCCTTCATCGGTTAATGCAACGGTGAATGATTGACCACAGGATATTGATGTCACTCGTTTGCTATCTAGCAGAAAGAAAACTTGCATTATATTTGTGAGGCAAAAGGCCAAAGTCTGTTTCAAATTAGATGTCACGTGAGATTTGAGATTAAGCAAAACTACTCATTCAAAACACTTCAATTGTTGTTATTCGCGGACATTTTCGCGTGACATCTAATTTGAAACAGACTTTAGCTACTGGGGCTTGGAATGCCAACGGCAAAACAATAGACTGGGAATATGGGATCTGATCATATACTACATGTTGGTCAACAAAAAAGTGATTGGGATTCCTCGCAAAATATGGCTGGGAAAATGGGAGTGGTGACATCCCCCCCATCAGAACCCTCTTATGTGACCAGGCTTGCTTTTCAAGAAAGAGAAAATTTTTCAGAACCTCTTTTTACCCACAGCTCCCGAGAAAGCCCTTGAATTCACTGATGCTAAGCTTCCTTTTAGAAGGCATTCAGTATATTGGTAAATGTAAATATAAATGTAAATGTTTCCAGGCCGAGTGACAAAGAAACCCAAGCGAAATTCAGAGGTTTTCTTCAAGCAAACTTTGGTGTTTCGCTTAGACTATCAAGTAGAACAGCGTGAAATCGGAGAGAATTAGCCAACGGTGGTGAAAATTCCAATAGATATGGTGCATATTCACCGAGGAGGGGCAAATCACTCCAAAAATAGCGTACGAGATTTTAACATTTCAAAATTTATCGAGATGTTCAAAGATTTTAGAGATTTTGCAAGATCTTGCAAGATTTTTCAAGATTTGTGAGGATTTAAACAATTTTTGAGATTTTCAAACAATTGTGGAAAATTTTTTTTGAGAATTTGTATCATTTGTTGGGGGAGATTTCTCGGATTTTTTTAGATTTTCTAAGATTCTTAGGATTTTGTTTGGGATTTCTAAGATTTTATGAAGAGTTTTGAGAATTTACAAGGTTTTTCGAGATTATTAGGTTGTTGAAGNTTTGGGATTTCTAAGATTTTATGAAGAGTTTTGAGAATTTCAAGATTTTTCGAGATTTTTAGGATTTTGAAGATTTTTTAGGATTTTTGACGAAAGTGTACGAGATTTTTGGAGTGATTTGCCCCTCGATATTCACTATTCGTCTTTCGGTTGTTGTCAGACGTTTGTCGTTCCAGTCTCCATTCCTATTCCTAACTTCTGGATCTGCATCACCGAGCGACCCTACAACGAAAATTACTCACTGAGTAATCCATTGATTTTCTTTGGTACTGATTGATTGCTTGTACTGCCAGTTCCAAGCTGCCCACAGTTGTTTGAGCCCCAGCCAAAAACCTAAAATGGGAACCAAAATAAGTAATTAAAGGTACAGTCTTTTAAATTTCTGACTGAAGTCTGCTACTAACTGCTAAGAATTGGGAGAAACCAAGTCCCTCGGCCATAAATAATGAAAAAGAGTGGGCCTAAGCAAGATCCGTGCGGAATTCCACATGCGAAATCGAGAGTTGTTTTTTTATGATCGTTAAGAGAGAAAACTGGCTACGATCTGTACAATATCATTTGCTTCGCCCTATATTTATGTAGTTTTCCGACCAATAACTAATGATCTACAACATCGCAGGCTTTCTTCAAATCAAGAAAACGCGAAAACAACATTTCTTAGTACAGCTGAAGACCAGCATAACGAACACCCAACGTAACGAACTTCCCGGAATCATGAGCTTAATGCCTGGCCTTCGATTAACAAATTCTTTATAAATTCTCTAGGTTTAACGAACTCCCGATATAATGAACTTTTCTGGCTTACTTCGAAATTCTCTATACCAGGATGCAGCAGTACCAGTGAGAGACCAGTGATGTGAGCGGTTAATCAGAAATAGCGCATCGCATACGAAAAAGGCAAACGATTCTTCGTTAGCAAACCATTAAACACAATATGAACTTCTTTACCGCACAAAACTCTTTGGTAAAGGTCTCACCTCGCCGTTTGTAGTTTGAGCCACTGAATGATATGAGCCACAAGCAACTTGCTCTATTTTCCGGTCTCCAAGGTTTATTTTCACTTGAACTGGTACAGTTTTATCTGGTTCATTGTGGCCGAGTTGACCGTATCCACCGTGTCCCCAGCTGTACAGTTCACCAGATCCTATTCAAATAATGGCATTGATAATCATTAAGATTAAGCCAATAATCGCAGAAACTGGGTAAAGAAAACGACAGGGCTGTAGAAATTGGGCATAAGTGGTTTGGATCTGGAGGAGGTCTATTCGCCGCTACTCTCAGGAATGCTTTCATTAACAGTTAAGTTATGAATTGTGAAGTAAAATCAAGAATGCCCAGGGTGCCAGACCCACAAATAACCCACAAAGTCTTTATTTTTGGGTGTCTGGTGACCAGGGTAAGCAAATAAGTACTATGCACATCATCTTTCTACATCTTCTGATAATACCGGGTGACTCAAACCCCCCCCCCCCCCCGGTTTCAAAAAGCATTATTGCAAAAGTATCAGTAGTTGCGCTATAGTCATAGAGATTGATTTTTCTAATAGCTAAAAGATTTAAGTATTTTTTATATTTTATGGTAATTTTCAAAGTAATAGTAGTCCCTTAGTAAACTCTAAAAAAAAATCAGTCTTGCAGAACAGCCGGAAAATTGTCCAATATTTTATTACAAGGTGCCTTTGATGATGCATTTTAGGCCATTTTCTGGATGTTCAGTAAAACTAATTTTTTGAATCTTTCGAATTTACCATGGGACTTCTATTTTGAAATTACCAAGAAAATACAAAAAATACTTCAATCTTTTAGCTATTAGAAAAATCAATTTTGATGATTATATCACAAGTAAACTTGCTGCAATGATTTTTCGAACAGGAGGACATTTTTTGAGTCACCTGGTAGTTGCATTCATCTTACTACTAAGAATTCTTTCTGGTTCACAGGTCATAGATGCAGACATGAGGTCGATAAATATCCATAAAATGGGAGATTTAATTTGTTCGAAAAACTAATCTAAATTTGGCTTACCAGTGACTGCCAGAACATGAGGCCCACTTCCATAAGAAACATTAACCAAAACTTTTTGGCACAAAATATCAACTTTCCTTGGTTCCATTGTGCTTGAACCATCACCAACACCAAGACAGCCATTTCCGTTGAAGCCAAGGGCGTAAATGTCTCCACAGCGAACAGTGACCAAGGCTTCATTTCCAGCCCCACCAAACACAAAGGCCTGTACCACATTTTTGGCAAGCTCATGTGGGAGGAAGCTTAGAATCGGCCATGATTTTAAAGAGGCAGACCTGCAAAAGGAGATCTGAAAAATCACCAATTGAATCTTGGTACAGTTGTGTAGTATATTGAAACTTTTTTCTTGCCAAAGGAATTTTACAAAATTCTTCAAGAATTTGGGATTCAAAACAAGTTTGACCAATATGGGTTGCAAAAGTAATCTGTTCATGCAGTAATCTATGTACCCCTTCCCCCTGTCCAGGGCTCAAGGGAGAAGTTTATTTAGGTTAAACTGAAAAAAAATTTGTTGATTTTCTAAGCTTTGTACTTACTGTACATGATTCAAAATTGTATCATCTCACAATTTTATTCAGTTGATTTTCTAAGCTTTGTACTTACATGATTCAAAATTGTATCATCACCCAATTTCATTCAGTAGCATCTTCAATATTTTTACCCTGAANTATTTTCTTGCCAAAGGAATTTTACAAAATTTTTCAAGAATTTGGGATTCAAAACAAGTTTGACCAATATGGGTTGCAAAAGTAATCTGTTCATGCAGTAATCTATGTACCCCTTCCCCCTGTCCAGGGCTCAAGGGAGAAGTTTATTTAGGTTAAACTGAAAAAAAATTTGTTGATTTTCTAAGCTTTGTACTTACATGATTCAAAATTGTATCATCTCACAATTTCATTCAGTAGCATCTTCAATATTTTTACCCTGAAAAGTAGGAAACATTTTTCAGTTTCTGTGGTGTAATGGTACTGTATGTAGTTAAAACATTTATATGCATACCATACGGTATCCGGTATCCCCAACTTTTTGGAAAGGACCTTAACATGCTGTGCTACAGTTCAGGCCTTGTGCACATTAACATGACAAGAATTCTTCAGAATATTCAAGAATTCTTGAGCCATATGAAAGGCTGTAAATTTTTACAAAAAAGAATTCTTAAGCAGGAAAACCATGTTAATGTGAGCAAAGCGAAGGCCTGTACTTTACTTTAAGTAATGCTTCCAAAATTATACTCGTATATATACTTTACTGATAAGCTGATTTGTTGATGTAAGTGTCAGATAAGCAATCAAGAAAATATTTGTTTTCCCTTTATTATCATTAATAATCGTTGATAATTATTGAACAATTGTTTTGGGGTCATAAAGAATGAAAAATATGATGTGAAGTTTAACCTCTTATCTGTTGGCAGGGCCGTAGAAAGCATCTTAAACTTGGAGGGGCACGACACGTCAAGGGCACTTTTTCATTAAGCTAGAGGGGCATTTCCTCAAAGAAAAAGGGCAATTTCTCGTTTATTGCAAAATCTTGTGGGGGCACGTGCCACCAGTGCCCCCGGTTCCTACGTCTCTGTCTGTTGGATGATTTGCGAGCTATAATTTGATGTCACATAAATTTTTTTGTTCTGGTTTTTTGTTCTTCTTTTTGTTCTGTATCATTTTGATATGTTACAGCACTATAGAGTTTGAGTAACAACAGAAGAAATTTGAGTTTGTTATCTTCAAAATCTCCCGATAGAACCTATATTTTTTTGATACACTGATACACAGTTGAGATTAAGGACTCCCAGTTTTGTGGAGAACCCATTTTAGGGTGTGTTTGATTAATTTCGAACCTACATAATTCTGAAAACAGCAGACTTCGAAGAGACGGAAACATATTTCCCAATCAACCAACAAATCTTTAAAACAGCAGGTTTTGGATTCACCTTTGCGATTCGCTAATGGAAACAGGAATCTCTCCTAACTAAGTCTGCCAAGCCAAGCCTTATGCTTTTTGGAGCAGAAGGTTCAGAAATCAGAAGGCCTTCCAAAAAACCTATAGACTGCCCCCAAACCTAACGTTTTGAGAATTTCAGAGTCAATCAAACACAAATTCCGAGTCTCTTAAGTCTACCGTTTTCAGAATTGGTACCAATCAAACACACCCTTAGTTTAAATATAAAAATACAGTACATACTTACCCCTACTTACCTGAATTCAAGACCTTTCTACCAGCAAGAATTCGCTGGCCTAGAATATTTACAAAAGATAATAACAACAATCTGTGCAGCAACAACAACAAATGATCAATATCAATTAATCAATCAATCAATCTTCTTGGATGGTCAAAGGTGAAGTGAGAACTCGTTGAAGGGCAAAAGGAGTATTTACTTTTGCTTTTCCGTTTTATGTACATGACTGCGACAATCAGGCTCAACGACCAAAGCGTTCTATAATCTACAGAAAGAAACAGAAAAGGCTGAAGAAATGGTAAGGATAAGATAACAGACTCTGAGAGGTTACCCGCGCTGCCGCCGGGCACAAGCATTCCATGCACACAGCAGCACAGCAGGCAGGGTTTCAAATAAAACGGTGTGGTGTGTTATAACGGTGTGGTGTGTTGTGCTCTAGAACATATAGAACTTATGCGTCGTCACTATGTGCCTACTTTGTTGCTATTCGCTGAAGTAACACGTTTGTTTGTCATGATTGTGAGTTTTGAAAAAGTTTTAAGAACAAAAAACCTAAAAAAAAGTGAAAGACACAAAGTGCCAAAATTTTGTTAGGCCTAGAAGTAGAGNCTTACCTGAATTCAAGACCTTTCTACCAGCAAGAATTCGCTGGCCTAGAATATTTACAAAAGATAATAACAACAATCTGTGCAGCAACAACAACAAATGATCAATATCAATTAATCAATCAATCAATCTTCTTGGATGGTCAAAGGTGAAGTGAGAACTCGTTGAAGGGCAAAAGGAGTATTTACTTTTGCTTTTCCGTTTTATGTACATGACTGCGACAATCAGGCTCAACGACCAAAGCGTTCTATAATCTACAGAAAGAAACAGAAAAGGCTGAAGAAATGGTAAGGATAAGATAACAGACTCTGAGAGGTTACCCGCGCTGCCGCCGGGCACAAGCATTCCATGCACACAGCAGCACAGCAGGCAGGGTTTCAAATAAAACGGTGTGGTGTGTTATAACGGTGTGGTGTGTTGTGCTCTAGAACATATAGAACTTATGCGTCGTCACTATGTGCCTACTTTGTTGCTATTCGCTGAAGTAACACGTTTGTTTGTCATGATTGTGAGTTTTGAAAAAGTTTTAAGAACAAAAAACCTAAAAAAAAGTGAAAGACACAAAGTGCCAAAATTTTGTTAGGCCTAGAAGTAGAGGCCCAACACGATGTCATGACCAATAGAAACTTTCAAAACAGTTGAATTAAATTAAAAGCCACTGCCAACTGGCATCTTTGTAGAAGGACAAGAAAGGACATGTTAGCAGGGCAGGCAGGCTGGGACCCATACTTGAAAACATGTTATTGCAAAAATCGTCAGCGTGGAACAGTGTTAAAAAACAAGAGTAAAACAATTGGCCTTTTGTTTTTAAACAATTTTAACAAGTTAAACTTCAACGATTGCAAAAATTGACATCACCCCTGGTTGGGTCAGCAAACTTAAATGGAAAAAGGCACATGCTGGAGGCTAAAAACGTGACAAACGTGATGTTTTTTGTTTTTTGTAGAGAAAATGATCCATCTGCATTGCTTGCAACAACAACAACAAAATCACTGAAACAAAATCCAGCTTATTGCTGGCATTGGTGTTCAGGTCCTTTGTGCCCCAGCAAAAAATTTTCTGTCCCAGCAAAATTCCCTCCTCCCAAAATGAATATTTGCCCTGGCTGAATGCCAAATCCTGCCCAGGCAATGCCCCAGCAAACTTTCCGGGGCATTAGAACCTTCTTCTTCTCTCCAGAAGAAACAAAATTCCATTTGGCTTTTCTTTGAAAGAGGCTTGTTCTTTCTGTTTATATCCTTGTACATTTCCAATGCATACTGTATATACATGAGCAGATAAAACACACACACACACTTCATAAAAAGAAATTAGAAGGTTTAAATCAGGCCTCATTAATGTGCGTGAGCGCACAAGCGCCGCTCGCAGGCACAAAATATCACTACACATTAGTTGCTGGTATCTTGGCTGTACTCGTAGTATTTTGATTGCAGGCACATTTTTGGCAACCAATCGCTCACAGGCACAGAATATTTTTAATGAGGCCTGGTTTAAATTTGAAGCCGTAGAAGTTGCTTTTGAAAATGTGGATTTCAGGGAAGGAACCTACCTGAAAATTTAACGAAACCATTGGAGCACATACAACATCTTTTCAGGGCTGCTTATTTGGGGGCAACTGAAACAAACATGGGTCTTTTGCCCCCTACATATTTAAAATGAAAATGTACTCTCTATTCTTTCAGTGGCGTTATGTAATGCTGTTCAGCCGCCAAGGCAAAGTAAGGCTACAAAAATGGTATACTGCATATCCACAAAAGGACAAGAAGAAAATAACAAGAGACTTGATTTCAATGATACTGTCAAGAAAACCGAAAATGTGCAGCTTCTTAGAATACAAAGATACAAAGATTGTTTATAAGAGGTAAGAGAAATCTTGCTACGGAGTGCATGAAAAAAACGTCAACCAGTCAAAACATTCATATTTCTCAGAAACAATATGTCTGATGATCTACTAGGTCTTTCATAAGTTAACATGCAAGAAATGCCAGAGAAACAAAAAGAAACCAATCAATTCTAAGATATTATTGCTTTCATCATAAATCAATGCCAGAGGTACATTGTCTCATAACGTGATAATAAGCATACTGTAGCAGTTAAAGACGATCTAGTTTTAAAATAGAACAAGAGAAGGATGTGTGCCTTTATTTGTCCAATTGTTTTGATAATCTCTTGAGATCATCAAATACAATGGAATACAACAGGCTAGATTTAGATTGCCCAGGCCCCAAACTTAAGTTGCCTTATATCTCCGTCAACTGTCTTTAATAGTCTAAATTAACTTTAAATGACCGAGTGAGCCAAAAAAATATATCCACTTTTTGAAAAATGGTACAGGAAAAGCAATGCAACTAATCTGAAAAATTTTTGCATCCATAATTTTCAAGATTTTTCTCATAATTTTACAGTAGGTGCATTATTTCCTTCTGAAATTAGGAATTAGCCAAAACTCCTATTTCTCGATATGCCCAAAACAGTTTGAAATGGCTTGTTCACTACTGTATATATAGATGTAGATTTTGACTTTTTGATGCCCAGCATTGATGAAAAGCGTAATGACATGTCAACAGTTTCTGTATCACTACTGTAGAATGCAATGCTCTAGCTAAAGAAAACTTTATTTTACCATTTTGATAATTGACAAATAAATCTGATTGAGTCCCTCACTTGCAGTTTTATCCAAAGCCCACAGAAGCTAGTTTTTGGGAATTCTACATTTGCGATTAAGATAATGCATTGTAAATTATGAATAAGTTCTCAAAATTAAGTTAAACCATTAAACCCTCAGTCAGGTAACGTAGTTGTAATTTTTCATATTGGTGTTATAGTTTTGGTAGTATGATTTTCCAAAGATTGGATACATTTTTCTAATTCACCCAGTACTTTGGCTCAATACAGTATAACATAATTTTGAACCAACCGTATTACAATTGAATGAAATTGTGATCTGATAGCTCTGAATGTTGTCTCTTTCTGCAGATATGCAAGCCTATACTTTGTTGTAGCCATTGAACCAGATGATAATGAACTGATTGCACTAGAAGTCATACATCGATATGTTGAACTGCTGGATAAATATTTTGGAAATGTGAGTATACCGAGAAACCCAAAAAACTGCACAAGCTTTACAGTAGATTGCATCTAGCTATGTACAGTAGAAGCAGGGGGGCTGGGGGGCTTCACCCCCCCCCAATAATTTGCTAAAGTTTGTTCCTTTTTTTACTGAAAAAGGCTGGTGAAAGTCAAGCTTATGGAAACGAAGATTTAAAGAAATGAAGACTCAAGGAAGTTATCAGAGTTATTTCATACCATTAAGAAACAATCTATTTTTAAGTGATTTTGAAGTCCTATTTTCAAAAAATTTCAGGAAAGGCTTCCATTAGTTGTGATCCATCGCTCCTTTAAATGCCGAATTCTTCACAACAGAGGCGTTTTCCAACGATCTAAAGGGCATGACCACAAAAACTTTTCCCTGGGGTGAGTCCCCTGCACTCCTGTTTTTGCTCGCTTTGCTCACATTTGGTTTCAGCCCCTTCTCCATATGAATTTCGTTGTGACAGGCCTGCATTGGCGTATGCTTTATGTCCTCATTTACTTGAAATGCTTGCCTGTCCTTGAGATGCTGCATGATCACTCCACCCCACTTGATGGTGTAGAATTTTGAAATATTTATTTTGATTCACATTTTCCAGTAGCTCAGCCTAAAAAGATGCAACCTGGATTTTTGCTTTACGTTGAAAAACTTCAAGAATTGTCAGCTCTGAAGGTAGAGAACGGAATTGACGACTGCTGGGAATTCAGTGATGGCCAATCTTGTGCTATTAGTAAACTTTCACAAATTAATAAGTCAAACTCCTTAGAGTCCTTAGCTAGCATAGTTTTCATATCTTTAAATTGGCGTAAAATGGTCGGTGTAGAATTCAGTGACATATTTCTTTGAATCGAATGGCTTGAAANATAGACTTTTATGTTTTTATCCTCATGTAATTAGCCTTGATATATTCAATTTTTTTTTCCTGTAATATTGTATATATTGTATTGTAGAGTAGGCTTAAATTAGCTGTAAATTTGAGCTATAATTAATTCTCGCCTACTGTAAAAATAAAGTAATGATGATGATGATGATGAGTTTCTTTTGGCGAGCGAAGGATGAGAGCCTTGTTTCATGGATTGTACATTATTTTGCAGGACGGTGAAATCAAGCAGGCTCTTGAAGAAATGGGATTAATGTGATACAAAGGTATGTATGTGCGAAGTGCTTTTTTTGCATGTCGTCTTCCATATATCTTTTAGTCGAAATACCTTATCATGGGAAGTTAATGATGTTAGAAATTAACGTACGTTGAATATACGCGACTTAAATTAAACTTGGATGAGAAAGGAAGATACTTAGCATTGAAAGATTTTAACGCGAAAAGACAAGCAAGACGTTACATTGAAGGAAATTTTCGCGAAACAGAAACGGTTTTGCCATGCAGAAAAAGAGCTTTAATTCACATTATGATCCAAACTGCAACAGAAAATTTCGAAAACTTGAGCAAAACCAAAATGAAACACTAATAAACAAGCGACAGTCATGTTGAAATCTTATGTTAGCCCTCCACCGTACTGAATAGCCTCCACTGTACTCAATGCAGCCCTCCACTGTACTGATGTTAACCCTCCACTGTACTGAATAGCCTCCGCTGTACTCTATGCTATCCCCCCACGGTACTGATGTTACCCCTCCACTGTACTGAACAGCCTCCACTGTACTGCACAGACATTACCCCGGGTGCTTATAGAGCCATGATGTTGTTACTTGATCAAAATAGTAGAATTCAACGTCTCTTTTAATTAACGCGTCACTTTATTGAGGTTTATAAAATAAACGCTAAGCAAAACATACCCCACTTAAATTGCCGTGAATATTTTAAATTCCTGTTAATGTCATGCATCGTTAAATTCCAATAATAAGGTAGCTGGGGAGTCAAGCCCTGATAAAATCTTTCTCGATTTCTATAAACCTGCCAAGTTAAAATAAGCTCAAGTGCAAAGTAACTTATAGTATTGCTTCACACCTTCTTTCCGCCCCATTTTGTTAGCAAAAAGAGAAGGGCAAAACGAATGAAATTCGGAATGGAATTTTAAGACATGGACAATACAATATCTTATGCACACAAAATGGAATTTTAAAGTTAAGAAACTGAACTGATTTTAACTAGGAGGGGACCGGAGGCAAGTCACAAATGTGCAATTTCTGTTATACATGTGCTCTCTAAGTGTTCAGATTTCTTGACATGCAAAATATTGCCCTTCAAATACCTATTCATTTTTTTCTTTTTCGTGTACAGGTATCAAAAACATGGGTGAAAGAGATGCTATATTGATTAATGTATGATTGTTATAATTTTTCAAATTATTGCAGAAACAGATAGTAGCTATAAATAACAGAAATTAAATTTATAAAATAACAGATAACTTTTTCCCTTAATTATTATCATACGATAATCCTCTTGTGCTTGTGCTTGTCTTTATGTTAATAAGAAATCAACAGATTTTATCAACCGATTTTGTTTTACTTCACATGTGCTAATTATAATACATCCCAAAGCCCCTGTCACAAATTATTTTTCCCCAAAACTGGAAATTTAGACCAAGTAACGGCTCATGAAAATGTCTTCGAATTTTTGTTCATATTGATTTTGATTGCTTTCATATGGGAGCTGCCTTACTTAGCTTTGAATTTTAAAAATTTTCATTCTTGAAGAATTGTATGATAAAAAAACCTCTCGAACAAAAGAGACAAATTTTATGAAATAACTGGAATTTCATGAATAAGGTGTATTTTTGTTATTAGCAGCCTTTCTCACAGGAACCTAACTGGGTATGTTAATGGCTCAAAGATTTGATCGTGTTTTGTCAGCCATTTTCAAGATGTTCCTCAAGAATGACAATTTGTAAATTTTAAAGTTAAGTGAGGTAACTCGCGTATCAAGGCAACCAAAATTTCACAATAACCACTTCAGTGTTTTAGCCATAGAAATCTATGGTTTTTAGCTAAAACGATCAAGATTTGTGTGATAAGACTTTACGACGAACTCACAACAACAATGTCACCTTTTCTCAAAGATTATAGGAGCAAACGCATTTTCTTTATATCCTTAAAATACAACATTTTACAAGATATTTGACGAGAAACTTAACACGCCTTTTCTAGCCAAGTTAGGCACTCAAAAAGAAATGTTGAAGGGGAAAGACAAAAATCTATCAAACAGTAATTATTAAACGAAAATAGTTCCATTTGCTCGCTACATAAAATCACCAAGTTTCTATGATCCTATCTTCAAGAAAAATCTTTTCTAACTGCTAGCGATAAGATTCTAGAAATTGCTTTGTGAAAGAGCGATTAAAGTTAGATAACGGCAGGTGTCAGCCTTTGAACAGGCCAAGGATGTTTGAAGGATAAACAGATAGGAGAGGGATGAGAGACTCTAGGAACAGGCTAACTTTAATGATATTTCCCAAAATTCTGAGTGTGATGATAGATGTAATGATTTTGGGTCGTTAATGAGTTTTGCTGTTCAATAATATGCGAAGAGGCTAACGGATCTCAATATAACATTGCGTTAAAGATTGCAAACAACTGTTTACGACAATGCAATTCGTTTCACAGAATTCGATTGATGTGATGCGTGTATTTGTAATAGAACGCAAAGGATCCTTGTAAATTCACCTGAAGACATCTTTATCCCAATCGTATAGACAATATCTAATCGTATAGGAGTTATGGTATAGACAATAGCAATGAAAGACATCCACCTCAAGTAGGATTTATGGAATTGGAAACGTAGCCAATTCTTCCAGCCTCCCACCCACAGTGGACTGAAGGGAGAAATTTCACTGCATAATCAACTTTCAAAATTGCATTGATGGGGTAGTTGTTATTTTATTTTATATTTGTATTGTGTGTACCTTGCTCCTCCATTGTCTTTTCATACTTTATAGGAGTTACGATTTTAGCACCACGGTTCTTTTGAGAATTTTCTACAACTGCAATCATTGCAAGTTTTCAATAAATATCGTCATCATGAGCGTTTATCAAAAAGAGCATAGGTTCCAAATCTCTAAATTGGTGTAAAAAGGTCGGTGTAAACTTCTGGGACATATTTCTTTGAATCGAATGGCTTGAAAGAAACTTTAGCTACGTTGGTATAATTCTACCGTTTGATTTTCAGAAATCTTTAATATTTTTCGAAATTACAGCGTATTTTATATTTTAGCTCTTTTGTTGATGTGACGTCATCAAATGTCTAAATCGCAAACCAGAAGAGTGAAAGGCTTTTGCTTGATACCGTATTGTAGACGTTCATAAACCATATTTTTCTGGAAAAATATTCGATGTTTCCCCAAAAAGTTTAGAAATTACGATGGTTTTAAGTTTTTTTCAAAAATTTTCTTTAATTCTGAAAAAAGAAGAAAAGCACTCTAATTCTGAAAATATTCAAGATTTCTGAAAAGTCCAACGATAGAATTATTACAAAGTAGCTAAAGTTTCTTTCAAGCCATTCCATTCACAGAAATAGGTCACAAAATTTTACACCGACCTTTTTAAAGATTTAAAACCTATGCTATCAAAAAGCGTTTTATCCAGCCTAAATGATTTGAATAAAATTGATTGTGGAAGCTTCTAAGTTCTAAGTTTTCGAAAAATACATCGTTTTCTTGATCGAGTGGGGGCTTTCCAAGATTATTTGAATGTAAATTTCACTATCATTTGCTGCCAAGGTCAATAGAACTCTGTTTTTCAAGTAACTGCTATGCACAAATGGAACTAATTTTTAACAAATCTCTTTCACAATATTTCACAAGACTGTTACACTTTTTGAAAATTAATTTCAAAACTGATGATTCATTTTAAGATGTTATCACGAGAGTAAAACTAAAACGGACTTTACTCGAACATGTCAAATTAAGTGTCTATTTTGCCAAGGTTCTCAGTGCATCCAACGGTTTTTAAAAGAATCTAATACCTAACAGCCACGAAGCCTTTCAATCAAGAACATCTTATAGTCGTGTGCAGAATCGCAATGAATGCCCTCGTCATATAACGTAGAATTAGGGTGAATCCACCTTCCATTGAAGATAAGTCGCTGAATGTCAACAGGTTTGTCAACAACTTCCTTAACAAGTTCTTTGAGTGAGCTGACAGTCATATTGCTGCTTACTTGCAATTCGTGGATTTCTTCTGTTAGACTTTTGACTACCAGTGGGAACCTAACATTACTTCTCCATGCTTTGAACTCCAAATTGACGGTAGAGCCTTCTTCTAAGTTATTTTCTTTTCGAGCTGTTGATTCATCTGGTATATTCCATCTTCCCGTGTCTTTGGGTAGTGCTGCTATGATATCCTGCAAACTTGTTTCTCTATCTATCGTAACCCTGTAGTATCGTATTTTTGTTTTGTTAACATTTACCAAATACTCCGGGAGCAAATATCTTGGAGGAATTAAATCTATTTCGATAGGTGCCTCTGCCTTGTTGAAACCCCCTTTCTTTGAGCAAGGAACATCAATTCTCCAACTGACTCCATGTTTTGGAAGAAGAACACTCATTCTAAGATCAAAATCATGATTAATCAAACGACTTTTGCCAAAAACTCTCCAATTCTTGTGTTCCTTCATGCCCTCTGCTTCGGCTATAGATTTTAACACTTGATGTATGGCCAGATCATCTGTCACTTGAATTTTGTATATTCTGCCGTTGGAAATATTGACCGTTAAATTGTGGAATTTAGGACGATTTAGTGCATCTATCGTTGAGATTACTTTTTTTGCTACTGCGTTTCTTTCTCGGACTTCACTTACTGTAAGGTACCGTTTCTTACGAAGAGCTATCGTAGTGCTCTTCGTTTCTGAGTCCTCATCTCTGGAGGAATCTCGTTGGCCTGGATGTGTGTGTGTGGTACTCGAAGTGTTTATTGCTGGCCTCTTCGTTCCTGTGACCCCAACTCTGGGGGGCTTACCATGCCCTGCAGAAGTTATAAGGCAATCTTCTGTTTCTTCTCTGTCTATTCCTGTGTTCCCAGTTCTAGGGGGATCTTCTTGATCTACACGTATTGTGGTCAGGGAATTGTCTAGTGCTTTTCTCTTCGTTCCTATGTTGCAAACATTAAAGTAACCATCGTTGCCTCGATGCATGGCAGTAGGGTTATCTAATGCCCTCTTACGACCAGTCGTACTTGTTTGTGACGCTTCTTTCTGAGTGCTTGGTACATCAAAGCTCCAAAAATCACCAACCGGCTCTTTGCCAAACTGCATTTGATAAGCTACCTTAGTCGCATTTCGACGTATTGCGCCTGCGTAGTTGTCAATGTCTCCGGTAACATCATGGTGGATAAAATGTTTACAAAACTCAAAACAATCATTAGCATACCTCTTGGTATCCAAAATATGAAGTTTCCATATTTCTTCTAGTAATGGGGTTGACGATAATTTTGCTGCCGAGTAGTCTTTTAGGGTAGCCTTTAGATTCAGGAATTCCTCATAGGCGTTGACTCCTTGTGTTGCTCTTGTTTCAGACCAGTGCTTGATGCGAGTCAATCGCACTTCTAAAAACTGTTTGGTCTCAGCTTTTAACCTCAGCATTTTGAAACTGGAATAAATGAAAAGACAAAAACGTGAACCCAATAATATACACTTACAATTATCGAACCAAGTTGGGGCCTAGTAGCCCGAAGGGCGCTACATACAATTAGGGTAGTCTAGTTAGTGGGGACGTGCCACGAGAAAGGATCTCATTTCTGCATGTAAAATCTTCCGTCATTTTCTTGAACTGAAGTTCAGAACTAAGCTGCTATATCAAATGATCAAATGGTTTGATTTTTAGTTCATTTCCAGAGAATATTGTCTAAGAACTTGAGTTTTTGTCCCAAATTACCCCCGGTTTAACCCTACACTGACGACATTCAACCCAGACCCACCGATAAGTTCCTCCACGAAAACTGAGACTTCGAAACATTTACAAATAAAAGTTCCTTTCTCGTCAATTTGTCGGTAGGAATTACTACCTTCATGGTTTCATCTCGAAATTCATAAAAAATTTGTTATAAATCTGTTCCTCTATCTTAATAAGCGGAAGGAAAAGGCCGCTGATTTTAGGCCATCATTTCTGGCATATGAGATGCTCTCTGTGTTTACGCTATTCGTGCACTGAATAAGAATGCTTCTTGCAAGATATTTTGAAACTTATAAGAAAAGATGAAAACTAAAGTAGCAAAATAAAACAGCAAAACAGTAATTGCAATACTTACAGGCTTCAAAGTAGGCCATACAAGTTTTGAGCAAGTGATGATAACAACAGATGATTAGATTCAATGAAACTGGCGTCAGCAAACAGTTTTCGCGCGCTTTTATGGAACGCTAGGCCCATGCCACAGTGATCCAGATCGACGAAATTATGGAATAAATAGAAAAAAATGAATTTTCGAAAATATGCCAATTTTTACATCTCCCTTGAAGAGAGTATCCTTGGGCTTAACAGAACGCAAACAATTTCAAAATGGAACAACCCACTGATGAGAAATAGAATTTTTAAGTTTATCAAAATTTTAAGTGATTGTTTACTTTAGAATTTCCAGCGCAAAGTATCGTTTCCTGCCAACTTGATAATGTCATAAATCAGCCTAGAACATGCGCTTTTCATGCTCTTTGTACGAAATGGTCAGCAATCAAGTGGTGTCCAACATATGTAAAAAGGTTTTACATAGAATGTAAGATCATGGGTAGATGGACACTGTTTTGACGGATACTTTTTGCAACAAATTTCGTGAAAAATTGGTATTTAAAGTTGAAAACAAAAAATCTAGGTAATTCTAGGTGTTAGGTATTAATATATTAAAATACTAGAACCTATTTGGAGCATTCCTGCCAAAGGGCCCGTTTCAGATCGTTCTAGTTTTTTCGCAAAAAAAGTTTAAAGATTGCATGTGACATCGTTTTTCTTATGCCCCATTCTGTTAGAGCAGGCTTAGGCGTAGTTCAGTTTGCCCTGAGCCCGGCCCTGAGCCCTGTTCATAATGACTCTTTCTACATTGATATTGATATTGTTTTGCATTTTACATATTAATTAGCTTATTGCCCCTTTGATACCCCGTAAACAAAACCTGGGCTAGTTTGCACTTTAGCGGACACACTTTTAACAATTGCCTGTGTTTGAATTTTGTACCGATGCTTGGATTGAAAATGCATCAGTACTTAGGTGCTGTATACACGGAGAAGGGCTAGCCCTCTTTGCCAAGATCTCGACCTTCTGGTCTAATCCTTTATAAATTCTTTTTCGTTTACATGAGAGGAGGGCTAGAGCCCTCGTAGGCGAGATCTCGCCATTGAGTACCCGAGATCTCGCCTAGGAGAGCTGGAAATTTCCCATGTAAACGCAATCAAGAGGGCTAGCCCTCCTAGGCGGGCTGACAGAAACAACATAATCAACGCAAAAAATAGGATTCGAATGGTTGGCGCCATCATGTCCAGCCCTCCTAGAAGGGCTAGCCCTCTCCATGTCAACGCAAAATATTTCCAGCCCTCTCCATGTAAACAGGCCCTTAGATTGAAGTACATTTACATAACCAGCGACCACAGCAACCTCATAGACAGCCAACCAGTTTGAAGCAACCACCAATAAAAACTCGTCTCGACTTTGCTTGCGTAAGATGCGAATTCAGAAAAATACCCTGTTTGACAATTATTCGTTGAACTACAAGGCTTAAAGGGAATGTAAGCATATAAAAGTGGCTCAAGCTAGTTGCGGTCAAATTCTAGCCTATCAGATATCAGTATTTCCTGTTGATGTAGATCATTTACCCAAATATGGTTCGGCACTTGTCACGGACTATTGTCTTTGCACGGCTATTTTTATCCAAGGCTTTTATATGCTTAGATTCCCTTTAATCGAAGTGAAAACTTGTAATCATGCAGGTAGTTCTTTTGATGAAGTATTTTTGCGTACTTTTGCTGAATTCAAACACTAGATTGTTTCGCCTTCGCAATAGCCTTGGCAAAAAGCACCCGTACACGGAAAACAAAACTTTTAATATATTAATTACATAAAAAAAGAAAATCTCAGGGGACGGGGTTATGTGTAGCTGCTAAAGGCATCTATTTTCAGAATATATTATCACAGTACTGGGTGAGTCAAATAAAATTTTTTGTGAACGTTTTTGCTGGAATGTAAGATCATGAATTTTCCGCCGATTAGAATGAATCATAGACTGGGAAATAGTGAAAAGGCAAACTTAGATATGGAAACTTGTTTCACTAAAATCAGTCAAAATTTTTGGCCATTTTACTTTTTGAAGCTGCTACTGGAAATTTCTGAACAAGGGCTTACAAAGGCGATTAAATTTTGGCAAATTTCGTCAAATTTTCAGGTTCAAAGGTATATATGTCAACGAGCTGGAAAATCTCGCGAACAACTAAAACATATGAAAGATGTTTGAACAAATATAACCATTACTTATTACATCTATCATTTTAAAGCTGAAAACAGGACGTCGATTAAAATTTTTGTGCTTCTTTCGAGCTTTTTCCAACTTTTTTACCGCCACAGCATCATATGTTTTTGCATATTTTTTTAATCTAGTCAAGAAAATTTCAAGTGCCGAACCTTCAAATTTCTTTTTGATTTATCANTTTGCATTTAAATTAATAAATACCCCCCCCCCCGGACCCAGACCCACCGATAGTTAAGTTCCTCCATGAAAACTGAGTCTTCGAAATAACGATTAATCATAAGCTCCTTCACTAACTATATAAAATTTAATAAAGAATTCAAAAATATAGCAAACTTGTTTCAAACGTTCTTCACACAGTCTTCACACAGTTTCAAACAGTCTTCGAATTATTTACAAATAAGCTCCTTTCTCGTCCATTTTGTAGGACTTTTTCGCTCCTTTCTCGTCCATTGCTACCTTCATGGTTTCATCTCGAAATTCATAAGAATGTGTTATAAATCTGTTCCTCTATCTTAATAACCAGACGAAAAAGTGCTGATTTTAGGCCATCATTTCTGCTGGCATATGAGATGCTCTTTCTGTGATTACGCTATTCGTGCACTGAATAAGAATGCTTGCAAGAAATTTCCAAACTAATAAGAAAAAGATGAAAACTAAAGTAGCAAAATAAAACAGCAAAACAGTAATTACAATACTTACAGGCTTCAAAGAAGGCCATACAAGTTTTGAGCAAGTGATGATAAACAACAGATAATTGGATTCAATGAAACTGGCGTCAGCAAACAATTTTCGCGCGCTTTTATAGAACGCTAGGCCCATGCCTCTTTCTGTTAGAGCAGGCTTAGGCGTAGTTCAGTTTGCCCTGAGCCCGGCCCTGAGCCCTGTTCATAATGACTCTTTCTACATTGATATTGATATTGTTTTGCATTTTATATATTAATTAGCTTATTGCCCCTTTGATACCCCGTAAACAAAACCTGGGCTAGTTTGCACTTTAGCGGAAACACTTTTAACAATAGACCTTTTTACTTGCGAGAAAAGGGGCTTGGATCGAGCGTCCAAATCTGGTAAAGTTTGAGAAAGAAAACAAAAGCACGACCCCCGTTCTAAGTAGAAACACTGCTAGCTGTGGCATGAAGTTGCTTCGGATCTAAGAACACTTTTCAGAGAGTTAATCACAGATAACTTGGCTCAAATTGAGTTACGAATGTTACAGTTTATACACAGGCAAGTTTTATTCGCCTTCTGATCTTTTGCTCGTTGTTTTCGTTCATTGTTAGCTGATTTTGCTATGCAACAGTCTAGGCCCATATTTAATCAAAACACAGCGATCTCTCGGCAAATCTTTTCCACCGTTTAAGCATTTTGAGGCCTTCGACTGATATGTTGGGCCCAAATTCTTTCGATAGGTGCATGCAGGTGTCTGTGTTTTCTCCTCTACGTTTTGTAATTTTATCAATAATGATACAAAAACAACGTTTCTTTTCATTTGAACACGACGGTTGAAAACAGCAAACTTCGAATTGCTATCTCGCAAAATGAAACCCTTGCATGCTCGCACTTTTGTTCTGCAACTTTTACACAGCAAAATCAGCTAGCAATGAACGAGAACAACGAGAAACAAGGCTAGAGGGCAAATAAAACTTGCCTGTGTACAAACTGAAAGATTCGTAACTCAAGTTGAGTAAAGTTATCGTTGAGCTGGAGTAACGTTGTAAGCGGAGTCCCACAAGGGAGCGTATTAGGCCCGTTGTTATTTGTGCTATATGTTAACGACTTACCAGAATGTATCGAAAATTGCAAGGTTGAAATGTTCGCTGACGATCTCAAACTGTACTCAACTCACGTATCGAATGACGATAAAATCCAGTCTGACATTTCTAACATTGAGAAATGGTCCTCAACTTGGCAACTCCGACTAAACAACGAAAAATGTCATTTTCTGCAATTGGGTCGAAAGAAGACGGAAGAGACTAGTTATAATTTAACAAATAATACGAACAAGTCACTTGTACCGATTTCGAAAGTGTCAGACGTCAAAGACCTAGGAGTACATATCGATGACAATCTAAACTTTGAGAAACAAATAGCAGAATGTACAAAAAAGGCAAATGGTATTCTTGCGTCAATAAAAAGAACCATAAAGTTCATAAACGGTGATACTTTCAAATTGCTTTACAAAAGTTTAGTTCGCCCAATACTCGAATTGACGGGTTCAGTCTGGAATCCTTATAAATTAAAGCATATCAGATCACTGGAGAGCGTCCAAAGAAGAGCAACAAAACTGGTTCGGGCAATAAAAGACCTTCCATATGAGGATCGGTTGCGCACCCTAGACCTACCAACACTTGCATACAGACGCTGTCGAGGAGATATGATCTTAACTTTCAAAATTTTCAAAGGATATATAAATATTGATCCGAATATATTTTTCAAGCTGAATGGCAATATGACAAGAGGACATAGCCTCAAGATATACAAGAAACGAGCAAACACCACAATTCGCAAAAATTTCTTTTCGCAAAGAGTGATTAATCAATGGAATGACCTTCCAGCTTCCATTATTGAATCGACGTCAGTTCTCGACTTCGAAAAAGCTTACGACAGACACATGAGTGACAACAAGTTTGTAGTCAGTTGAGTTTTGTAAGAAACTTTAAATAGGGCTACATAGGCTATTTAGCTTTTCATACCCTCAAATCCATATAT
>REGM01000030.1:439950-451835 GCA_004194415.1 Aurelia aurita
TGAAAACAAAAAATCTAGGTAATTCTAGGTGTTAGGTATTAATATATTAAAATACTAGAACCTATTTGGAGCATTCCTGCCAAAGGGCCCGTTTCAGATCGTTCTAGTTTTTTCGCAAAAAAAGTTTAAAGATTGCATGTGACATCGTTTTTCTTATGCCCCATTCTGTTAGAGCAGGCTTAGGCGTAGTTCAGTTTGCCCTGAGCCCGGCCCTGAGCCCTGTTCATAATGACTCTTTCTACATTGATATTGATATTGTTTTGCATTTTACATATTAATTAGCTTATTGCCCCTTTGATACCCCGTAAACCAAACCTGGGCTAGTTTGCACTTTAGCGGACACACTTTTAACAATTGCCTGTGTTTGAATTTTGTACCGATGCTTGGATTGAAAATGCATCAGTACTTAGGTGCTGTATACACGGAGAAGGGCTAGCCCTCTTTGCCAAGATCTCGACCTTCTGGTCTAATCCTTTATAAATTCTTTTTCGTTTACATGAGAGGAGGGCTAGAGCCCTCGTAGGCGAGATCTCGCCATTGAGTACCCGAGATCTCGCCTAGGAGAGCTGGAAATTTCCCATGTAAACGCAATCAAGAGGGCTAGCCCTCCTAGGCGGGCTGACAGAAACAACATAATCAACGCAAAAAATAGGATTCGAATGGTTGGCGCCATCATGTCCAGCCCTCCTAGAAGGGCTAGCCCTCTCCATGTCAACGCAAAATATTTCCAGCCCTCTCCATGTAAACAGGCCCTTAGATTGAAGTACATTTACATAACCAGCGACCACAGCAACCTCATAGACAGCCAACCAGTTTGAAGCAACCACCAATAAAAACTCGTCTCGACTTTGCTTGCGTAAGATGCGAATTCAGAAAAATACCCTGTTTGACAATTATTCGTTGAACTACAAGGCTTAAAGGGAATGTAAGCATATAAAAGTGGCTCAAGCTAGTTGCTGTCAAATTCTAGCCTATCAGATATCAGTATTTCCTGTTGATGTAGATCATTTACCCAAATATGGTTCGGCACTTGTCACGGACTATTGTCTTTGCACGGCTATTTTTATCCAAGGCTTTTATATGCTTAGATTCCCTTTAATCGAAGTGAAAACTTGTAATCATGCAGGTAGTTCTTTTGATGAAGTATTTTTGCGTACTTTTGCTGAATTCAAACACTAGATTGTTTCGCCTTCGCAATAGCCTTGGCAAAAAGCACCCGTACACGGAAAACAAAACTTTTAATATATTAATTACATAAAAAAAGAAAATCTCAGGGGACGGGGTTATGTGTAGCTGCTAAAGGCATCTATTTTCAGAATATATTATCACAGTACTGGGTGAGTCAAATAAAATTTTTTGTGAAAGTTTTTGCTGGAATGTAAGATCATGAATTTTCCGCCGATTAGAATGAATCATAGACTGGGAAATAGTGAAAAGGCAAACTTAGATATGGAAACTTGTTTCACTAAAATCAGTCAAAATTTTTGGCCATTTTACTTTTTGAAGCTGCTACTGGAAATTTCTGAACAAGGGCTTACAAAGGCGATTAAATTTTGGCAAATTTCGTCAAATTTTCAGGTTCAAAGGTATATATGTCAACGAGCTGGAAAATCTCGCGAACAACTAAAACATATGAAAGATGTTTGAACAAATATAACCATTACTTATTACATCTATCATTTTAAAGCTGAAAACAGGACGTCGATTAAAATTTGTGTGCTTCTTTCGAGCTTTTTCCAACTTTTTACCGCCACAGCATCATATGTTTTTGCATATTTTTTTAATCTAGTCAAGAAAATTTCAAGTGCCGAACCTTCAAATTTCTTTTTGATTTATCATGCCAAAGACAGGGAATGAACAGAACATCAAACAATGCTTAATTCAAATTTTGGGGAATTTTTAATATTCCACTTGTGTTTTTAGTCAACAAGTTAAAAAAATGAATCTGCATTACTTTTCAAGCAACCCCACTTAGTTTTTGGCCACCCGTCGCTAGCGTTACGTTCAATCGCCCGAGTGATGTTCCACCCCGTCAACGACGTATCCAATTACCTATGCATCAACGTTTCGATTTTTAAATTGGAGAAAGATTCCTTTTATCAAAGATGGATATGGCGTGCAGACTTCTCCTGCTGCTTTCGCTTGTTCTGCTATTTGCAAAACTTTTGAAATGCCAAGATACATTTTCAATGACGCTAAGCGAGAATGTGAGAGTGGTCAACACCCTATCACCAACGACGTCCTGTTTTAACACTACTATCTCGACAAAAAGCAACGGTTCAAAGAAGGTAAGCAGTTTTCATTTTATTTGCATGGGTTGCTCTAGAAAAAGTGTGCTATGTTTATCTACAGATAATGCATTTGCAGCACGAGAAATGCTCTCAAGCTTTAGTTACTTTTTTTCTCAAATTTTAACTAGAATTTTAATATAATCCCCATGAAAATCGGTTGAAAGCGTACTGAGTTATGACTTCTCCGAATCTTCAAATTTTGTTGAACACTGAAGCTAGCAGCCGCTCAATGCTTTCTTGTATGAAGCTAGAACAGACCAAAAGCTTAAATGAAAGTGAAGATTCTAATGACATTGTTCCATCAAGATATCAGTGAAGCATGTTAATAGTGAAGATATTTACGGAGAGAACAAAGATGCGATTTACATTGTCATATTATGTAATATTTCTGGAAACGCATGCAATGTATGCAACATCTAAATTGAATAGAAGAATTGAAACATTTTCAAATTGATCAGAAACCAGGATAGACTTTGCCACACGAGAACGATGTCAAATTCAAACCCGTCCGAAATTCTCTTAATGAATGCTAGGGTTCTATTTTTATAAAGAATACTGCGGATCTATTTCTAGGAATGAAAAATGGTTTAAAAATATGCGAGCAAGTGAAACGACTTGAGGGGGGTTTGAACCGGCGACCAGTCCCCCTTTGAACCATAGGGACCAAATCTACCAAATCTTTAAAAAGGTGGATGTGAAATTCTAGTATTACATTTTTATTTGAATTGAGCGAACTTAGGGTAATTTTCTGAAAATCTGCCGTGGAATTTTTTGATATCTTGATTATTTTCAAAGTGGCGGGCGTTTTTATTTTTGTTGAAAGAATTCATGGAAAATTTTGAAAATATTAAAATCATCATAAATCCTACATCTTTGGAGGAAAAATTATACAATCCTCAAGACAACCATAGCTAATGATGGTCTACAATATAGTGGCAAGCAGAAATCTGTTGCTCTTCTCGTTTAGGATTTAGGAATTTGATGACGTTACAGCCTCAAATATAATAAATGCCGCTATTTTGAAAATAATCAAAATATCAAAATATTTCTACGGTAGATTTACAGCAAAGTACTCTAAGTTTCTGTCAAGCTATCTAATTCAAAGAAAAATGTAATCGGATTTACACCCACCTTTTCAAAGATTTGAGCCCTATGCTTTGATAGTTGTAATTCCATGCATTTACTCATCAATTCGTTTGCAAAGTTTATTGGCGTCTAACCCCAGAAATGACATCGTAGCTTACGAAATTGTTTATCTGCAGCTGTAGTTGACATTGATTTTTTTGCAGATGACGCGATTTAAGTTCTTAAGAGGTGTGCTAACAAAGATAAACTATGAAGCTATAAGGTAAGGAAGAAAACGATTACGCGTATTTTTCTATGATTTTTATGGAACTGTAAGAAACTCGCAAGCAACTCTGAGTACTCGAAATCTGATAATTTTAAGAAACTTTCAGTACTGGCTAAAATTCTTAGTTTCTTATAAAAAAAATACGTGTATTTCTTTTTATCTACACTCAGGTCTCACATTGAACAGATTAAACCTTCTCCTATCAGATGAGTCAAAAGAATGTATCCACTGTTTGAAAAATCATACTGTAAAACAATGAAATCAATTCGAAAAATATTAACTCCATTGCCTGACTCCTGCTTTAACTTAATTTTAGGAGCTTTTTATATTCTACAATGCATAATTTTGCTCTCAAATAAAGATATTCTCGAAAATTGGTTTCAATGGGATTGGCTTAAAATAGACTTGGATGGCTCTGTTTAATTTGCTTGTAAAACTACTAAAATGGTCAAAGGCTGTTTTTTAGCATATGGTATTGCTTTATGTTGATGTGAAATTTGATGATATAGAATATTCACGAGACGTGTGTGACCTCCCTTGACCAGATTTTTGTAACAGGGCCCAACATCAAGCAATTCAAAATATTGTTTACTATTGGTCACAAATCAAGATAAAAATCATCCAGCTATCCAGATTTGGGCTGTCGGAAACAATTCGTCCTTTCTTTTCTTTCAAGATGACTTTTCTGGGAGCTACTGCTTTGGAACTACCCTACTCTGTGTTACAAACACCTTGCGTGATTTAACTGTTTACAATCTATCGTTTTCTGGCCGTTGACACTACCTATTTTACTAGCGTCTACCCATTTTGCCTCTGCAGACCCTATCATCCTTTAAATCAATGTATGTTCAAGCTTTTTAATATTAGAAGGNACAGAATTAACTTTTCTGCACCGGTTATTCCAAATTATATTCCCGCTTTTGATAAAATCTTGTGGAATAGCAAAAAAAGAAGGAACCGAAAGTAAAGGTTTCATCTCCTTTGGGGGTACCAGAAAAAATTTAAGCGTGTAGTTTGCTAGCTGTTTGTTAAGCCAGGTTCACACTAGGTCATTGAAGTCGCTGGGGTCGCTGAGGTCGTTGGAGTCGTTGGGAACGAACGACTCAAAGACCCAAAAGACCGAATGTGAACGGTGACCCAACGACCCTGACGACCCTGACGACCCCAACGACTGAGTCGCTGAGATAGAGCCAATTTCTATCCCAGCGATTCAGTCGTTGGGGACGACAGGGTCGTTGAGTCGCCTTTCACATTCAGTCTTTTGGGTCTTTTGAGTCGTTCTTCTTGATGACTCTAACGACCCCAGCGACCCCAGCGACTTCAACGACCTAATGTGAACCAGGCTTAAGATTCCTTCAAACTGATTCTTCTAGTGTAGCTAACATGCCAACTTAGAGAATTAGATTTAGTTGGCTAAGATTGGTTCTTTTATATTTTTTTTAAGTAACAAGCGATTTTATAAAAGTATCCCTCAAAATATGCCTGAACTTCTGGATCAAATTTGCAAACGTTTAAGCTCCACAGCGAAGAAAATTAAATGTAATCGGTAGACTCATGATTTAAGTCCCTTCACTTTCGCTCGTTGAATTGAATTGAATTGATGTTGTTGTTGTCGCTTAGTTGTAGCGACACATCAGTTCAGGGCGCGAAATTACACGAAAACAAGGAGTCTATGTAATTGGGCCTAATTATCGCCCAGGCAACCTGTTATCTAGTTACACAGCCTGCCCTACCATTCTTTTACACTCGCGATTTCTTGCAGCCATTTTTCAGCTGGTTGTCAGTATCGTACTGAAATTGTTAGCAAATTTGATCACGAATTATTAGGCCTATTTCGAAGGGTTCTGAGATGAAATAATTGTATAAAGTCGCTTGTAACATGAGAACGATATTGACAAACTAATTTTTGTATCTAAATTGGCATGTTATTCACACAATGATTTAAATAATCTGATGAATATGTTGCAAACGCCAGGCTTTCAATTTGAATTTTTATACTCACCCGGTACAGGTATAGCAGAAAAAGGTGCCCCGTTTTGTTCGCTTTTCTTCGCTGCTGGACACTGAGTCTGAAAATGGTCATCGATTTCTTTTTCAAATAATCATAATTTAGATGCTTTAACTTAAACTTTAATGTAAGCCCAATGAAAACCGATCAAGAACTCGCTGATTTAATTAAATCTAAGAGATAGGAGTGGATGAGAAATGTTCATTCTTATTCCTAGAAAATCAAGGTTTACAAAGGAAGTGGACGGGCATTAAGAATGGCTATGGATGACGTCAGGTACTGTTGATTAAGTTATTCCTTTTTTCTGTCAGCAACTTTAATTACACTTCATTGCTACCCCTTACTTGCATGTAACCTAAATAACTCCTAAAATTTATGTAGAGCAGAAACGTTTTTGGCCATAGAACTGTCATTTTATTGCAAAATACTGCAAACTAGGTATCATTCAAGAAAACTCGGCGATTGGAATTTGAATTTTTTTTATACTTATTTACAGTAGGCTTATAAAATGGAATAGCTAATTTACAGCTAATTAAGGCCTACTATTTACAGTTAATATAATTTACAACTTAATAAGATAGAACCATCAAGAAATTAAAAATGTATATTACAAGATAGAATAGAAGACATTTATCCTGTTAGAAACCCAACTTTTGGGATGTATAATTTGCAGAGCCTACAGTTGCATTATCACCATTCCTGCATCTAATTTTTTTTTTAAAATAGGAGGGCTGTTTGATTGTTTTATTTCTTGCAGTAAAAGCTGCCACAGTTTATTTCCAAGGTCGGTAAAACTGGACTTTGAATTTCGAAGAGCATATACTAGGAAATCAATTATTTGTCCCAATACCTAGAGAGAAAACAAAAAATTTAAAGAAATGTTTCTCTTTCCTTTCTGGAATATAAATGCTACCAAAAACACCTTAGGCTGAATCTTTTTATTGACAATATCTTTGAGATGGTTAATTTGATAATTTGAGATGGTTAAAATTTTTTCCAGCTCGAACAAGATCACGGTTCATATTGCATTTGCACTCACAAGTTGGTCAAAAGAATTTCTCTTGAAGTTCATGAGAGAAGGCGAACATGAAGCTTTGACAAACATCAACATGGATGCCGTCATTTTTGAAGGTAAGCAGTTATAAGTTATATAATTTGCAGCAACTTTTATTGCATAATGACTTTGGTAAGTAAAGCCTGGTTTCCATGTGATCATTCCTGTCGTTCCCGTCGCTGGTAAATTTTTCAGCGATACGAACGACGCCAACGACAGGAGCGATCGAATGGTTTCGGATGGCGCTGGGATCTCTGAATTTTTGAAAAGTGGTTTCTATTAAAAAATTTCGATCGCTGGCAGTCGCTCGCGTCGCTGAAATAGAAAATTTTCTTTCTCAGCGACAGGGTGTCGCTCGCGTCGCTACGATGGCTGGCAGAAAAAATTGATAGTTTCTATCAAATCGTTCGTGTCGCTACGGTCGCTGGTACGTTTTTCGGCGACAGGAGCGACACGAACGATCATATGGAAACCAGGCTTAAAGGCAGTCTGTCACGCATCTGATTGGCTGCAGCACAGTCAAAGCTCAACAAAACGAATGTCTTTGTGAATCTGTGCATTGGGAACAAAGGAGGGCTAATCTGTGTCACTTTCTACAGCCGTAGAAAGTGATTAGGATCAGCAGCCATTCAGTTCTCCTATTCTTTGTATTGCCCTGATCACCCAATCAGATGTGTGACAGACTGCCATTAACTGCGTGTACCTTTCGCAATCAAAACAATCAAGATTTCATTCAAATTCAACCAACCGGATCTAAATGCTTTGAATCGAAACAATGTTAAAATCTTAAACAAAGCAATCATGATTGTTTTGATTGCTAACATTTTGATTGATTGATTGATTGATTGATTGATTGATTGTTCNTGGGAACAAAGGAGGGCTAATCTGTGTCACTTTCTACAGCCGTAGAAAGTGATTAGGATCAGCAGCCATTCAGTTCTCCTATTCTTTGTATTGCCCTGATCACCCAATCAGATGTGTGACAGACTGCCATTAACTGCGTGTACCTTTCGCAATCAAAACAATCAAGATTTCATTCAAATTCAACCAACCGGATCTAAATGCTTTGAATCGAAACAATGTTAAAATCTTAAACAAAGCAATCATGATTGTTTTGATTGCTAACATTTTGATTGATTGATTGATTGATTGATTGATTGATTGTTCTAATTGCTGGCTAAGTAACAAGGTGAGTCAAAATAACCTTGCATTTTTTGAAAATTTTTAAAAGTTCTTTTTGTGCATTTGTGTCAAGAACCAAATTAATTCTAGACGTAGTGCAAAGTCTTGAAATTGCTTTGAACTTACCTGGTTTTGAAGCATACTCTGAGCTCACAAGGAATGATTATCATATTGAATTTTGATGCCTCACTACCACTTAAATTGGTTTCTCATGTCCTTGATGAAGCTATGATAAACAGAGGTAAATTTTGTATGAGCCAATCAGAGCATTTGTTTACAGAGGTCGGTCAGCCAATCAGCGGCCTCCTTTTCATGATATCGTTTAGGACTCGATGAAATCGCAAATTATAGATTTCTGGTTAAAATACCATGTTATGTAAGAAACAATTGCTCAAAATAAGGTTTTTCTTGCCGTAATTTCATCGTCTCTCTCCCAGGAGAATAAAATAATGACCACTTTCAAAAATTACGATTAACTGTTTTATAGCTGCACAGCATAGGAATCAAATCACTGAAAAGCATTCCACGATTGGTTAATGCAAGCATAGGGCTCAAATCTTTCAAATCTTTAAAAAAGTGGGGTGCAAAATTCTATTACATTTTTCTTTGAATCAAAAGGCTTGAAAGGAATTCTGGGTACTTTGCTGTAAATCTGTCGTGGAAATTTTTTGATATCATGATTATTTTCAAAATGGCGGGATTTTTATTTTTTGTTGAAAGAATTCATGGAAAATTTTGAAAAAATTAAAGCCATCATAAATCCTATAAATCAATTGAAGAAAAATGATATAATCTTCAAGAAAACCATAGTTTATGAAGGTCAACAATATGGTGGCAAGCAGAAATCTGTCGCTCTTCTGGTTTAGGATTTAGAAATTTGATGACATCACAGCCTCAAATATTATAAATGCTGCCATTTTAAGAATAATCAAGATATCAAAAAATTTCCACGGCGGATTTACAGCAAAGTACTCTAAGTTCCTTTCAAGCCATTTAATTCAAAGAAAAATGTAATAGAATTTTACACCCACCTTTTTAAAGATTTGAGCCCTATGCTGTTAATGCATCTTTTGTTTGATTTACTGGCTTGAAAGGAACTTCAGGTACTTTCGTACGAGTGTTCATTGGCAATCTTTGATATCCTGATTATTTTCAGAATTATTGTGGTTTCTATGTTTCAAACAGTTTTCCGATTGTGACGTCATCAAAATGCTGAATTGTGAAACAGAAAAGCTACGGATTTCTGCTTACCGCTATATTATAGACCTTCATAAACTATGATTTATTTAAAGATTGTATCGTGTTTCCTTTATCGTTTTAGAATTTACAGCGATTTTAATTTTTTCAAAACTTTTCGTGAATTCTTTCACTAAAAAAGAACTGCAATAATTCTAAAAACAATCAAGATATCAAAGATTTCCAATGAACACTTACAAGGGAGTACGTGAAGTTCCTTTTAAGCCATTAAATCAAACGAAAGATTCATCAACTGCATCAACAAATCGTTGAATGCTTTTTAATGATTTCATTTCTATGCTTAGCTGCGCTGATGTATTAAGCACTGTATAGACCAGAAACAAAAAGATCCCTATTCCATTGACTCTATCGGGTGAGTCAGAAACATGATCAGACGTTTGAAAGCCTGTAGATCTCAAACCATTTCTCAGATTCCTATAAACTGATAATAGCAGTATAGCTATGCTATCAACTTAGATAGGAAAATTTAGTTTGTCAGACATCGACGGAATCGTTCTCAATTTACAAGCGATTTTATAAAAATGCTTCATCTAAAAGTCCTTCAAAACAGGCCTAAAATCCTCAATCAAATTTGCTAGTCTTCCAGCGTCTTGATAATAGAAAATAGACAAAAAAGGTTGATGATTGCTAAGTGTTTACGATAACGCAGCAGCCTCTTTATATGAATTATATGCCTAGTAAATGTTTGAGCGATAAGATAGACCGATAGAGTTTAATTATGAAAGCTGCGAGAATAAATTGCTTGCAAATTTGATCAAGGAATTTAGGCCCATTTTGAAGGATTTTGAGATGAAACATTTTTATCAAATCACTCGTAATTTGAGAACTATGCGCCCGATTTTGACAAACTAAATTTTTTTATCTAAGTCGATATATTAGCTACACGGGTTTTCTCAGTTTATAGGAACCTGATAAATGGTTTGAGAGCTACAGGCTGTTAAACGTCTGCACACTTTTCTGACTCATTCAGTATTTTTTCTTTCTTTAGAGTATACCGGAGCAACGAAAGTTCCTTCCTATGGCATATATTTCATAGCTTTAACTGGATTTGCATGGGGAGTTGTGATTTTTGCGTTGATAATTCTGATGTGCATGAGGACAAAACGTGGATTCGTAACACAAACATGGAAGACCTATGATGCATATCTTAAAATGAAAGAAGAAGAAACGAGAGACGGGGAAGAAGAGGAACGCACATTGCACATTGCAATGAAGAGGATTGTGTATCAAGATGAAAGAAAAGCAAGAGTTAACAAGGGGACAAATTTCGATTAAGTAAACAGCAAACTAGTGAAATTATTATGCACCTTCACACCTGAAAAATCAAAGCATTCTTTATCATAAAATGAAGGAAGAAGAAACGAGAGAAGATACAAGGAAGGAATAGATGAAGAAGATTGTGCATCGACATGAAACAGAAAGAAGAATGAAAACATGGATGAATTTTCACTTGCGTAAACTAGTTATATCATCATGCACCTTAATAGTGAAACTTTGCTTTATCTTAAAATGAAGGAAGAAGAATCAAGAGAAAATGAAGAAGAGGAACGCACATTGCAGATTGCGATGAAGAGGATTGTGTATCGAGATGAAAGAAAAGCAAGAGTCAACAATGGGACAATTTTCGATTAAGTAAATAGCAAACTAGTTCAATTCTTATGCACTAAGAAGGTCAAATTTTGTTTTATGCTAAGATGAAGGAAGAAGAAAAGACGGGAGAGACTGAAGAAGAACATAAAGTGCAGATTGCGATGAAGAGGATTGTGCATCTAGATGAAATGAAAGGAAGAATTAACAATGGGGCAATTTTCAATTAAGTAAACAGCAAACTATAGTTCAATTATTATGCCCATATGCACCTAAGAAGTGAAAGCATTCTTTATCATAAAATAAAGGGAGAAGAAACGAGAGAAGAGACAAGAAAGGAACATTCAGTGCAGATTGCGACGAAGAAGATAGTGCATCGACACGAAACAGAAGGAAGAATTTAATAGTTGATGAATTTTCATTAGAACTCACAGCTAAGATCAAGCTGGATCCAGACACCGAATCATATCTAAAGATTCGACGTTAGAATTGTTTGCAGCAGTTACCATGAGCATGGGAAACCGATGGATGGCCTACTTGGTCTAATCTACTATGATCGTGATTTGACTATAGTCTGTTTCAAATTAGATGTCACGTGAAAATGCCCGCAAAAAAGAAAAATTGAAGTGTTTTGCATGAGTAATTTTGCGTTATCGCAAATCTCACATGACATTAGTTGACTAATTTGAGACAGACTTTAGTTGGTTCATTTTGCAAATGCCCATTCTTCGCAAAAAGGTAAGGATATCAGCTTATCTTTCTCGCTAAAATTTGCTGGTTTTAAAAATGCTACTTTTCACCACAAAATAAGGCTATAGGCCTACTTCTTCGCGAGAATTGGTTGTTTTTCACATTGCTGATTTTTCAACAAAAAGTGAGGCTATAGGCTTAACTTTATCGCTAAAATTGGCTGTTTTTCAAAGGACCGATTTTTCATCAAAAAGTAAGGCTATAGGCTTACCTTTATCGCTAAAATTGGCTGTTTTTCAAAGGACCGATTTTTCATCAAAAAGTAAGGCTATAGGCTTACCTTTATCGCTAAAATTGGCTGTTTTTCAAAGGATGAATTTTTCATCAAAAAGTAAGGCTATAGGCTTACCTTTATCGCTAAAATTGGCTGTTTTTCAAAGGACCGATTTTTCATAAAAAGTAAGG
>REGM01000030.1:452324-473037 GCA_004194415.1 Aurelia aurita
TTTTCACCAAAAAGTAAGGCTATAGGCTTACCTTTTTCGCTAAAATTGGCTGTTTTTCAAAGGCTATAGGCTTACCTTTTTCGCTAAAATATGCTGTTTTTCAAAGGAACGATTTTTCACCAAAAAGTAAGGCTATAGGCTTACCTTTTCGCTAAGATATACTGATTTTCAAAGAACCGATATTTCATCAAAAAGTAAGGCTATAGGCTTACCTTTATCGCTAAAATTGGCTGTTTTTCAAAGGACCGATTTTTCATCAAAAAGTAAGGCTATAGGCTTACCTTTATCGCTAAAATTGGCTGTTTTTCAAAGGACCGATTTTTCACCAAAAAGTAAGGCTATAGGCTTACCTTTTTCACTAAAATTGGTTGTTTTTCAAAATGCTTATTTTTCACCAAAAAGTAAGGCTATAGGCTTACCTTTTTCGCTAAAATATGCTGTTTTTCAAAGGAACGATTTTTCACCAAAAAGTAAGGCTATATAGGCTTACCTTTTCGCTAAAATATGCTGTTTCTTCAAATTACCGATTTGTCACCAAAAAGTAAGGCTATAGGCTTACCTTTTTCGCAAAATTGGCTGTTTTTCAAAATGCCTATTTTTCACCAAAAAGTAAGGCTATAGGCTTACCTTTTTCGCTAAGATATGCTGTTTTTCAAAGGAACGATTTTTCACCACAAAGTAAGGCTATATAGACTTACCTTTTCGCTAAAATATGCTGTTTTTTCAAATTACCGATTTGTCACCAAAAAGTAAGGCTATAGGCTTACCCTTTTCGCAAAATTGGCTGTTTTTTAAAGGATCCATTTTTCACCAAAAAGTAAGGCTATAGGCTTACCTTTTTCGCTAAAATTGGCTGTTTTTTTCTAAAGGACCGATTTTTCACCAAAAAGTAAGGCTATAGGCTTACCTTTTTCGCTAAAAGCGGTTGTTTTTCAAAGTGCCAATTTTGTACCAAAACGTAAGTATTTTTCCCCCATAAAGTATAACATTGGCTGTTTTTGACATTGCTGATTGTCACCAAAGAGAATGGCTTTAGCGAAAGTCTTTCAAAGTGCTGATTTTTGGAGGCATTTTGTAGTTATTGCAAGAATGAAAGCATATTAAACAAACATTTTAGTAGTCATTTGTAAATATTTATACACTTACATTAAATTCAATACAGAAATAATTCAGTTAAAAATATCAGTAGGCTAATTTACAACCTTTTACTAGAAGAGTAATGCACCTAAGCAATCGCAAAGCCAGTTAGATAATTTCCAACTAATCCTGATAAAGTTAAAGGCATTTCTAAGATTGGTTAAGTTTGATATCAAAACATGCTACTTCTTTTGTTGAATTCTCAAGTCAAGTCCTTTCACACCCGTTGGTGCAAATCTTGATTCTGCAGGAGTATCCTAAGCCTAAGCCAAGAAGCTTAATTTAAAACATAAAAGGAGAGTATATATTCTTTGCAGGGAATCAAACTACCTAAAGATTTTATCGCTTGAATATACCGCCAGTTCGCACAGTTAATCATTTGGCCATTTGCTCTCTCCAGGGATAAAGGGTCTTAAGTGTGCTTTCAACTTGTTTCTGTCTCGAACCGTTGTATAGAGAGGGGGCAGAGAGAGGGAGAGAGGAGGGGGGGGAGGAGGGGGGAGGAGGGGGTACTAGGAATTAATATATAAATTCTTCATCTCTTACTTTATTTCGTTGAATTTCTTAACAATTGTCAAATAGTTCTACACATTGTTAAGAGTGAGTAGTATTTAAGAAACAATGCCAATTTATATGTCTNTTTTCCACTCCGTTGGCGCTTGATATCTTTTTGGCCGGAGCTTTCGCCTCACCTCTGAGGCCTCTTCAGCGACTCAGAGGTCTCGCTGAAGAGGCCTCAGAGGTGAGGCGAAAGCTCCGGCCAAAAAGATATCAAGCGCAAATGGAGTGGAAAAGAAACAATGGCAAGTAAACCTGCTTTGAATTTTGTAAATGCCAATTTAATTTGCACGAAAGTTTCAACTTTATCTTCGATTTTCTTCCTTGAAGAGATAAATGATTTCTACGGGATATGTCAGAAAAGGTTAAATTTCGAGAAAAGAATGGTTAAATCTAAAAGATTCTTCCGCTGTTAAAGGTGTTTTTGATTAGTAATTCTAAACCCACCTAATTCTGAAAATATGAGACTTAGCAGAAATAGAAACATATTTTCCAATCAAACACAAAAATCCTAAAAAAACGGTAGGTTTCGGATTCACCATGGCGAAACGAGAATCTGTCCGAAGTTTGCCAAATCCTATGCCTTATGGAGCAGAAGGTTCAGAAGGTCTACCAATCCTACCCTTTTCAGAGGTTTGGGCAAATCACACACAACTTCCGAGTTTACCAAAGCTATCTTTTTCAGAATTGGTACCAATAAATCACAACATAAAATAGGCTTGTGTTATTGCTACTTCCTATGAATAAGACCAGAGAACTGTTAAAAGGCTAATATGTTTTCAATCCATGGTAGGTATAGACTTGCTCCAAGTCTAATTCTTTTCTTCGTCAGTAATTCTTCGTCAGTAGTAATGTATGGAGTAAATGCGAAAACCCTTACCCCCGTCCCGCCTCGTTTTCAATTTTCGCTCCTTCGCATTTACTCCATACATTACTACTGACGAAGAATTACTGACGAAGAAAAGAATTAGACTTGGAGCAAGTCTATGGTAGGTACAAAATAACATGTTATGTCAAAATCGGTTTCAAGTTGAACAATGCATTCTTTAGTTTTCTCGAGGAATGGTAAAAAGAGGAAAATGAATTTCTGTTAATTACTTCTTTTAAAAAGAATAACAAGTCAAAAATTAATGAGCGAACTCTCTAAACGTAAGTTGAAGCCTCAGTAAGCCAAAACGAGGTCAAATTTTAAAATTTGATTCCATGGGTTTTGCAATACGATTTCTCATAGAGTGGAGGCAACTTTTTGCTGACCCGGTAGACCCGGATGTAGCAAAAATTCGCAGGAGGGGGTACTAAATATATTTTGGTCAATGAGGATGTGCCGCCCAATAGGGTATATAATTTTTCAAGATTTTAATTTAAACATTGGTCTTACTTCTTTTAAATTGGTGTAAATAAGGGTCTTGCTTTCTCGAAAATTGGTATTAATAACGGCCTTGCTTTCGCTTGTTTTGGCCTCTTTTAAAACAGTATAGGGTAACTCTTGACCATCTTGATCTGAGCTTGATAGGGTGCTTAGAGACCCATCTATACACCAAAAAAGTCACGTGCATATGAACGTTTGGGTATTAATTTTTGAGATTATGGTATAAAAATGGGTCGGTATTTCATTTCTTGGGCGGCACATCCCTACTCACGTACACCCCCCCCATAGCAAAAACTGCAATCTATTCAACGAGAAGGTAATAGATCTTACTACTGTAATCAAGTCAAAGCCCATATAATAACCAAATTATTGAGCTTATTTATGTAAGTGCAAAACTAAATACTAATTTTCATTATTAGACAAAACTTAATTAGAAACTTACATCCAAAATTTCTACGATTTAATTGGCAGATTCTACCGGCGTGAAAAGTCCCGATGCAATATTTCACAGATTTGTGTAAGAAGTCACTTGAAATAATGCATGCACTGTCGTACAAACTTTATTTGGGTTCTTTTCTTCTAAAATATCCGCAGGAGAACAGAGTTGTGCCTGAAATTGAAAGGGAAACGAATTATTTGGGGAGAAGTTTAATTTCAGGTGAGGTAAAACGCTAACACCTTTATCTAGTGTCACATAGGGTGTGTTTGATTGGTACCAATTCGGAAAACGGTAGACTTGTAGACTCGGAATTTGTGTTTGATTGACACCAAAATTCTCAAAACGGTAGGTTTGGTAGGTTTAGAAGGCCTTCTGAACCTTCTGCTCTAAAAGGCAGGAGGTTTGCCAGACTTTGGAGAGATTGGTGAATTCGCCATGATGAGTCTGAAACCTTTGGAACCTACCGTTTTAAGATGTTTGTGTTTGATTGGGAAATATATTTCCATCTCTGCGAAGTCTACTGTTTTCAGAATTTGGTACGTTTGGAATTACCAATCAAAGACACCCATAAAAACACGAGCTTTCAAAGCAAACTAAAAACGCATATCGGATAAGCCAGACAAAAATTCGAAATATCGAAAAGCCTGTAGTTTTGAAAATATTCGTCAGATTTCATGTAATTGTTCAATCTTTAGCTAACATACAAATTTAAATCCGCAAATTAAACTGATCGAAATAGATTATTTTGTTCCCGAGTTTTCCAGCAAGTTAATGAAACTTTCTTACTCAGAGTCCTTCAAAACAGGCCTTGAACCCTTTGATGAGATTTTCTAACATTTGAGCATCTTTCCACTAAAACATCTTCTAGTGTACATAGATAACCTGTGCCATAATTTTTAAGACCTGGTAGTGTCTTTCAGCTGTTTCTCAACCATTTAAAATTACCTTGAGGGCTTGATGCTAACATGTTAGCAGCTTTCACCAAAGATTTTATACCTGGTTTGCAAGATTCTGAGGTGAAACGGTTTTACAAAAGCACTCGGAACTTGAGAATGAAACGACTGATGTCTACCAATTAACTTTTCGGATCCAGTTAGCTCAGATAGTAAATTAACATCGATTTAAAGGATTCTAATTAGTTGCAAACTACAGGCTCGCCAACGTCTGAACTTTTTTGAATCAATACGAATAAAATCACTTAGGCAAATAAGAGTCACAGTTGTAATTGAGCTACACTGTTTTGCCTGCGGAGAAATTGTTTGGATTATCTCAGGAGCACCAGGCTCATGGTAGACTTATTACGACGAGTCCCAGTAATCGCTCATCAAAACGAGACTTGCATCAAACCAAGATCGCTCATGTAGTTTGAGCGTCCACCAGTCTATCAATAGCGATAACTACGACTCTGTAATCAGTCTAGGCTCATGGCAATAATTAAAATATTTGAAAATCTTTGAATAACATTTTATATCATCAATTGAATGAGAAGCATTAAAAAGTTCCAATTCTGCTGAAAAGCACTAAATTGCCTGTTAAAAATACTGAATGAACATACCTTTTGGACGCCAAGTTTTCGACATCCCTCTAAAAATGCATCGACGTTCATCAAACATTTTGGCATCGTTAGTTTTGGCTGCAAAAAGAAACCAAAGTAAAGTAGGATGAATAATTTCTTTTCAGATTATGTTATAGATCACAAGGAGCAAATTAATTTTTGGAGGAACTGTTATTTAGTTCTGTGGGAAAAAGGTGATGAGATCGTGGCTTGTAAAGCCTTAAAACGTAAAAACGCAGATTTCAACCAGTGCAATGTCATTTCTAAACTTTGTAACACCATCAAACACATTTCGCCATTGAAATGAGGACACTTTCAAGATCAGAAACTTGATTAATTTGACAACACTTTTCAAAAACTTTAAGTTGTTTTGTTCACCCGGTATCTGAAGCCCCTTAGAAACGGCTGGGTCACGTAGCCACAAACAAAAATCTCTCGAAACCGTGATTTTGAAATTTTTTGATAGTCCACATCACACAGATTTTCGATCATTTTCTCAAAATGAAAGTGTTGTTTTGAAGATGGATTCTTGAATTTCACAAAGAAGCAAACGAAACATCCAGATGTTGTAAGATTACAAAGATATCGATGGATTTCTAAAAGTAACCTTATTGTGGATTCACCCCATCCACCAAAAGATGTGCAGAAAACAATGGACACGTGCCTAAAACAAAATATATTATAGACATACAGTTTGTTTTGGTTGCATGACCCATCTCCTTTCAGGCATACTTTTGCTAAAGAAGAGAGCAGAATTGATTTTTTAGCCCCTTGTTGGATTACATTTCAGAATAGATAGCAAATTTATCATACCATTCCAGCACTCGGCACATGAATGACAGGTATCGTGCTTTTCTTGACATGATTCACAAGATGGCAAAGTACAACACCATCTGCTAATGCAGCGGGCAGATCATCTGGTAAATTGATGCGTAAGCGAGATTCGATTGCCTGGGAAGAAATCATTTCATTATCACTTTGACAATAAATTAATGCTACATTCAGCAACCCTTGTGAAGGTCACCTTGCAAAAACTCGTTTGTAAGAAATTGAAACAAATAATAACCTTAGAAGTGTGCAATGAATTCCTATGAAATAAAACCATCAACCACAATATTCCAACTTCTTTCGAACACTTTCAGGAGGACCTTAACAAAGAACTGTTTGTAGCGATTAGACCTTGTTAATTTCAATGTAAATTTTCGAAATAAACAATTTCAAAATTTCACGTTTAATTGGCAATGTCACCTCTATTCAAGTTTAACCCCTAGCCAAGTTTGGCTGCTGTCCTACCCACTGCTTTCGAATAATAAAAAATTTATGGGATCAAAATTAACGAGTCAATCAGGATGCTGTCATCGACTTAGTACTTTAGAAAAAGAAAGTGTGTAACTGCAATAATCATCTGATATATTAAAGGGAATCTAAGCATATATAAGCCTTTCGTAAAAATAGCCATGCAGGGAAAATGGGTCGTAACACGTGCCGTACCATATTTGGGTAACTGATCTACGTCAACAGGAAATACTGATATCTGATAGACTAGAATTTGACCGCAAGTGGCTTAAGCAACTTTTATATGCTTAGATTCCCTTTAAACTGCCCTCAACCAAAGCAACGACAAAGGCCAAAATACGACATTTTGACAGGACTTTAGGCTTCCCAAACACTTTGAAGAATGTCTCTTTTGACTAAACGCATTATCTACTTCCACTTGAAAAGAGAATTTTCTCCTCAACCAATAGCTAATTACAAATGTATCTTTGTTAAATACTTACATCTCTCAGTTTTTCAAGTTGTTGAAATTCTTCTTTCGCGCTGTCGTGGATTCTTCGCATGGTAAACGTTGAATGACCTTCTTTTAGGACTTTTGCTGTGAAAATAAAAGGCAGCTAAATAAAGCTGTGGAAGTTAAGGCAGAAAATGGCAACTGCCATGGGCTTGTAGATTTTCATTCCAGAGAGACTTTTATCACCTTTTGCTGTCGTTTCATTTTTTCTGATGATTTTGACTCCCATCTAAAATTTCACGCCAGACACTTATGTTTCAAATTAAAATGACGCCTTTCAATACCCCCTGCGAAGTATTGATCTAGTATCAGTTTAACTGCTTAAATGTTATCGGACCGGTCGCAAAGAAAGCTAAATTCTAAAATTCAAAAAAGCATAAAAAGCTATTTTCAAAATGAGACTAAAATCGTTCTTGAAAGATCAAAGAGGTTGATCTTCCAAGCCAACGTTCAGCACATACGTATGACTTCTGAGTCCCTTTCTTTTTATAAATTTTGTTTTCTTTTATATAGGATTTGAAAGTTGATTTGTATTACGTAGCAATTCATGTATTAGGTTAATTAGTTATTGAGCAGGGCACAGTGAAAATCAGTTATATAAATTTTACTGAATGTATTGTTGTTGAAATAAATCAAATAAATCAAAATGAAATAAATCATTTTGAAAATAAATCAATAAATACCGGTTTTATTTTTGCTGACAGAAGATCTCTTCTTGATTCCTTCAAACACAGGTTGATCCTATAAAGAGAAATAGTTATTATAAAATTGGCACGTTATCTCTGCAAAGAGCTGCATAAACCAACCTCATTACGAACAGCATTCTTTATCACCGACCTCATTACGAACGTTCGGTTCAAATAGCCTCAGGTCTCTTGGACCGCAGATTTGGAATCGTTTGCCAGATGAAATAAAATCAGCAGAAAATCTGGTCCAATTCAAAAGACTTATTAAAGACTGGGATGGGGCCGCCTGCAGATGCAATGTATGCCTTCGAATTTAATTCTATTGAAACTGTATTTAATCTTTTCTTTAAAATCATTCTGTTAATTTATATTTTGTATTTAAATAATCGAATTAGACTAGTTGCTATTGTAGCTAAAAAGTAATTTCGATTTAAAATAAGAAGACAACAACAACAACAACAGCAGCTCGACCGACAAGATCTGCCGATGATAACCTAATAGAGACATCAAGGACAAAGCTTGTCACGGCTGGAGATCATGCCTTTACAAGTGCCTCTTCTCATCTTTAGAACAGACTGCCATATACACTGTGAGCAACGGATTCTTTAGACCTTTTAAGTGTAAAGTAAAAACTTATTTGTTTAAAAAACATTTTAGTTAGATTTTAATTCACCAATTAAATTTCAAATTCTTGTAATATTTTATACTTCATCATTTTATCAGTTATATGGAAATTATGTAATACGCCTTTGAGCCCTGTGGATAAATGACGCAACATAAATGACTTTTATTATTATCATTATTAGATTATAACTATCATAAATTTCAAAAGGAAGCTTGGTCGATCAAAAGTTAAAACCCAGTGGTCGATTAGTAGCCTTCTTACGCTTAAAGACCCTCTGCTAACCATGTGGCTTTGCACGCCGTTGCTGTCCCAGAATGCACTGCAAATGGACTTTCAGATTATCTGAAAGTTTCTGATGCTAGGCCGGTGTTGTGCTGTTTTCTCATGCGCAGCATGCACAGCCTCATGGTTAGCAGAGGGTCTTTAACAATAAGAATGCTTATTTTAGCGTTTTANTTTTCTCATGCGCAGCACGCAAAGCCTCATGGTTAGCAGAGGGTCTTTAACAATAAGAATGCTTATTTTAGCGTTTTACTTTCTCTTCATCAGATTTCTGCATTATCCTAATGTTTTCTCATGCGCAGCACGCAAAGCCTCATGGTTAGCAGAGGGTCTTTAACAATAAGAATGCTTATTTTAGCGTTATACTTTCTCTTCATCAGATTTCTGCATTATCCTAATGTAACAACTTTTCAATATAAATGTACGTAACAGCGAGTTGATTGATTTAGCTTCAAGGTGATAGTGTAGGTAATTGAACATATATTGATTCTAGCTAAGACATACTTAGGATAACTATCCTTTGCGTATTTGAAGAGTGGATTCCGTTGAAGTGTAAAAAAATTCTGATACTACGAAGACAAAAAAACAGAAAGCGGCCTTACAAATAATAATAGACGATTGCGCTAAAGATGGCGGACAGGAATTTTTTACCATGATGCTTTGCGTCGCATTGAATTTTGATGGATTTGATTTGATTGGTTGATTTCTTCAATACCGCAAAGGATCTTGGTAAAAAATTCCTCGACGCCATCTTTAGCGCAATCGTCTATTGATCAAACCAACAAACATACCGATATATCGTTGTCATTTGATGTCGAGGTAGGTCGAGGACTGGTATCAGTAGGCTGTTGATTAAACAAACATAACTGATCATAGGGAGAAATTGGCTTGCACTTTACACCTACCAAACTCATAATTAAAAACAACAAGCAAGATTCTAAGTCTGTTGCTTTTTCGTATTAGATATGGTACCAAAATAACGATTAAGTTGGAATTTAAATTATTTTCAATTTGGTATTCTCACTATGCATGATGCGGGATTACGAACAAATTTATAGAACGCTTGGGCATGTCTAGTACTATCCATTTTTTATACCTATTTCGACGAAACCTACTTTCAATGACCGCTGTCAATTTGAAACAGGAAAAAACTTCTACCTATTTTGGCCCTGTAAAGGTTCACAAGCTGGCGCATCATTATATCCGGAAATATTATGTAGATGTCAACAAGTATGGCATTCAATTTCAATGTCTAGTTACTGTATCTGTTTAAAACGAATAGATCAACTGTGTAACCACCTTACTGCAGCAGCTGCACGAAAAAATCTATTTTTGCAAATCTAGCAGGGCAAAAGGAAAAGACTTACCGATGGTGTAGGTGTTAGATCGATGATTCCAGTGCTCTAAAAATGAAAATAAGATCAGTCACGTTACTTCAAGAGAAACTTAGCAAGAACATTCCATCCTTGCAGAGTGTTTATGAACAATAAAAACAAACTAACTAGTGATAATGCCGCCCCCCTTCCCAACCAGGAAGTACTAGCAAAGTTGTGGGAGCGTGCCGAAATGTATGTTAGTGTAATACGCAATAATTTCCATAAATTACATAGTTCTTATAAAGAAAGCGAATTTAGTTGTGAAAAAGTGTTCAATCAAATCGATTATGCCATTCTAAAAAAGTTGCCAATTTCTCTTCAAATCTCTTTCTGCAAATACTTTAAGAGCACTAAAAATAATTTTTCAATTCTTTAATCTTTGCATACTAGTGTAATGTGGAAACTGCTACTTTTAGCTCTGTGCGTTCATGAGGAATATTATAGTACAATCGAAAAGCTAAATTTACTTACAGATTCACTTTCTGATCTTATTTTTTCGAGCTTCTGTTTAGTAATGAGTGCCTCTTGTCTTAGCTTGAGTAACTGCTCTTTTCTTTCATTTATATCATTCATCTGAAAAAGGAAACACGATTCTGAGAGATGGCAATAGTATTTATGCTCGAAAGAAAGAACAGTCGACTCTTTTGCCAACCAGCCAATTTTAAACAAAAAATTATCAATACCTGGGAAGTAAGTTGAGAAGAATGTTACAAAGTGTTATAATTTCTCCGACGAAGAAATCTTTTGAAAGTGTTACAAGCAGTTGCTATTACAAAACTATTAAACAGTCGAAATTCGTTGGTATCGAGACCCCTTACTAGTTCTTTCTTCTTAATTTACCTTTCATTTCCCCCCTCCCTTGCATGTCATTAATTTACCTGTTGATTGTCTTAATATTTCTAGTCATATAGTATTTTTACATGTATAAAATAAGCGTTCTCGTTCGTTAAACCATTTCATCGAGGGCATATGGCTCGAAAGCTCTTCCAGAGTTCTTTTCATATCTCCTCTTCAGCAATATTGTTTTTAGATCCTTTCCTTAAAGTAGACCATGTTATAAGCATTTTTCTGTAGTATCAGTAGCATCCCTTATAGTATTTTATATCGTAGTTTTAGCGGAGAATATACATGAAATTGAATGTCGGCAACAAAAAGGGTAATGCAGCATCTCTTAGCTCCAAATAACAAACTTTTATTATTTGAATTTTTGGCCTGTTACGTTCTCCATAGATGCTCAGACGGGGGAATATAAATCGCTTGTTTCCTGTGAGCATAATCATACACCTCTTCTACATCAACTCTGTTCGATACCTTTTAAGGGAATAAATATTGCTCGATCTACTAGCCTCAACTAGCCAATTGAATATGAAGCCCTTTGCTCGTCAATGGACAAAGCAAAACCAAAGAAACAATATTGCTTGGGGTGGTTTTGTCTTCGTCCCTTTTAGAGAGCACTTCGTTTTAAAGACCCATTGCTAACCATGATCCTCTGTGGCGCCAAAGCTGACTTTCGTATTATCTGACAGTCATTTCTAGCCAAGGTTCTCTGTCTTGCTTTTCATTTGGCGCACAAAGGATCATGGTTGACAATGGGCCTGTAACTACAGTAGAGTTCCGCATATAAGAAACAGCTGTATAAGAAATTGTGGGACCTTGCTTTTCTTTCCGCGCAATTGATTGATCAATAGCCTATTATTAGCCTAGGTCTCAAAATGTTGCTTCTTATTTTCGAGACTCTACTGCACGCCTGTTCCATTTAAATTTTGAAACAAGTTCAGAAGGTGTTTGGCAGCTCAAATATAAGAATCATAGGGAACGGTATGCTTACCCCTTCATTTTCTTGAGGCCTAAAAAGAAATAAAATATTGATGACAAATGTGAAAGCTCAATAGGAAATATTGCCTAACATTATGATAGCGGTGTAGAGACATAGCATTTCAAGGGTGAGAGTCGAATATTGTCTGAACAGTAGCAGTATATTTCGAAAACCACACACAAATTTGAAAGCTGGTCTTACTGCGGCTTCAACCTCGACAATCAACTTTTTACACTTGGTAGCAACTTTGAATTTCAAACATACATAATTTTGGGAAAAACTCCGCTGCTACTCTAATAAATAATTTTATAACAATCACAACTCTATATTTAATTACAGTTACAATCATAATAACGAAATTATTACTAATGAAGGGTTATGCCCGACACGTCTATGTAATATTCAAGGTTATACATTTGATCTATTATCAATATCTCTCTATCTTCGTATATATTTAAAGAATTATCGCCGCACCTACAAACAACTGATACATTTACAATCATAATTCTATTAGAACTTTTGTTACGTGACACATGATTTTTACAATTTGACGCTTGCTCCCTAAACACCTGAAATTCATAACAAGAGAAACAAGAACATGGAAGAACTCACGCTTCTAAATCGTTGTAGCTCTTCATTTTACTTCCGTACTTTCGAACGCTCGCTCGATCCAGAGACATGGTGCTGTGGCCAGCTTGGATGGGTGCACGCTCCTGGTTTCGCATCAACGTTGCTGTTTTGGGTCTATGATAGAGAGAATGCTCGTCAGTCAAGTTTAAGAAATTCAAGATGATTTGCAATTGAAAATATTAATCTATTTTTATAAACCAATTCAATTACATTACAAACATTGTACCCTATTTTAGGCTAAAAAGAAACTACTCTACAGTGAATACAATAGATGACTGCACTAAAGATGACACAGCTGGAAACTTTTACCATGCTCCCAAATGCATCTCGCAATGAGAGAGAAAGCTCACCCACCAATGAATCAGGGATTCGTTATTGGCGGTATCGGGATTAGGGTTGAGAGAACGCAAGGAATCTTGTAGAAGTTCCCTGCCTCATCTCTAGAGCAGTCGACAATTACAATCTAATAAAAACCTCACAAAAAAGAATATATTACACTATAATTAAGAATAACAACAAATTTACGACAAAGAACAAGACCAGACGATTCCACAAAGGGTGTGTACATGCACATCTCCTCTGCAGCCAAACGAGAATTAATCTATTGTGAATGAGCATAGGTTCCAAATCTTTAAAATGGTTGATGTAAAATTCTAAGACCTCTTTCTTTGAATTGAATGGCTTCAAAGAAACTTTAGCTACTTTGCCATGATTCTTCTTTTTAAGAATTCAAGATGAATTTTGAAAAAAGTTTAAAACAATCGTAATTTCTAGACTTTTTGAGGAAACACAGAATACTTTTCAAGAGAACCATAGCTTAAGAATGTCTACAATATGGTACATCAAGCAAAACTCATCCACTTTACTGGTTTGCGATTAAAAATTTGATGACGTCCCATCCTGGAATGAGTAGAAATATAAAATAAGCTGTCATTTCTAAAAATATTCACGATTTCAGAAAAGTCGAAAGTAGAATTATACTAGCAAAGCAGCTAAAGTTTCTTTGAAGCCATTCAATTCAAAGAAAGAGGTCTTAGAATTTTACATCAACCATTTTAAAGATTTGGAACCTATGCTCATTCACAATAGATTAATTCTCGTTTGGCTGCAGAGGAGATGTGCATGTAAGCTCCTTTCAAGCCAGTCAATTCAAAGAAATAGGTAATAGAATTTTACAACAACCACTTTAAAGATTTGGAACCTCTGCTTTGTAAATGCACTACAGAAGACCTTTTTTCCTGCGAACTTTTAAAACAATGCCAACAGAAATGTTTGTAGCCTGAGAACTGCAACATGCCGAAGCAGTAAACAAATGAAGGCGAATTTCTAAGAACACTTTGCAATACACCCTCAATATTCACAGAACATTCCAACTCAACAAAAACAATACTTCATAACAACAAAATATTACTGTTTGTAGAAAAGATTACGGAGAATTGTGAAGCTACTGGACCCGTTCAGTGAAGAGTACGGAGAGGGACAATCGCTGTCGTTGCCCCGTTAAGCGGAGGTCCACCTTCATATATCCTCCTGTATGTAAATATAAAAATTGCCTAGGGCGTTTCAGCAATGACTGCAAGGCTATAAAATATCAGTTTCCTCTTGGGAGCACAAGAAATGATGCAGATTTCTTGCAAGAAACACCAATTTTTCATGGAAAGACGGACTTTTATGAAACATGAGAACAAATTTCCGCAAATGACTTAGCACCATGACGATTTCCTGTGAGCAATGCTCGTGTGCTCATTTAGTTTCCCAGGACTAGATTAAAGGGAATAGACATAGCTATATTGAGTGGTCGCTATAAATAGGCTACGAAAACGCCCACGCACTCATTGTTTCTTCAGCTACACAATGAAACGGCACGTGCCAATAGTATCAAATACAATAGACTATATTTTCAACTTGGCCCGGGCCAGCTTTTAACTATGTCGATTCCCTTTAATGTCATTTCTAGACAGATGGGGCGACAATTACAGGTTATAAAAATCTAAATATATTAATTAGTGATAGGTCGAAACAAAATGGCATTCTTACTTATTTGGAGGTAGCTTGGGTCGTTCTTGTTGTCGCATTTTTTGTTGTAATAATTCATGATCTTTTTGTATTCTTCGTTCTAAATTCCGGGTATCTTCCAATCCTTTTTTCTGTTCTCTTTGTGCTCGTTCTTCGTTTGGCTGCGGCGATTCATCACTTACCAGGAATCCAAAGTCCTAAAAAGAATTGGGATTTTGGTAAAGGACTACCCATTGCAATTATTGAACAAAGATGAAAATTATCGGAATATGTATAATGCGAGCAAAGTACAGTAAAACCCCGCAAACATGAACATCTAAGTTAGTCTTTCCACCATGAAATTATTTATAGTTCAATCTATTTGATTGATAAGTCAAGATTGCCCATTTCGGCAAATGCCAAAATACATTTTCTACACTCCCAGTAGACTTCGCTATGTGCCCGTTTTTATAAACAAAATCATCAGGCATAACGCTGAATTTCTCAAACAATGGCTTCGAAGCAGGGAGCTAAGCATTTACCTGTTCGATTAAGTCTTGAGGTCTTGATTGCATATTTGAGTTACTCATAATAGATCTAGGAAGTGAAGAAGCCTTCTCTCGTCTTGCAGCTGATATATCATTCCCAATCGGCTCTTTCTCCTAAACAAACAAGATTTTCAAAACATAAATTATCTTCGAGAAGAACGTAGGGTATCGTTGATCTAAGACTATTTCGTAAGTCCGTCTACTTAGACCCATTCCGTGCCCATGTTCTTTCGCTTTCTCCTTTGCAACAATGTTGGACATTGTGAAAAACAAGTCTAAGCGTTTAGAGACAAGCTTTCAATGTCATTCTACTTGCTTCTACGAAAAACTACATTTAACATATAAGAGCAGCAAAAAGCTCAAGAAACAATTGCACCATTACTTTTCTAAATTTGAAACAAGATTTCAATAACTTGGTGAATCAAAATTCTTCTAGGAAAAAGGGTAGACAGAAAACTATCTTCTGGGCTTGTTGGTATGATAATAAGGCCCCGTTTACACTATACCGGATAGCAATCGTTGCGTCTCGTCGTGAGTGACCTCTATCGGATAGGGCCATAGGGCCACTGTTTACATTATACCGGATAGCAATCGTTGCATCTCGTCGCGAGTGACCTCTATCGGATAGGGCCATAGGGCCACTGTTTACATTATACCAGATAGCAATCGTTGCGTCTCGTCGTGAGTGACCTCTATCGGATAGGGCCATAGGGCCACTGTTTACATTATACCGGATAGCAATCGTTGCGTCTCGTCGCGAGTGACCTCTATCGGATAGGGCCATAGGGCCACTGTTTACATTATACCGGATAGCAATCGTTGCGTCTCGTCGCGAGTGACCTCTATCGGATAGGGCCATAGGGCCACTGTTTACATTATACCGGATAGCAATCGTTGCGTCTCGTCGCGAGTGACCTCTATCGGATAGGGCCATAGGGCCACTGTTTACATTATACCGGATAGCAATCGTTGCGTCTCGTCGCGAGTGACCTCTATCGGATAGGGCCATAGGGCCACTGTTTACATTATACCGGATAGCAATCGTTGCGTCTCGTCGCGAGTGACCTCTATCGGATAGGGCCATAGGGCCACTGTTTACATTATACCGGATAGCAATCGTTGCGTCTCGTCGCGAGTGACCTCTATCGGATAGGGCCATAGGGCCACTGTTTACATTATACCGGATAGCAATCGTTGCGTCTCGTCGCGAGTGACCTCTATCGGATAGGGCCATAGGGCCACTGTTTACATTATACCGGATAGCAATCGTTGCGTCTCGTCGCGAGTGACCTCTATCGGATAGGGCCATAGGGCCACTGTTTACATTATACCGGATAGCAATCGTTGCGTCTCGTCGCGAGTGACCTCTATCGGATAGGGCCATAGGGCCACTGTTTACATTATACCGGATAGCAATCGTTGCGTCTCGTCGCGAGTGACCTCTATCGGATAGGGCCATAGGGCCACTGTTTACATTATACCGGATAGCAATCGTTGCGTCTCGTCGCGAGTGACCTCTATCGGATAGGGCCATAGGGCCACTGTTTACATTATACCGGATAGCAATCGTTGCGTCTCGTCGCGAGTGACCTCTATCGGATAGGGCCATAGGGCCACTGTTTACATTATACCGGATAGCAATCGTTGCGTCTCGTCGCGAGTGACCTCTATCGGATAGGGCCATAGGGCCACTGTTTACATTATACCGGATAGCAATCGTTGCGTCTCGTCGCGAGTGACCTCTATCGGATAGGGCCATAGGGCCACTGTTTACATTATACCGGATAGCAATCGTTGCGTCTCGTCGCGAGTGACCTCTATCGGATAGGGCCATAGGGCCACTGTTTACATTATACCGGATAGCAATCGTTGCGTCTCGTCGCGAGTGACCTCTATCGGATAGGGCCATAGGGCCACTGTTTACATTATACCGGATAGCAATCGTTGCGTCTCGTCGCGAGTGACCTCGATCGGATAGGGCCATAGGGCCACTGTTTACATTATACCGGATAGCAATCGCCGCATCTCATCGCGAGTGACCTCTATCGGATAGGGCCATAGGGCCACTGTTTACATTATACCGGATAGCAATCGTTGCGTCTCGTCGCGAGTGACCTCTATCGGATAGGGCCATAGGGCCACTGTTTACATTATACCGGATAGCAATCGTTGCGTCTCGTCGCGAGTGACCTCTATCGGATAGGGCCATAGGGCCACTGTTTACATTATACCGGATAGCTATCGCCGCATCTCGATTCTCATGCCAGGTAAGCCTTCTGTCTACGTCATGAGGAAGCAATCCAGCATTGTTTTCTTAATCCTTTGTTTTTCAATGTTATTGTTTCTCGTGGTTCTCAAGTTAAAGAAATGTGATTATGAAGTGAAACATATCGGATAGCAGCGTTTACATCATACCACAACCATGCCGGAATGATTTTCATATCTCCTACAAAGCGAAGCGATTTTGGCTCCTATTTATGGAGCGGCTAGCTATGGCATGATGTAAACAGCAACCCTATCGGATACAAATCGCGACGCGCCATAATAGCTATCCAGCATAGTGTAAACGGGGCCTAAAGTGTAAAAACTTTCGCGGTAGCTGAGTACAACAAGCTGCAGTGTATTCGAAAAAGCTTTCAGCATGCTCTGTAAATATTTCGCTTTCCAAAGAAATTCTCAAGATTTGTACAAGAGGAAGACTATTCAATACCTTAAACAGTCAATACATATTTGCGCTAGAGAGGTACTTGTATTTATACGAAGAAACAGCATTTAGTTGAATGAGAATGAGTTTTCTTTATAAGAAACCATACCTCTGCCTGGTAAAGAATTCCTTCATTGTTGTCAACTAGATCGATTCCTTCATTTGATTCGCCACTTTCATCAATATGATTTAATTTTAGATCACTCTCAACGAGGCTGAAAGAAAAAAAGAAAAATTTAAGAGATATTTGATACTATGGACAGTCATTTTAAATGTATGCTCATAAAAGCACAAACATCAGTAAAATATTAAAAGAAATTACAAAGACAGAAAAGATATTCGCTGTGAATTCCTTATGGCACTGATTGGATGCAAATAAACTTGGTAGAATATCAACATCCTGGCTAGGGCAATCTAAAGATTGTAAGCTTGAGAACGAACTTAGAGTTAAGTTGTCGAAATGGGGAAGGAATTTTACATCAATCTTGAAAATTTTAAACGGGCGGAACTGTACTGTAAAAAATACTGGCATCTATTTTGTATTGATTTGAAGTTCTGAAATTTGCTCCAACTGTTTAAAGACTCTTGCATCGTTGCTGAAGTATAAAGAAATTCAGAAGCTCTTTCCTTCCAATAGGTAGCTGAGCTTGAAAGCTCACTCTCCGTCGCAGAGGCTGTTGTTTGCAAACGAGCAGAACGTGAAGCTCCGAAGGAGCAAAGAGCGCGCAGCCCGTCCTCCGGTAATACAGCCTCTGCGAAGGAGAGTGTTGAAAGCCGGGCACAAATCTCGATGGCGTTTTTAATAAGATTCATTTTAATTTATTTGTACACAAAATCCCTTCAGCTATTTCACACTACAATATACAGTTTTATTAATTAATATAATATAAACAAAAGAAAATACCGAATCCTAATGTAATTGCTGTTCTTCCAGGGAGTCGTGTTTAATTGGCTTTCAGCTCATTAAATGTATTTTTAGTTGTTTTTTGAACTGGCACAAGGTAGGAAGCTCCCTGATACTTATAGGGATTTCATTCTAGACCTTAAGAGCTGAATAGGAATATCCTTTTTTTGGCATACTCCAGGTTGTACCTTGGAATCTGAAGATCTCTGCAGAATCACGTGTTATACCTGGAGTATTGGGATCGTTGCTGGAATTTATTCCAGAGATTTTTTGGGCTGAGTCTGTTCATGATCTGATAGGCCATAACTGCACGATCAACCTTTTATCCTGGATGTATCGATCTAGACTGATTACATGTCGTTGTTTCGCTCCTCCGCCGAACTGATATCTCGGTTTGGCAGGTGGTAGTCTCGTTTTGGTGAGCGATAACAATGGGACTCACTGTAATCAGTCTAGTATCGATCATGGAAATGGCTCTGTCTTGAAGACGTTGAAGGGATTCTTTTCTTGAATTTGAGAGGCTACCCTAAATAATATCTGCATATCGCATGGCCAAAAAAGAACACATTGCCACGAAAGAAACATGATATCTTCAAATACAACCAAAAGGCTTTCAGCAATCGATGCAACAAAAGTTTCTAAATTGTGTCACTATTCTATATTCGTTAATTTAGATAGCCCGGTTGTGTGATGGGGCAACAGTAGATAGCCCGGTTGTGTGATGGGGCTGGAGCTATAGATAGCTCCCTGGGCTACGGTAAGTAATTTTCGCTTCCATGGCCTAAAAAGGGCTGATGTGACCAAATCAAAACTCTTCTTCAGATCAAATATTTGCTTCTCAAGAGCAAATCGAATTCTAATCGAGAGCCTGGAGCTTAAAGAACGCCGGTCAACCAGCATCCTTTGCCCGCTTCGCTTGTTGCCTTTCGACTGCGGCGGCCATTTTAATATGACAACATTCTCTGCAAAGCGTGACCGCAAAGGATGCTGGTTGACCGGCGTTCTTTAATCCAAGATGTTCACTTTAGGCTTAAGAGCCTAATAAATGAATTCACGATCTTTCAGTTGAAGCCAAGTTTCCATTAAAACGATACAGTATTGAATTTCAATGAAATATCCTTTGAGTTGGCGCCAAAGGCTTTGGACTGGTCTTTGAATTTAGCCAGTCATTAGTTTGAGTGTTATTTAGAATTATACATCGTCGTAGTTTCGTTATTTGCCTGAACTGATACATCGCTACAACTACGACTCATGACCTAACTGTCAGTTGAGACGACCACCTCATGGCCTAAGCTATTTCATCGAAAATACCAATGCTAAAACGCTTCAAAATTCGAGGTTCCGATACTTGAACATGGGAATACTAGTTAGTAATATGTTTCCTGATGCAATAAGTTTAAATACCTGAAATTTTCTGCAATAATCTTCCCGTTTAGAGGCAAATTAGATCAGGTAAATCTGCTCGAAGCTGCGAGAGTAAACGTCAGTCGGCAATGTTGTCATGACAACTTAATCAACCAATCAGAGCGCGTTATTTGAGTGCTATTCGCCCATATTTGGCCCTTGATTTTCTCTGGACTGCAAATGCTGCTCTCTGATTGGTCAGACATAAAGTGTCGCGGCTGGCCGCCTCAACTGACAGTTAGATCATAAGTCTATGTGTTATTGTCACGTGGCTTTGTATTTTCTTTTGTTCTTCTGGTGTTAAATCGGCTTGTTTGTATCGTTAAATTGCTCTTCGCGCAAACTAAACTGACAAGAGTGCAACGCGTTTTTGGTTATTCAACGTTTGTTTTTTATTGCAGCTATTAACTTATTTTCTAGAAACACCGAAACTGACTTGCGTGTTCCACTTTTCAAAATGTCAAATGGGCAGAAGTATATTTCATTTCGTGGACCTAAGCTTTGGAACAAATTAAGCTTGGATGTCAAACATGCACCCTCTCTTCCTACCTTAAAAAAAAGGTTAAATGAGCCATTGCAGAGAGTTTGATTTCACTTTTCCTTTGATTTAATTTCGTATAATTCTGTTATGGACATTTTTAGTGTTTTTTATTGCTATTTAACTTAAGTTAGCAACATTTGTATATTAGGTTTTTACTTTGTAGTCTTTTCTCACGGGCCCCCTGTAAAGCAGTCTCCACAAGACTAACGGGGCTACCGTGGTTAAATAATATAAAATGAAATTCTCTCCTTTCAGGGATTCAGGTTAATTCGTTGTTTTTCTTGCAGAATTTAACAGTTTTCTCCCTGGTTACAGGTTAATTTGGTTGTTATTCTCTTACAGGAGTTAACGGTTT
>REGM01000030.1:491516-527981 GCA_004194415.1 Aurelia aurita
GTTTTCTGCATCAGTTCTTCCCGCAGTGCAATTGTTCATATCAGTTCTGACTTCCGTCTGTTGCAACGTGGCTAAGCAATCAAATTGCGCGCCAAACCTTGGCCAAGCATGTTTTGCAGACATAACCGAGTACAACACATAGATTCGTGGCTTCATCTTATTGGCGAGAAAAGAACAGATCTATTTAACACAATCAAAACAACGGCTGTGATTGCTAAACATTGCAGTTGGGAACATTATTAACTCGTAGATACCATACCTTGCATGTCTTAGGACATATGTAATGAGAGAAGTGGGAAGGACAAGGAGGTGGTTTGGCGCCAAAATTATAGCGGCAGCAGTTCGTGGTTGCTCTTTTCAAGCTTCGCAAGGGCTTCGCAAACACTGGCAAAGGGGAACAAGACGGTAAGTTCACGCATAGTAGAGTAGAGAAAGGATAGGCTTTTACTGAAACTTTAAACCGTTTTGTCATTTATTTGTTATTCATCAAAATAGCCGGTATCGTCTTTGCACAGGCTACTTCTAAGCTAGCAAAATTGAAATCGACTGAGAATAGAAAATTAGTGATAAATCTTATGTTTCCTCTCCCGCCTTTGTTACTCAGACTGAATTATGTTGAAAAATCCATAACCTGCTCCGAATAGCAGCGCAGTTATTGCACCGCATGGCAAGTTGAGATCGAAGCGTCGATTTTTGCGCGAAACTTGTACTTAGAGTTTACAGCCTACCACTTGGCTTGCTAACAATCTGTCAGTATTCATTTTCTGTTGTTTGGATTGACTACGTAATGGACAACAGGCTATTTTTGACATGACTTCAGGCTGTGATATCAAATCATCACAGGATTACCTGAGCTGTCATCACGGATTAACACTCTCTATGACCTCTGTTAGAATATCAGTACATAGGCTTCGCTGATTGGCTAAAGGCAATACACTGAGTATATCTAAGGAAGCTGAGTACTCGAGTTATATGCTGAGGATTTGATGTGTTGATTCTGGACATGGGATGGAGAGTCTGGTTGAGATATGGACTCTGTTCTAAGCTAACTGATCTGCTCTCCCAAACCATCTAGATCTGTTGTCACCTTTTCTGTATTGTGGTGACTTCTGTAAATCATCAAATTTGTGGAATTGTTTGGTGTAAGTTATTGCTGTTAGACTGTTGACAGTTTTGTGAAATGTATATTGAAATATTATGATTAACAAGATTCAGCTGAATTTCTTTGTTGTAAACTAATTCTTGTGACATCATTGTTACAGACGCTCTTATCTTTTCTGCTTGTTGGTAACATACCATTGAATTTTATAAACTTGTTGCAAGAAAATAGGCTGAAGGTCTTCTAAAACCTGTGTGAGAAACTTTTTGCAATATTAAAGGGAATCAACATAGTTAAATGCTGGCCCGAGCAAGGTGAAAAATATACTCTATTGTATCTGATAACTTTGGCACATGCCGTTCCCTTGTGTAGCTAAAGAAACAATGGGTGCATAGGTCTTTCTTCTGCCTATTTATAGTGGACACTCAATATAGTTATGTCCATTCCCTTTAACAAATGTAGCAAGGATGTGATTCTCAAACTGTACAAAATCTATAAGACAAGCAAAACTAGACCAGAATCAAAATGGACCTGTGTAGTTATTCTAATTGCCATAGAAACCCAGTACCTCCTTTCCCATATTTGTAGTTAAAAGATGACTAATTTTACCAAACAATTATGTTGCTGGATTTGCGTTTCAATTTTGATCAAAGGCTTCAGACTTCATCCATATAATATAACCCACCAAACGCTGTAACTTAACTTGCTACGAAATTTGATCATAATTTTCAGCTTTTCTCAAGACTTTTCAAAAATTGCTTCGAAGCAAAATTGTCCACAACTCTAAAACGGTACGTCAGATTTTGATGAAATAAATTTCTACATCCAAGTTAGCCTTTTTGCTCCAAAATGGTAGGTATTTCGTCCAAATCGGTGCATAATCCATGTTTGTATGGTTCGGCCACGCCGATATATCATATTGGGACACCCGGTACTTTCAAATTCCACTAGTCTTTAAAATGCAAAAGTTCCGAACAAACAACTTTCGAGTTTTTTCTTCGCTAAATATTTTGTTCTTTATGTCGTTTCCAAGAAGACTTTGCGAGGCTTCTTTCTGCACTTGTGTTACCGCCATGGAATAAGTTGAACTTTTCCGTCTGATGTAGATTCATCATTTTTCCTTCCGTCTGATGTAGATTCATCTGACAATACTTCTTAGTCTTACTGTTTTGCTTCATCCGGTGTGAATTAGCTTTGCTTGTTGCTGCATATAGAATAGCCACAACAGAAATTAAGAGTTGAAGCAAAAAGTAGGCAATCAATACAAGATTTTGAAAAGCGGTAGTTTGCAAAGCGGCAACCAGAACAGATTATGTAAACAAGGGTGCATCAGTTGCTTTAATTGACACGCCAGCAAAAAAGCGATTATTGATTGCAGACAAAGATTTCTACGGTTGTTTAGTAAAACTGCAAATACAAACAAAACGAGATGCAAAAGATGCTCCAAAACCTGCATGGCCAAGTCACTTATTGCGCATGCGAAACAGGATTATTAAGATGAGACCTCGAAGGCAGAAGTTTAACTTCTTCTTTCCATGTCTCCTCTTAATAACTCTATAAAATTAGGACAAATATGGACTTGACAACAAATTGTAAATGCTTAGTGAGATGCAGCATGTGGCAACTCGAGTAAACCTGCATGGCCACGTCACTTATTGCGCATGCGAAACAGGATTATTAAGATGAGACCTCGAAAGCAGAAGTTTAACTTCTTCTTTCCATGTCTCCTCTTAATAACTCTATAAAATTAGGACAAATATGGACTTGACAACAAATTGTAAATGCTTAGTGAGATGCAGCATGTGGCAACTCGAGTAAACCTGCATGGCCACGTCACTTATTGCGCATGCGAAACAGGATTATTAAGATGAGACCTCGAAAGCAGAAGTTTAACTTCTTCTTTCCATGTCTCCTCTTAATAACTCTATAAAATTAGGACAAATATGGACTTGACAACGAATTGTAAATGCTTAGTGAGATGCAGCATGTGGCAACTCGAGTAAACCTGCATGGCCACGTCACTTATTGCGCATGCGAAACAGGATTATTAAGATGAGACCTCGAAAGCAGAAGTTTAACTTCTTCTTTCCATGTCTCCTCTTAATAACTCTATAAAATTAGGACAAATATGGACTTGACAACAAATTGTAAATGCTTAGTGAGATGCAGCATGTGGCAACTGGAGTAAACAAGAATTTAGGTGTTAGCAATGGGATTGACTTTCTACATCTCCGTCTTACTTCTACGTTGCTGCACTGTTGGCCTTGGCAATAAGGTGCCGCCGCCGCCGAAGTTTTAAATTTAGAGGAGGATAGGTCTAAACAGTTCTCATTAATATCAAATTCAGGAGCTGAGCAATTATTGTTTACTCTCGTCTCTAAAAACGATGTTCTATAAATTACATTACACACAAATTATACGAGAATTGTAACGCCTGCTGTTCAGCTTCTGAATGCAATGGTGCGTTAATCGAAAGCAATGGATGCTATTATACAAAATCTGCCCTGGTCAAAATCTACCCTCCTTCAAAGCACAATTTTAATTTTTTTCAGTGGATGTTGATTCTTAGTTTGATTTTCAAATATATACCCACATTTTTGAGTAGGCTGTTGAAATTGAACATGTTCTGATGTCATATTGATAGCATTGCGATGTCAAAAGATAGCGAATTTCTGGTTATAACAGCATGCTCTTTTACGCAGAGCAATTTTGTACCATGAATCAAATAAGAGCAAATTTACAAAATAGAAAAGACTCTTCTCAAAAACATAAGCAGGTTTTCAGTGAAAAATATTCATTTAAGTAAATACAAAAATTCAAACGTACAAAGAAAGTATTTTTTCAATCTCTCATCACGATACGCCACTTCGACGAACGGCCGCCATAATGGCAAAATTTTCCAAATTTCACGATACAAAAGTTTTGACTCTAGATTCGGATTTAGAACTCAAAATAAAGTCTAGCTGTAATTTGCCATATTCCTAGCCCATGTTATATTGATTTTACGGTGATATATAAAGCTCTATATTTTATAAGGGATTTTACCATGAAAAACGTTTTGTGGTGACAGTTTACCCCGAACGATTTTTGTGGTAAAATTCCTTATGAAATCATAAACATTATAGCACTGCAAAATCAATATAACAAGGACTAATATGTAACATTGCAGCTAGATTACATTTTGAGTGCTAAAGCCGAATCTGGAGTCGAAACTTTTATATATATGATGAAATTTGGACAATTTTCATAATGGCATCCGTTCGTCGCAGTGCTGTATTTCCATCCAATATTAGCCTGTGCGCAGCCTCAACTGCTGAGGCTGCGCGCAGGCTATCCAATATAGACTCATAGGCGTCCTAGTGGTTAACTATTTTTGGTGTAGGGTGTCGTCTCAGCTTAGTTTTAAATTTTGCAAGTGAAACCGTTGCCATAATTAGCTTCCACTTCATTGAATTACATCCTGGGGTTGTAGAACTGCATGACTGTTCTTTGTTATAATAACAAGACGTTATACTGTACGTGAATAATAAGGTCCACTCCAAATAAAGGTGCACAATGGGCTGCCTACATCCCGGCATCCCGCATAATCTTTTAAACATATCCCATATCGCTCGACGCAAAATACTCAAATATCGCATATTCCGCTCATCAAAACTGGCTAATACCGCGTCCCACCAACCGCATTTGTACTAATCCTTGTTCCTTTGAACTATTCAGAATTAATTTCCTGTCTAATAGTCTTCCAAAGTAGGGTCGACAATGGAGAACTGGGGGTGGGACGAAATTTACTATCTATCATACGTTTTAAAATCATTATCAATTAAATAATTGGGCTAATCTATCATGCTAGGCTTACTAATGGACGCAGATATAAGGGCACCCTGTGTATATATAAGGCGATACCCCTATACCCAAAGATAAGAGCCTTTATGTGCAGGCTCATATTAACAACATATTTCTAGGTCCTTGATTGTATAAGACTCAAAGATCTTGATTGTATTGTATATGCTAGTTCCTGTCGAAGATATTAAAATGGAATTTCTCAATATTTTCGGTTACAAGAGCCTGCCTTTACATCCACATCCATATAGTACTTTAAACTAATAAAAAATAATTATAGTTCTTCTGCCCAAGTTTGGTTGACCATGTCCCATTTAAATATTCTAAAATTCCTCCAGATTTCTGAATGACTGTTGCATCTGGTCATGCAGGTCACGGTAATCATTCATTATTTTCTCCTTTCCGTCTTTTACTGGATCCTAAATGAAATCAAATAAGTTTCTTGACATATCAAACCAAATGAAAAGCTAAAATTTGGGACAGGTAACAGGTAAAGGGTAAAAAACAAGGGTAAATTCCTTTGTACTTTCTTGCACCAACAAATTTTTTTGCTGTGTCATATTTTCATTAGCAAAAATTTGGATGGTTTTAAATTTTGGTGACCAGTTTTCACCAAAATTGAATTGCAATGAAATGTTCACAGTTAACAAACAAATGTACGCGATCAAAAACAAAGACCGGGCGTTTATCACATACCTTGAATTTCATGCTACTCAGCTGGTATAAAACATTATCTCCCATTTGCTCTTTGATGATTCCCCAAGTGATTTTATTATCAGAGTGTACAGTCGTCTCTACGGCGTGTCTTGCTGCTTCATAGAATGCAATGATATTTGTCAACATTCCTACGGTCTTGTAAAAGGGGCAATATCGATCGTATGATGAATAACCATTTTGCTGCAGGAAATCATCCTTGATAAGCTTTGCAACTTCTAATGTGATCTTGTCTGATTCAGCCAATGAACTCTGAAAAAAATGATTTAAAACTTCACTTCAAATAATGAAATATCTAATGTACTGTGCGCAGGCCTCATTAAAAGCATTCTGTGTCTGCGAGCAAATGACTGGGAAAAATGTGCCTGCAATTAAATCACTCTGAGTACAGTAAAGATACCAGCAACAAATGTGAAATGACATTTTGTGCCTGCGAGCGGCGCTCGTGCACATTAATGAGGTCAGACTGTGCGTCTCATAAAAATGACCAAGCCTTGTTTTGTGAAAGTAGAATAAGTGCAAAAGCAAGATCTTCCCAATTCTGAAAGTCTAATGTAGATTTAGACACCTTTTTATTTGTCATTGGTTAAGGACCATCCGAGTTACGAACACTGAACGACCATAGTTTTAGAATGGCCAATTTAAACATTTAGAATCGCTTAGATTGATTTAAACAAGCAAATTGTGGAAATTTCTGCCAGAAATTTGTTCTTGTATGAATTACAACAGGAAACATTTCAGAGGTATCTAGATATAAAATAATTACCTTTCCAACAAGTTGCACAATCTCTGATAAATCTTCCTCCTCTTGCAGGATCTCTTTTACCTTGGAAAATAAAATACACTGGGTCAAGAAAATCGTTGGAGAGAAGTCTACAATATGTGCGCTGTATTTGGGAGAGGAAAATTAAATAGGGTGGACCACACAAAATTGAAAACTTTTGAAAAATCACCCAAAATTTGATTATTCTATTGATCTTGAAGATTTTCTGTTTCTACCTTGACGAAACGGGCCAAACATCTTCTAAGAGATCTTCGCTTAGTTAAGGGTTGCAATTTTTGTCAGACATCGCATCGGCACATATTTTTCGACTCACTCGATATGTTATCTCATATCATAACAATAAAGCAGCAGCCCCTCTCCCTTTGTGTATGTGTTTTTTTACACTTTGTTAAAGTTGAATTGTGAGTGCCAAGCATAGTGGGGACCAGATGACCAAGTGTCCTTCCCTTGTGGTTGGCACATATTAATGTATCTATTTTGTAACTGTTTTAATTTTTAGATAAATATTTATATATAAAACAAGAGATATTCAATGTGCCAGAAATTGTTTAAATTGGTGAAAATTTGCGTGATATGTTTGAGAATCCTAGCATAGGTTATAAATCTTTAAAAAATTTGGTTTAAAAATCCTATGACCTATTTCTTTGAATTGAATGGCTTGAAAGAAACTTTAGCTACTTTGCTATAATTCTACCGTTGGACTTTTCAGAAATTTTGAATATTTTTCGAAATTACAGCATTTTTATATTTCGACTCATTTGAGGATTTGAAGTCATAAAATTTCTAAATCGTAAACCAGACGAGTGAAAGACTTTTGCTTGATACCATATTGTGGATATTTAAAATTATGGTTTTCTTGAAATTATTCCATGGTTCCTCGAAAATTTTAGAAATTACGATGGTTTTAAGTTTTTTCAATTTTTTTTGTTGAATTCTTACAAAAATCAGAAAACCCCCATACTTCAGAAAATATTGAATATTTCAGAAAAATCAAACGGTAGAATTACAACAAAGTAGGTCAAGTTCCTTTCAAGCCATTCAGTTGAGAGAAATAAGTCATCAAATTTTACACCAATATTTTTAAAGATTTGGAACCTATGCTGAGAATCCTGTCAGTTGTTATCGCTTCAGCGTAGGCCATTGACTTGCGACCAACGACTATATCATCATCATCATCATTAGCAAAATGCACTACCTAATACAGGCATGGCAGCTATACACTAACATGAATTAAACTAAAACAATAACACTTAAACTAAAATAATAAACTAAAAATGAAATGAACTAAAATAAACAAAGTATATTAACAGTGAAATCTAAAATAACAACAACAGAACGAATGTGTTTAGGTGTCTTGGAACATCCAGGCTAGGCCTAGGTCACAATCAGCAGTGAGTCTCTCAGTTTGTTGGCATCAATAATAAACTCAGCCAAGAGGCTAATAACTATAATGTTTTCGCTACTCATAATCTTGGAAAACTCTATGTACGGGTCTAAGAGCTTGGCGTTCGCGGCTAAAAGTAGGCCAGCTCTTAAATTATCATACGCTGGGCATATTGTCAAAAAATGAAATTCGTCTTCGACAAGGTTTAGCTGGCACATCTTGCAGAGATGCTGTTCCACTTCTAGGTCTTTGTGTCTCCCCACCTCAATCAAAAGTGTATGGTTACTTCATCTAAACTTACTCAGTACTTTTTATGTCTTTAGGTCTTTTAGTCTTTAGTCAAGTAGGTTTCTTGTTTAAAATTAGATTTAAATGTCTTATAATTACGTAGTTTACTGTTCCGATTAGGTACACCAAGCTCTCCCTAGAATGTAAACTCAAGAGAAACCTACCTTGGTTCTTAGGGGCACAAATTCTGGATGACTCTTCTCATAGTAGTCATCAAGGGCTCTCATGTACTTGCTATAACTGATCAGCCAATTTATTGACGGAAAATGTTTACGTTGAGCTAACTTTTTGTCCAAACCCCAGAACACCTGATAGGAAAATAAAAATCAAGTCATTTCCCTAAAAAATCTGGCAACAAAAGAAGACAGTACAAAGTTCTTTTTATCATTTAATCATTCAAAATTTGTGTTCTTTTCATCATGTAATCATGGCCTAATGGTAGATAAAATTGAGTTGAACCAATAGCCCAGAATGAAACGCGGGATATACAAAATAAACTGTATAACAGATGAGTCTGGAAAGCGTTGCGTTGGGACGTAAGTGAGCACTTAGTTTTGTAACTGTCCGTTAGACGTCGTCGAATTGATGGTCATTGTGCAGATAATATGCAAGATTAGGCCCAAAAGTTAGTTGGTAAAAAATCATCAATTCCTCAAGCAATTTTATAAACTTTTCTCATCTTAGAATCCTTTCAAGCAAGGCCTAAAAGCATTGATCATATTTCTAAACATTTAAGCCGTGCGGTAATCACAATTTTACTCTGCCTAAATATCTTATTTCCTAAACAAATAAAGAGACTGCTTTATAATTCCATACATTTGGAATGTCTTTCAAGTCTTTCTCTCCTAGTTTCTCCTGGCAACTTTGATCAAAGATTTTAGGCCTCTATTGAGGATTCCGAGAAGAACATTTTCACAAAATGGCTCGAAAACAAAAAGTAGAGCAAACAGTAGCAAACGAAAACCTGAGAGCGAAAAGTAGGCTTATGACAAGAGCCCTTTGCTTCGCTATACAACTACAACAACAACCACCAACCACCGCTCAACAAGGACTGCACAAACTGTTAAAAAACCAGGACAACCAATTCTGTGCCTTAGGAAAGTATTGCTTAAGAATGCGAAGGAAAACGCCTTCCAAGTACAAAACGGACACGAGTTTGGTAATCCAATGACTAGTTATGCCGCATACTTTCAGGCTAGCAATTGTTGGAACTTCTTTCTGAGTCACCTGGTACATTTTAGATTGTAGAACACTCACCTGTATAAAACCTAAAGTAGTTGAAGTAACGGGGTCAACAAAATCACCACCAGGGGGCGACATGGCACCAACAACGCTAACACTAATAATTCATAATCACTCATCATCACTAACAATCACCCATGATCACTAACAATCACTCATAATCATCTGTAATCAGAAACAATCACTCACCTGTACAATACCTAATGTAGCTGAAGTGACAGGATCAGCAAAATCACCACCAGGGGGTGACACAGCACCAACAATGCTAACACTACCTTCTCTCGCTGGATTACCAAGACACGTGACACGGCCTGCACGCTCGTAGAATGAAGCTAGCCTGGCTGCTAGATAAGCAGGATAACCACTGTCTGCAATGAAAATAAACTGGCATTTTAACTTAGTTCAGAACTAAGCGAGTTCTTAACCTATCACAAATAACAAAGTGTCAATCTAAGTTAAGCGGCGCATATATATTCTTTTAAGTGCAAACAATTATTCAGAAATATCATATATACACGTCAAAATCAATAAAAAAATCTAGGAAGAAAGTCCCAAGACAAAAGTATATCTAAAAATAGATGTCAGGTGTGACAGCCACGAGTAAGAACAGTTAACAAGTTCGCAACTTTGGGTCCCTTAAGCAACCTTTCTTGAAATAAGGCAACACTTGACGACAATTTCTTTCAAAAAACTGCAAGAACTGCAAAACTTTGCAAACACTTCCTCATATTAGATGGTGTTATGACGTCATTTTACACAGTTTATGCTCTGTCAGTTTTTTATCAATAATTCCGCTTAATCGCAAATCGCATTCACCTGCCATCTATTTCAAGACAGACATTGCTCAGCAACTTTATAGCAAAATCAATGGAAAGTGAAGAGAAAATGAATTTCAAACCTGCCGGCATTTCAGCCAAACGACCAGAAATTTCTCTCAAGGCCTCAGCCCATCTTGAAGTTGAATCTGCCATCATACTAACATTGAAACCCATATCACGGAAGTATTCAGATAATGTGATTCCTGTGTGTGACAATATTTAACAAATTTAGAGAGCAGCAAACATCATAGCACAATTTATTGTGGACATTAAAATACATAATATCATTGCAAAATACTTAAAGAGAATGATAATCTATTTTTGAAAAGTTATGATATTCCTTTCGTGAGCGGGTTTAGCCTTTTGAGAAATATTTGAGAGGTTGTCTTTGTTTTCATTTATCTGAGCAACTTTGGCGTTACAAGAGAACCAGATGACTTCTAGAATCTGGAATTATTGAGTTGATGGAGCAAAAAACCAACTAGAGAGTAATCATTTACCAATAACACCTGTGCTCTCTGCAAAATTCCGCCTTACAGGCTCGTTTTTTTTATTAATGAGGTTCAAGTCAGGAAAAGACAGGGATATTTCGAAATATATCTGCTTTGAAAGTAATCCACCCCATAGAAAGCACATCAAAACAAAAAATACAAGTTTAAGTTTCAGAAGGTCTAATTTTAAATTTGCAAAAAATATTTATTTAGCATATGGGCTGAATGTTAAACTTTTAGAAAATCTGGAGCTTTGCACGAGATCAAATTTTCTCAAGCATTATAATTAGACCAGCATGATATAAAGAAATTATCCTGAAGCTTCAAAAATAATTTGCATTCAACATACCAGTATAAATTGAAGCTTCTCTTGCAGCTACAGGCATGTTTGAAGTATTTGCAACTAATGCTGTTCTTTTCATAATTGATTCAGTAACTCCTCCAATTTCAACTGAGAGCTAAATAAAAAACCAAGGCTTACTTAAATGTCAGCCAAATAGACCAAATTGGTAAGGTTTGTTTACACCCAATTCAAGTTAAGAGATCAATCTCTTGATAAAACATCTTTTGATTTCTTTAACGTCTTTTGTGCCATGAATGCAAAAAGTAGAATACTAAAAATTCTCAAGCGTATGGTCACACGACTTGAAATGGGTAAAACAGAGGCCGATAAAGTGTGGGAACAGGGGAACACCGTTCCCAGGAAATTTTTCGCAAGATTTTTAGGCCGCAGGAATTCTTTTAAAAAACAGGCTAAATTTTTTATGCTGCCGTCAAAACACAAGAACCTGTGATAATTGTTATCGAGAAAACAAAATTGAATTGCTGAAGTAACTTTAATTAAGCAGAATCTTGACAAAGAGGCTCATATTATATTTAGAATTTGAAAAAGATTTGTCGTTATAAGTAATAGATTTCATCCAGGTCAACCCATCATCGAGCTTTTCATTTGCACCTTGAGCTCATCAGTTGCACAGTTCAAACCTGAAGTTGTTAGTTTATGAACATGTTAAATTTCACCAAGGAGCATGTGAACTATGTTCTACCTACAAATTGCACGAAATACGATGTAATTTCGCAGGTAGTTTTGACGAAATTTCTGCCGTTTCCAGGAAGAAAGAAATTTTATCAGCCTCTGGGGTAAAACAAACCTTAATTAGCCGATTAGGTCTATCGATTAAAAATCATTATTTGCACATTGCTGCCAAAGGCAAAGGACACAACGATAGGGATAAAAAGATTAGAATTCCACCAGTGCAAGAAAATGTTTAGGACCGTCAGGAGTACTGCTCCCAAGAATCCTTCGAGGAAACCTCTTGACAGGAAATCTGTTATTACTGGCAGAAGATTTTTCATGATAACTAAGCAAGAATTTAATTGACTACAATATAAAGAGTATTTTGTAAGAAACTCTACTGTACATCTGTTTCTGTGTTTTTATCACATGCATGTTAATAGAGAAGGATAATAGCGGATAGAATGTTCTTAAAAACAGTTTTTACAAATGACAGATGATTTCCAAACATTTCTATCAAATGTAAGAACATGAGTATCGAATCATGTCATCCCTGAAGAAACCACAGGGCTTATTGACAAACAATACAAAATTGGGAAAGACTGCACTTTACCGAACCAGCTTTATGTCATATCTCCGGGGAACGTGTTTGAACAAATACCCTACTGACTCTAACTAAACCCTACTTTACCCTAACCCTACTTTACACTAACTTACCCTAACTAACCCCACCTAACCCTAACTTACCCTATAAACCCCTTTTCCAAAACCTAACTCCCACCTAAACCCTTACCCCATGACACATAACTTGCCCACATTAAAAGCTGGTCCACTAAAGTGCAGACTAGCCCAAAATTGAACATTTTAGACGAGTAAAATTTGTTTTTAATTTAAAACTTACAGATGTTATGTTCTATCTTTCAGGCATTTGGCTCAAGAGATTTCCCGTTAAACAACGTGCACAACGGGCATGCAAAGTTATACATTTACAAAGAGAAGTGAAAAATTACCTCTGGAAAGTCCCTGAGTACTTCTGACATTTCATTTCCTCTTTCTCCACAACCAACATAGATAATGACATCCGAATTTGAGTACTTTGACAGTGATTGCGAGATGACAGTTTTGCCACAACCAAAAGCTCCAGGGATTGCAGTTGTTCCTCCCTGTACACATCTACGACAAAACAATAGATTTTCCTAAATATAATAAAGAATTTTTTTTCAGTGTAGATCAAAACTTGCGCAGTGCTAATTTCTGAATACTGGAAGCCTGCCTTGCTTACTATCAAAACAGAAATCAAAGCGGCAAGTAGGATAGGTAAGGTGAAGCTACTCATACATAAATACAGAAATATCACCGGTAGTTCTATGGAAGGCCACAGGAGTCTTCAATGTACAAAGGGTTAATTACAGCTAATTTTGTACGCAGGCTACTAATTTTGCGAATAGTGACAATATGCTCCTCGACAAAATTTAAAAACCCAATTGTCTAAATCTATGATGCACACCAACCACTGTTCATTTGCTTACAGCTAGCACAAAAAATGTCGACTGCTCTATGCCTCAGTTTGGAGTTAGGATGGATATGGTGGCAAAATGTAATACAGTAAGTCCCCGTAAACAGTAAACACCCACGCAATTAAGAACCGACAATTTCACAAGTCAGCCTGGGTTCTAATACAATGAATACAATGGAGTGGTTCTCATAAAATGATAGTCTAATTTGACAATTTCAACCTGTACTTTCTTAATCCATTGGGTTCTTATACGGGGGTTTTTACTGTATAAGAAACGGACAGCCTGATTAAAAGTTTGAGTGTCTTATATGCGGGGACTTACTGTATACTGGGCGAGTCAAAAAAAGTTTTGGCGTTTGAAAAATCACCAAAATTTAGGAAGCTCAATTCACGTTTAATTTTCTCTTGTCCTGTTGCATCAACAACTAAATTAAATTTAGGGATATTGATTATCCTATAAACAGCTATCAAATAGCAAATTCTGAAGTCTTACTAGCTATCTGGTTTTGAAACATAGTATGAAGTTGCATAGAACCTAAGCAGATTGATCTTTTTGTCTAATCGAATTCTCTAACATGGTTGATAATGCAATATTGCAATCTTGTGATCATTTATGAATCGAAAGTTAACACGTAATTGTAAAATTAAGAATCCTACGCAAGATGTCTTCTAAAATCTATGTCTCGAAATATGGGTTTTCAAGCTATAATGTCAAAACTCTCACATAATGTAACATAACTGTTATTTTTGCTGAAACTAATTTAGCCTTGGATATAACTGAACAAGAAGAAATTTTAAGGATTAGTAGCAAAACCAAATTTTCAGGACTTTTCAAACGTCGAAACTTTTTCTGAATCATCCGGTATCACAAATACTGATATATTGTCGGTTTGAATAAAGTCTCTTGCCCCCATCCCCCTCATAAGCCGCCACTCATTTAGTCAATTGTTATACACAAGGTCTGTCTCAATTTGGATGTCAGGTGGGATCTGCGGAAGTGCAAAAATTACCCATAAATAAAACTTTGACTGGTGTTAGTCGCGGGCAATTTTCACTCGACATCGAATTTGAGACAGACCATAGTGTTCCTTTTGTGTTTTCCGTGTTGTTTTCTTTTGATTATTATATGTAGGTTGACTTAGTTTTGTGTAATGGACTCGGGGTTGTCATAGTCTTTTGCTCCCTGGGGTATCGTCTTTGTAGTGTCGTTAAGTATTTTATAAGTAGTGTAGTTATTAAATTTGTCTTGTACATTTTTATTGGGAGATATAAAAAAAACAAGGATATGGCCTCCAATATGAGGCAATAGCAACATATGGCTAGTCTGCACTTTAGCGGACCAGCTTTCAAGATCGGCAAGTTATGTGTCATGGGGTAAGGGTTAGGGTCAGGTTTTGGAAAAGGGGTCTTTAGGGTAAGTTAGGGTTAGTTAGGTTTAGTTAGGGGTAGTTAGGGTAAGGAAGGGTTTAGCTAGGGTTAGTAGGGTATTTGGTCAAATACGTTTCCGAGAGATATGACTTACAGCTGGTCCGCTAAAGTGCAGTCGTCCCCAAAATATAAAACAAGAGTCTATAAGCCCCTATCGAATAACCATATGTACGGATACGTACGGAAATAATGCATCAAGCACTCTCTGGCCAGTCAATAGAGGATTATTTCCAGCCAACTTCTCTGTGCATGGTCTCATTTGTCGTACAGGCCATACCTTTTAGAGAAAAGTATTTGCGTTTCAAAACAGCAAGAAAGTAATGAAATGCAAAATAATGTCTTTTTTCTTAATGATTTGTAACTATCTACCAAATACTCCCCGAAATGCTTGAGCGCCTTTTGGATGTAGCCTAAAACATCGCATATCCTATCTACTTTAAAAAAAATTCTCTCTTGCTAGCCAATATATATATCTAAATTCAATCAATAGACATTTTAGCTATCTACAAGAGTCTGGATCGAGCAATCATTTTATAGATTTTTATTCCAAAGGTTCGACTGAACGGAGTTTGAACGGAGTTATAGATTCTATCTCTGTTGTGCACATTCGAAAATTCGTCAGATTTCTGTAAATGTATAAAAATATCGCTCGATCCAGACTCTTTTGTAGAATAACTGAAAGGTTTATTCAAAATTTTTTGCTAAATTTTCTCGATAGTTCACTTACCTGTAACATAGTATGTTTGGTTTTTTCTCCTTCAAATTCCGTTTCCAAAATTACATCCTGCAAGAACAGTATAATTAAAATTCATTGCGATGTTATTTGTGCCTTAGAAACATATACTGGCATAAAGATATTTCGATTATTTTTTAAAGTTCTCGCACATGAACTGTGGAATTGATTGGCTTTCTGTGATCTTTAACTTTCAAAATAACAACCAATTCAAGAAATATCACAGTAATTTTGACATAATCGAGAAATAAAATCTTTTGCGATATAAATAAAGCTTAAATATAAATATAAATAAAAACATTCCTCTAAATGCAAAAGCAAGTTTAAAGAGAATCAACGGATATAAAAGCCCCGCGCGGGAGGGGTCTGGGTATTCTATTATTAACCTATTGTATTTGATGGTTTCGACACGTAGGTGGATATTGTTTAGCCAGAGGAACAATAGCGTGCGTAGGAGTTTTCTTTGTCCTATTTATAGATGACCTCCACTTAGCTCCGTTGATTCACTTCAAGTGCAGTTATAAGAGTTTTAATTCCAATTATAAGATTCCCTAGCCTATGGACAGGCTTCAGGCTTAGGCCTGTTCACAGGCCAAATATTCCCTTGTACTTGTAAGTGAAAAACGTAACCAAAATTTAACGACATCACTTCACGTTTTGATTCGAATTACCTTGACTTGAATTGACATTTTGATTTACCAAGACACGACATTTTGATTTGATTTGACATTTCAACATCACATAATTTGATACTTCTACTTGATTTTACATGATTCTATCCTTCCAGGAGGATGATACGTACTAACACAAGTAACTGTTATTGCTGTGAGGCAGGGGAACCGAAGAAATTTGATCATTCTTTTTAGCCATTTCTTGGGACTCTGTGAAGTAGCCTTTTCCAGAATCTCCCATAACTCCGGAAAGGAGAGACCGATTTAAGCCAGGTAAATTTCCATATCTAATTGAACATATCGGCTATTAAATTGAACAATTAAATAAGACGATTGCCAACACTATTGCTTAGATATTCAGTGAACAGTAACCTTTCAAACTTTACCTACCAGCGCAAAATCTACTCACGTCTAGGCTATGGTTGCCTGGTTCAGCAAGGTATGTGACAGTCCCCCTGGCTCTTGGATGCAACATCAGTTTATGCTTAATAAGCGAATTTTCACGGACAGTGCCATAAATATCTCCACCAGTGATATGAGTTCCAACCTGCAAGGCAAATACGTACAAGACTTATTCGTTGAGTTTCTAGTTTCAGATCGCTCATTTAATTGGCTTGTAGGCACTTTGCTTAACTGACACTCTAGGCTTACAAAAATAGGGCCCAAATTATAACTCATCGTTCTGATGTAAGAAATGGCCTCATTGTGGGTAAATTACAAAAGCGAATGACACCAAAAGGCGTTAAATTAAGGTTTTAATAACTGGAACATAAAGTAAAAAAACTGTTGACACTGAGAAGAATATTCCTTCTCATTTAGAAAAATAAACCTTTAAATGGATAATGTATTTCTGCAAAAGACAAAAAGCACTGACAAAATCACTCCAAGAAACGAGTTGTTCAGCCTTTTCTAGTACCTTCACTTTGGTGTAGTGCTAAAATAGGTCATTGTTTCATAGCGAGAGATTTTGTGTTTCTGATATCTTATTGGTGTGATGGAAGCCGCACAGTTCCGTTCTAGATAGCGCCAAGCGTTTTTCCGAGAAATTTTACGAGTCCTAGGTGAGTGAAGTGATGTCATTTGATAAGAAAATTCAGGAAACAAGAGACACCAGTAGTCTATTTACATCTTACCTTCATCTGCGCTGGAGTGAAGTCCCATGCTACAGTTCTGCTCAAACTTTCCGTGTTCACACCACGAGGAATGTAGATGCTTTGCGTCATTTCACAAATATCCTGATGTTAAAAAAGAAATTCTCAAAGAAAAATTGCTACAGCTTCCTATGTATTTGATAAGCATTTGAGTGCCATCTGCAAAGAATCATATAGCTTCTTAAAGATTCTGCTATTTAAATATCCAGCCTGGCTAGTATAATTTTTCCAGAGAGAACACAGTTCTCAATTTCTTGATAAAGAATTTCCATTACATAAAACTTTTATGACTCCGCCACCCAATAAAACTTTTTGAAAAATCACCAAAATATGATTATGTTACCAATCTTTAACATCTCTTTGTGTGTATTTTTATCAAAGGACAAATTAATTCATGTTGTGATCGGTTGTTGTTGTTGTAGAAGAAAGACACCGAAATTACGGCATTAAAAACCATGTTTTGAGCAATAGTATTTTGCAGAATACAGTATTTTTAGCTAAAAAAAAATTCTTGCTATGTCAGTCATATGATTTTCTGGTCCTAAATGATATAAGAGCTTCGCCAAGGATATAAGAAACCAGTTGAAGTGGTGGTGCACAACTAAAATTCAATTTGATAATAATTTCTTGCGATTTAGAGTATGCTTCAAAACCAGGCAGCTTGAAGAAGCCCAAATTACCACAAATTCAATGCAATTTCAAGAATTTACAATATGGCAAAACTTAATTTGGTCTTTGCTACAAATACGCAAAAAGAATTTTACAAGATCGGTAACACAATCGAATTTTAATGATTTTTCAAAAAGTTTCACTTTTTATTGGGTCACGCGGTACTTGTAGTGACTTAGAGTAGAAAAACAAATATCGTAAATTTATCAAAGATTGTCGGCCTACTTTAAAGGATTTTAAGTTGAACCATTTCGTAAAACGTCTCATAACTGGAGATTGATGCGACCAATTTTAATGAGTTAATATCATATCTGTGAGGTTATTAGCCTCGTTTAAATGTTGCGCAACATGCCAACAAAGGGGCATGTTGCGCATGCCCCTTTGTTGTAGTTCTGTTCGAAGCACGAGACAAGAGAAATGGGGTAAATAAATGCAGCTCATTTGTAACAAAGTATTATAATTCTTCGTGTTATCTGTTGGAAACTTTAAAATATCCAAGTTAACATGTTAGCTGCATTATGAATATCAGTTTGTAGGAATATGAGTAATTGGATAATAGACGATTGCGCTAAAGATGGCGTCGAGGAATTTTTTACCAAGATCCCTTGCGGTATTGAAGAAATTAACCAATCAAATCAATCCAAATTCAATCCGACGCAAAGCATCATGGTAAAAAATTCCTGTCCGCCATCTTTAGCGCAATCGTCTATTGCATATTCACAAACGTCTGACTCAGCTGGTGCAATGAGAAGATTCATCGTTTGCTAACTAAAAATTTTCATCTAATATGCATGGTTTTCAGGTAACTCTCAATGTAATATAATCGTCAAAAGTTACCTTCAGCGGTCGTTGAATTCCATCAAAAATGCTCCCCATAATACCTGTTAAAGATGAAGTAAAACCAAACTGAAACTGGATAAAATTTGTTGCCATTTTATAACAATGGTCATACAATGTAATTAGAAGAGTCACAACGGACAAAGCAGAAACAATGCACCCATGCGTAGTAAGATAAAATAGATGAAACAGATTTCAACCAACTTAGCACAGGTTTTACCAGTGCATACTTTTCACATCAATTCATCTACCCTAAACCGTCACAATGGCATGGTGCCACAGTACACAGAGTGCTTAAATTTTTTTCTTTTTCTTTCTGAGATCATTGTTAAATTTTTTGTAAAGTAAAGTTCATAGCCAGAACCAGATGACGTCGACATGTCTACTTCTGCTGTGAATGGCACATAACATTGTATTTTGTTGTTGTTGTTATTTTAGTTTTTAACAATAATATAAAAAGAAGAAGATAAAATAGCTCATGTTAAGATGGGGGTTCTCACAATGCTGTGCGCAGCTGTGGCAAAGAAAGTTTGTAGGATTCGGTAACCAAACTTCCGTTATGGGCAAATATGAGAGGAAAGGATGATAGTTTCATAACACCGAGTTGTGGAAAATTGGCAGCAAATGCTCTATTACTACAAGATATTTTTCTGAGTCTTCTACTACAGTATAGCATAGCCTCCAAATCTTTAAAAAACATTGCACGGATGAGTAATGCATCTTTTGTTTGACTTTATGGCTTGAAAGGAACTCCAGGTAAGTTGCTATAATCCTATATGTAAACTCCCTAATATCTTGATTATTTTCAGAATTACAGCGGTTTTCTTTTTATTGAAAGAACTCACGAAAAGTTTTGAAAAAAATTAAAATATTCGTAGATCCTAAATGGAAATATGAAAAACGGCACAATCTTCAAGAAAACTATAGTTTATGAAGGTCTATAATATGGCTGCAAGCAAAAATCTGTAGCTTTTCTAGTTTACGATTTAGCAATTTGATGACGTCACATTCTCAAAACTGGCAACAGCAAAGAAGACGCTGTAATTCTGAAAATAATCAAGATATTAGAGAGTTTACATATAGGACTATAGCAAAGGTCTTGAAGTTCCTTTCAAGCCATAAAGTCAAACAAAAGATGCATTACCCATCCGTGCAATGTTTTTTTAAAGATGCCAAAGATTTGGAGGCTATGCTCTACAGTATAGCTTCAAATTGGCAAATTCTCAGTTTCTGTCTCAACAGTTTAATGTTAGTATATTTTATACCATGGACAATTTCTGACGAAAAAGCTTTAACCCTATTTGACCTGGGGGGGGGGGGGGGCGGATTCCACCCCTTGCTATATTTTTGTTTCAGCTATGTTTGATATGTGTAGAAGGCCGCTGAGATTTAGTAAGTCTAACTTTGTATCATATAGCAATGAAATTGTAACAATTTTGACATTCTATATTTAGCACTGTCTCCATGGTTACCAAATTGTCATGCGAAATTGTGTTAAAATTTACTTTATGGCTCTCTTATTCTTCTTTAATTGGTCCAATTAAGCCCAAATCTTTCATTTACATATATTTTGATCTATATTTTTCATTTCTGTATGAAAAGTTAAGTTTGATGATCTTTTAACATGCTTTCATTTTTATGACGTCATACAACATCATAATGATTATATGCTCTAGCAACAACAACAAAATCGTTAATTGAATTATGATTTTAAGCAATCATTGTTTATATGATGAATAACCTTCTTTGTGCCAGATATGACCAATTAGGTGGTCATATCTTATATAACAACTGAATAAACGGGGGGGGGTGGTCCGCCCTCCAGGCATTGAGTGTTTCAAAACACCGAGGTCAGATCAGGTTAAATATTGTTCACTATATGGTCTACTTTGGAAAGCACTATTAACATCCATTTATAATTTCATTATCTAGAATCATGACTTGTATGCAGTTCATTGCAACTGTATAAAGTCTGCTGTCTAGGAATTGAAAAGCCTACTCACCAGGTCCCAGCTCAACAGAAAGTGGCTTTCCAGTTCTCAATACAGGATCTCCAACAGTTACACCAGCTATGAAATGTCAAGGTTGCAATAGTGCATGTAAACTAGAAATATGATGTTTCTTTGAAGATTATTGGTCAGAATCATAATGTCAAGTAGCTTATAAAATACTTACCAAGGTTGATACCAAAAATTTTTTAAATTTGTTGCAGTTATAACTATTGATAGGCTGATGGATGTTCAAACTACGAGTCGTGAACAGATGCATGAAAAATTCGGATGAAATTATTTTACCTCAATTTCATTGGATGTGAAAATGATGCAACCAAGTGCCAAAAGCTGTAATACGAACAATTAGAGTAATGGGGTCCGCTGTTCTTTCAAACATAAATCAACCCAAATGATATAATGGGAGATGGCTTAAGTTGCTGGCTCAAAAAACAGATGACAAAACGCCTCATAATTCAGCTTCGCAGAGAACAAGTCACAAGGAAAAGATACCAGTATCCATATGAATGTTTTGCCGATCCAAGAATCAGCAAACCTTCCTTGTGCAACATCAGTTTCTTATTGCGAAGGTCAAATGGCTTCTATGAGCTTCACCACATAGCAACAAAGTTTCCAATTGTTGATGGCTGCTCAAGACTAGGCCTAACCCTCATTTCCAAATGCACATAAAACACGGTGCTTGGCCATCCCAATTTTTTATGTGAATATTCATAAGTCCCAGTTTGAGCTAACAATTTAATCCAATAAAAGGGTAAGAAGTGTTGCTGTTGCAGAATGAGAACTGATAACTGAGCGATAACTGGAACTATGTAGTGAGTCTAACTGCCGATTTTCAATGGATTTCCAATTTGCTTGGTTTCCCACAATCTTCATTCTTACCAATTCATGATATTTGACAATGGCCAAAAAGTTTTCCGGTGTAGACTAGTATTTTAGCGACACCCCATTTTTTTATTATATCTATGTGTCAAAGGTACTTTATTTCATTTTTTCAGTATACAGGCCTTGCCTACATGAACATGAAAAGAATTCTTAAGAATTCTCCACATTCTGATAAGAATTCTTGAGTGGTATAGAACACTGTAAAATTGTTTCAACTAAAGTTCTTGAGAATTAAAGAATCCTCAAGGCACGAAAAGGGTGTTAATGTGCAAAAGGCCTGTACTGTATACATCAGGCCTCATTAATGTGCGTGAGCGCGCGAGCGCCGCTCGCAGGCACAACATATCATTAGACAGTCATTGCTGGAGCTTTTACTGTAATTTGCTCAGAGTGCTTTAATTTCAGGTCCATTGTTCCCAACCATTTGCTCGCAGGCACAGAATATTTTTAATGAGGCCTGTACTGGATACATGTTTTGCTTGAACCCAGTATGTGCATTTTCATGTATTGAAAAGATACAGGTTTCCTCATAAACTTGAATGGTGGCCATGTCGCCTTCAAGACGAATAATTTCTCCAACCAATTCCCCATGACCAACTCTCACCTGCAAGAAGTATCAGTTTCAATATTTTACTTCAGTAATAAGTTATTGCTGCAAAATAGAATTAAGATTTGTGTTGAATTAGAGCTTGCAATGCTTGCATTTAGGTGTAGTTACAGTTTTTAGTTTAGATATATAAACATGCCAACTGGGTTTGTTGTTTTCTGTGATATATCAAAGAACTGCATTAAGTATAAATAGATCCCTTTGTGTTTAGAAAACATCATTTCTAGACCAAAACATTCTATCTCTTTACAATGAATGAGACTTACAAGTTCGTACATGGCAGCTCCACTCATTCTCTCTGCGATGACCACTAAAATGGAATGAATCAATGAATCAATAACAGCATTTCAATGCTCACAAGCTACTAAATGCAAAAAAAAATAGAGAATACAAAATAGACTTTGATCAACTTAACCTATTTGTTTGATAGCAGAGAGACAACATTAATTATTTTCTGAAATTGTTTGCATGATGTTCTACTCACTGAAAGTTTAGATAACCAAATATTTTTTAATAAGAAAATTCTGGTATTGTATTACTAAGTGACGCCTAAACAGTGGCGAGGCTCCATAAAACTTTGTTCTGAAATTTTCACAAACGTACATACAGTACATGATGTAAACAATAAGAACTTGATGAAACTCCTAAGAAACTCTCAGAAACTTTGAGTCCTCAAATAATGGGAATTTTAAGAAACTTTTCAGTTTTGGGTCAAATTCTTAGCGCCTTACAGTGGCGTAGCCACGAGAAGGGATGGCGAGGCATTTGGTCCTCAAGATTCTTTCAAAAACGAGGAGAAAGTAGCTGGGTATACGTGGGATGACCGATGTTAAGAATTTTTCCAAGAAATGCTGGAAGGTGACTGGGAGAGTCATTCTAAGCCAAAGTAAAGGTTGGCAGATTTAAAAATTTTCCCAGACGTACTATCACAGAATGTGTAAGGCTTCCATTTCGGGGTCAAGCTAACATTGGATTGTGAAAAGCGTTCTAAGACAAAGTATAAGGTCTTTGTGCAAAAATTTTCCCAAAGATGGTGATTCATAGGAAACTGTTAAAAATTGTCGAAATTTCCAATTTGGCATTGGTAAAGATGGGATGGAGGAAGGGATTCTAAGCCAGAGAAAATGATTTTTACTCAAAATTTTCCTGGGGATGCTAACTTTTAAAACAAATTTCTCACAATGGTAAAAAATTATATGTTAATACTGGCAAACATGGGATCGAGAGAATAGAGAAAGCCAAAGTAGAGGGCGTGTCCTCAAAAATACCCCCTCATTTGAATACCCCCCAGTTAATTTGTCCTGGCCATGCCGCTGGTTCCTTATAAAACATAAATGAAGACAACTAGAATTAAGAAAATTCTACAATGTAAATGATGATATATTCTTTTTATTAAGAAACTCTTTTAAAGAAACTCCACTCCCAGATCAGCAAAAAATTAAAAAACTCAACTACTGGAAAAATATTACTTTTTTGTTATATACATCTGAAGGTTTTTTAATTTGCCTGTAGCATAGTTTTTTTGCTGTACTTTATTGCTCTGTATTTCTGTATACTACTTGAGTAATGTATAAACGGAGGTGTGGTTGTATGAAACTAGTTATGAGATGTTCACGAAGGAGATCTCTCACAGATAAATACAATGTGAATTTGAGCAAACTTTTCACAAGCTATTAAGAAACTTTCGGTACTCAAAATCTCATAATTTTAAGAAACTTTCAATACAGGGTCAATTTCATAGTTTCCCATAAAAAATATATATATGTCAGCACAGGAGAGCTGTTGTCTAAAGACCGGGTTAGAAAATATTGTATCGCTTGGCCTGTAATATGTGCATTCCCAAAGCAGGTTTACATATTTTGACATGGGGACACTGGCATTAAACGGGTAAAATTATTACTTTTCTGTACAATAGCGAACTGTGGACTTTAACGAAAAAGCTAGAAAACACCATTGACACTTTCCAACGTAGGCATCTAAGAAAGATTCTAGGAATTAACTGGCAAAGAAATATTACCAACAAAGAGCTCTACGCCAGAACGAAATGTGAGCCATGGAGTGAAATAATAAGAGCGAGAAAACTAACATGGCTAGGACATTTGATGCGACTACATTCTGAAACCCCAGCAAGAAAAGCACTTGGAAAATATCTCAGGGAAGTGGAAAGGCCACGGGGAAGACCAAAGACAACCTGAATGCAAACCATACGGCAAGATCTGAATACCATCGCAATAAACTAGATCTTTTAAAACCAACCAAAAGATTGAATAGATTATTGGAACTAACACAAGATAGGAAAAACTGGCGTAGCATTGTAAAACGCGTTGTGCAGTACTAACTGCGTGTGACATTATAGTAGCAGTATTATTACTTTGTGATATTGAATTATCATATAGTAATTCATATAACCTGCAGAGTTAGCCAATCACAATGTCAGAGTGGCATCACATCAGAGGGCCGTAAATCTCCATACTCCCCTCAAATTTCATACAGCCTGCTATTATGTCACATACAAAGACTTTTAGAAAAAACACAGAAATATGATATCTGCATAAATTTGTGATTGCTTGGGTTGTATGAATTACCACATAATAAACTTTTTATTAACCGAATTTGCTTGGGCAGTATCAGCATTTTGCAAAGCCCTCAGGCTCCAGATTGGAAAGTTTGAAAAGTGCGCGGGGGATTTTGAAAATAGGGGTAAAAATTTCGCAGATAGAATGCAGAGAAAGTAAACTAACAGTGCCCTTATCAGCGCAAAAAGGGTAGTAGATTTTATGATATCATGTCAGTAAACAATGAAATCAATTTACTGAGTGATTAAATGCGTGGACGAACGCTATTTATTCAAAAATGCGCAGATGGTGTGCGGATAATCCCCCGCGCATGTCAAACTTTCCAATCTGGCTCAGGCTGGACTGAAGACTGCGAGCATTGTACAACCCCAGTACTGTACCCTCGCATTTGGTTGATAAAAGTAAATACAACATAGTACCCTTGTTGTATTCTGCTTGCACAATGTTACTGATACACAAACAAGTTTACAATAACATGAATATCTATGGCATATCTTCATTACATAATGGATTGCATTTACAACAAAAATTGTGGGATAACATAGTCTATAGATAGAAACATCTGTGTTTCATCTCATCTATATTTATTGTGCCATCTCATAAAGGATAACATTTATTGCATGCAATATTTCTTTGGGGCTTTCTTTGTTCGTTTTATACAATCTTGTCTGTTGAATTTCACATTTGTTTTACTTTTGGACATGGTTGGCTGGCTTCTGCCGATGAGCAGAGCTCTTCTATTATTCTTGATACCAAACTATCAAAACAAAGCTTTTCCCTTACATTTCAAGTGAAATTTAACAATAATTCAATCACCATTGCGTCTAAAATTCAAATATTGAGCATTCCTGTTCATGGGTTTTCTTATTTACTACATGTCGACCCGGCATCATGAATTCAAAATGGGCTAGGCCCCTTTTAGGACAGTCTCTTTAGACTTACCAGGTCCAGATACGCCGTGCACAAACCCAAATTTGCTCTCATTTTCTTCATCACGAATCTTTGCCAGCTTTTTCGCACGATCCATTGCCCCTGCCTGATAGAAAGATAACGAAATTAGACTGCATCCTTGCTCTGTTAGTGCAATAAAAAGGAAAATAGGAAGATATGTAGTTGAGTTTACTCACCATTTTGAAATCTTTGACCTGGACTGAATCGCTGCAGGTAGAACCCAGTCTTCTTTGATGCTGTGATCTTCACGAGCCAGCTGAGCGAAATCACCTGACCTGTGAAAAGCGATGCCTGTCTTCTGACTTTTATGTTTACTCTCCCTCCCCAGAATTTTCTCTCGGAGTCCTTGCCTAAAAGTTGAATTTGTTACAAAATGAAAATTCCTTTGAATGAAATGAACTCTGAATATTCCTTTTTCCCTGAGAATTTTCCCTAATAGCGGAGTTTGAAGAGTTTGTTTTTGTGCCCTTCCACGTGTCTGTAAAACAACAGGATTTCTACGGCCGATTAGGCAAGCTGCAAATGTAAAGTAAGGCAGCTGAAAAAGATGCCAACCCCCTGAAACCTGGATGGCTAACCCACTCGTTGTGCATTCAAAGAGGGGTTGTTAAAGAAGAAGTGCATATCGAAAGAAATGGGGTAAAATGCAAACATTCTCCCTGGACCTCTAATATGTATCTAATTAACAATCTCAGCATAATCAAACAAGGCTGGCTCCAAGGCCATACACGCTCAGAACACAAACGAACAAGCCACCCCGCAGGCTATATCATAAAGCATTGCTCAGAGGTAAGCTCCTCTTGCTAATGCGTACGGGGGGGATCTTTGCCAAGCTTCGGGTATGGGTGTGCCGCCAGCATTTTCAAAATGTACTGTTGGCTTGACAAATTTTTGTGAAAATGATGCCCTTGGCTAGACTAATTTCTAGATCAAAAGTGCCAAGATTTCGGGTTTTCTAGACAAAATCGCCAAAATCTCGCCTTCTAGACAAAAAGCGCAAACATTTTGGGCTTCTAGCTACAAATTACTAAATTTGGCCTTACCTGGAACAAAATTCCCAAAATATACCCTTGCCTTGACTAGGAAAAGAAAATTTCTTACTTTACCCAAAATTGAACAGACCAGTATCTCGGATGCACAACTAGAATATTTAGAGGGCAGGGGTCCGAGAAGAAATACCGGGTGACCCAATAACAAGTAAAACTTTTTGAAAAATCACAAACATTTGTTTCTGTTACCTAACTATAAATTTTCTTTCTGTCGAAGACTAGACTTGCCCCAAGTCTATTTCATGAAGTCCGTCTGACCGGTTCCTTTCCCATAGTTCCGGGATCCGCTATTCCAACATTCCGTAAAGGAACAAAGTGACGAGAGACCGAATTCCAAAATAAACAATTCAATTCATCTCTGATGTTTACATTAGAAACTCGTCAAACCAGTTGCTAAAGGAAGTCTTCAAGACTAGCAATTGTGAGGCTACATTGTCTTTTCGATCATCAAATAAAAGGTCGACATTCCTGAGAAATTAGATGATAGTACAAGGCTTTGTTCGTCGTTGCCATTGACGTCAACACTATCTTGTGATGAAAATAGGTTGTTTTGTACCCGGCTCCTGTAGAATGTGGTCTGCAGGTCCTGTAAAATTTAAAAATTAAACGAGACTTACCCAGTAAGTTGAAGTTTGATTGGAATTCTTCTCTATCATCAGCAGGAACGGAGGAATCACATGAGAAGCGGGCGCATGCGCTACAAGTCATTCTTAAACGTGAGGAATTACAGGAAAAGTGAAAATTTGAAATGTTGAGAAACGAAGGAATCACAGGGTTGGGCTCTCAAAAAAGGGAGGGCATGTGATTCCTCCGTTCCTGCTGATGATAGAGAAGAATTCCAATCAAACTTCAACTTACTGGGTAAGTCTCGTTTAATTTTTAAATTCTTCTCTATAATCAGCTACGTCACTACGGAATCCCATGAGACTTTAAAGCCCTGTAATTCCAAACCCAAGTAGCAAGTAAAATGGGCAATAAATAAAACTGAATTTTCAGTTTCAACAACAATCTGATAATAAGGTATATGTTATTATTGTTAGTAGTCAATATAAATCGTTATTGTTCGATATTACTCAAAACTGATTGTCCAAAGTTTTCCGAAATTAAAAGTTTATCATAGAATCTGGCAAAAGTAGTTGCATTGGACCAACCAGCAGATTTGAAAATTTCACTCAAAGAGAGGCCAGATGCTTTAGCAGCTGAAGTCGAGGCAGATCTGCAGCTATGTGCTGTAAAAACATTTGTATCAATGCCAGCCAATTTCATGGTTGATTTCACCCATCGAGATATTGTGTCTCGTGAAACAGGGTTGTGTGGCTTTTGGTGACTTAAAAAGAGTTTCGTATGTGAACCTCTAAGACTATTTGTTCGTTTAATGTATTCGGATAGATGTAAAACAATACAAAGGTTTGGTTCAGTAGCAAATGCTTTTAATTCCAAAGGTTGAATATGTTTCCCTGGTTTTGATGTTTTAACGGGTTGCAAAATTGTGATACGAAACAGGTCCGGGAGACTTTGGATCCCAGAAAGCTCTATGCTGTGAATTGTCTGACAGCGTTGACCAGTCAACAAGAACAAGAGCGTTGCTGTCTTGTGCGTTAAGTCCTTGAGACTTAATTGGGATGCAGATTGAAATGTTTTTAGGTAATCTAAAAGTTTTCCAACGTCCCATATGGCGGTGTATTTTGGCAGAGCGGGCCTGATCTCAAACACGCCCTTTAGAAATCTACGAATAGTCGGATGTTCACCTATAGGTAAACCATTTGACAAAGTTATTACAGAAGATAGTGCAGATCTCGCTGTATTTATAGCACTGTAGCCAAGACCACTGTTAAATAAAGTCGTTAAAAATTCGATACATTGCTCAAGTGTAGGGTTGAAAACCTCAACAGAATTTTGAGCACAAAAGGTTTGCCAACGGTCAAGATAAGATTTGTATTGTTTTAGGGTTCCAGGCCGCCAAGATGAGAGTAAAATATTTTGGGCGGAGCTGGACAAATCTGAGGTACTTATTTTTTGGCTGATAAGAGACAAACCATGAGGTGAAGGTTGTGGCAGAGGGGATGATGCTCTGAAGGGCTCGATGGTAGGTGAAGCAATCGCCGAGTTGGTTTTAATATGATTGGCTTCGATTTCATCAGTTTTCTTGCTGTGGGGTACCATGGTTGTGTAGGCCAGTTTGGTAGCACACAAATTCCCTCTGCTTGATCTAGGTGAATCTTTTTGAGCATTCTGGTTATCATACTGAAAGGCGGAAAGGCATAAAATTTGTACCTGGACCAGTCAAGCGTAAATGCATCTATAGCAAAAGCTTCTGGCTCTGGTTTAAAAGAGACAAATTTGTCAAATTGTTTATTGAGCCTTGATGCAAATAAGTCCACTGATGGTGTGAAACCTATATCAGTTAGACATGACTCCAGAAACTTAGAGTTCAACTGCCATTCTGCAGAAGTATTAGCAGAACGCCGTGACTCCCTATCTGCTTCAATGTTTTGTTTGCCTGGAATATGCGCAATTGTTAACCAGATGTTACGTTCAATACACCAAAGCCAAATTTGTTTGCATAAATTGTTACATGTGATTGAACGACTTGTACCCATGTGAGATAGAACAAGTACGGCTGTTGTGTTATCTGACAAAATTTTAATATGCCTATCTTTGAGGTCATTTGCGTATGTTTTCAAAGCTAAGAAAATGGCATACATTTCTAAGTAATTTATGTGGTGTTGTTGCTCTTCAAATGACCATAATCCTCCGGTGGAGATATTTTGGCAATAAGCTCCCCAACCTTGGAGGGAGGCATCTGTTTTTATTTCCATTGATGCATGATCACGTGTTAATGGCCTGAAGACCCTGGCTAGGTTTTCAATCCACCATTTAATTTCTGTTTTAGCATCAAAGGATAAAATCATGTCTTTGTCAAAATTGCCTTTATTTTGTTTTAGCGCCATAGTTTTATCATGGTCTATATGCCTGTAGAAAAGAGGCCCGAACAACGCCCCTGGAAAACAAGCAACAATTTTCCCCAAAACTTGCGCAACGTTTCTAATTGAATGCGTTTTACGTTGGAGAACTGCTGAACAAAGAGCTACTGTGCTATCTTTCTTGTCCTGTGTAGGGCTTACAATCATATCCTTTGAATTTAGGGTAAACCCAAGCATTTTTATTTCCTGACTTGGAATAAAAGCTGATTTACGTGGGTGAATAATAAAACCCAGCATGGTAAACAGCTTAATTGCCTTGATTACAGTTTTTAAGCATTCATCAAAAGTGTCGCCTTGCAGATAAATATCATCAATATAAGCAGTTGCGATGTGTCCTTCTTTGTGAAGGGTTGACAAAGCTGGTTTTAGAATTTTAGTGAAAGTGCGTGGACAAGAAGAAAGCCCATTTGGCAATGCCGTATACTGCAATAATTGGTGATTGAATTCAAGCCTGAGATATTTTCTATCTTCAGGGGCAATATAGACGCTATAATAGGCGTCTTTCAAATCTAAGGATGCCATAAAACAATCGGGCGTCATTAAGTTAGTGATGGTATTCAATGTGTCCATTTTGAAATGTCGATAAGTCACGCACTGGTTAAATTGTTTGAGATTGAGTATCATCCTGTGTGTTCCGTCCGGTTTTGGACGTAGAAAAATAGGCGAAATTATCTGTCCAGCTGATGGTGACGTTGCTTCCAGAACACCTTTTGATATCAATGTTTCAATCTCTTTCTGAATGATATGAAATTCAGTCTGATTAAAATGTGATTTGTTACGAGCAGGTTGCTCTGGCAGAAAATCACATTCAATTTTTACCCCAGAAACATTGGAAAGAATATCTGGGTCCGATGTAAGTGACTTCCACTCTGGTAGAAAATTTGATACCCTACCAGCTCTGAAATTATCACACTCATGCAAAAGTAAAGATACTAGGGAAGGTAAATAATCAAGAAATTCACTTACAGTTACTTGTTCCAAATCAATCAGAATTTTTTCCCTTGTTGTTGCTGATTGGGGCCGGATTTCTGTTGGAACCGGTTGTGCCCTTGGTACGGTTGCTTTTTCCGGAATTGATTCTGGTTGCCCCTCCATAAAAAATCACGCCTTGCATTGTTTTGCTGGGAGGGGTTTTGGCTTTGGGGTTGCTGTCTGAAGCGAGGTTTGAAATTTCCCTTGAAAGCCTTCGCGACCTTATTTGATTCTTCAGCTTCTTTGAGCTGCTTATTCAAATCATCGCCGAAAAGGTAAGGTCCGTGTGGGATTTCAGTGAGCGAGGAACAAAGTGCTTGATAGTCCGGTTTTAGGAGTGGTTTCATTGTGCTTCGTCGTAGAGACGAAATGTTTCCGGTCAGGTGACCCAAGAGTGCAAAAGCATCCACTGATTGTGAGATATGTTTATTAAATTCCTCGTGATTTGGGGAGGAAGAGGCCTGTGCAAGGAGAAAGTCCGTAGTTTGCGACATTATGCAGGCAACTTTCCGCAAAACTTGTTGCATGTTAGCCAGCCTAAGATCGTCCTGTTTCTTGGTATACTTAAGATGTTCCCATGCACCTTTGTTAACTTTTATGGGATACAGTGAAGTACAGTTGGCTGGACGTTTATACTTGTCTAAAATGACTTTCAATTTTTCAGGAGTTAATGTCTTTCCCCAACGTTTGTTAATTATTTCGGCCAATTTGTCATTAATATTTGTGCCAAGGTCGTCAGAGGTTTCAAGGGCTTTGGCCAAGCTATCAAGAAATTCAGCTGCGATGGGGTCGGAAGTATTTTGTGTCTCAGCCCCTTGTTCATTAGTCTTAGTTTTAGTAGTTTTAGCTAACAGGTCATGGGCATCACCAACAAGTGAATCAGCATCATCGTCAGCATGAATACTAATGCTTTCGTCAGCATCATCAGTAACATTACGTTTTGCTGGTGGCTCAGATTCATCAGGGTCTGATAACTGTCGCTTATTGTTCGGGTTTAGTCCGGTGGACGATGAGGCAGTAAGCCCGGTGGGCAAGGTAGTTTGTCCGGTGGACGGATATATTCCGGTGGAAATATGTTGGAATGGCCGGTGGCCAATTGGCAAGGGACCCGAGGACAGTTGTTGTAGTAGAGCCGCCATGTTACCCATATTTGTATTAATATCTAGTAAAGTTCGATTAATCGAAGGCTGAGGGTCAATGGAAGGCGTGGTTTCTAATGGAGGTTCCTGCCGCACCGTTCCATCCTCAGCTACATTTATATCCTCTGATTCTGACATTTTCTAGAGAAATATGTATAAAAAACGGATAATCGCAAATAAATTTGTAACGGAACTAAATTAATAGTGTTCGACTCGGTTTGAATCAAGTTAGAAAGAAAAGTGAAATGAAAAACTTACCAATCTTTCGCATAAAATCGGAGCTTGCAAAAAAGACGTCTTGATGACTCGTAGCGAAGTCCGCAATGACTTGTAGCGCATGCGCCCGCTTCTCATGGGATTCCGTAGTGACGTAGCTGATTATAGAGAAGAATTNGTCGCCTTATATCTCCGTCATTTGTCTTTAAAGGAGCTCTGTCTCGCAGGTGATTGGTTTAGAGAACAAAGCTTAGACAAAGGAAAGGAGCTAGAGCCCAGACTCTTTCACTTTTTCGCATGATAAAAATGCAGTTCAATTCGTGAAATGATCTCTTTCCAATTGTTTTCTGTTAATCCTGCCATAGAAATTTTTAATCCCCTCTTACAATCTCAGCCAATTATGATCGAGACAGAAGTCCTTTAAGTGCTGAAATTCGTAATGATGTTACTGGATGAATCACAGATAAAGATTAGACGTCACAGCAGGAAAACTCATGGAAACTGATGATTGTCGCTTTGTTCTGTACAAACGGCTCCTTGCCCCATACAATAACCGTTCGTATATGACCACGGGACCCGCCGCTAATATCGCTGTGGGACCCGCATTTCGCAGGACCTGCAGGCCCGCATTTTACAGGAGCCGTTTTGTACCAAAGATTGATTACGACGCTATGTTCGAAAAAGGGAATAGGGAATAGAAACAAGTCCAAGGGAATGACTAGAAAGGAGCGACTTAGGGGAATAAGTCTAGCCAATAGGCTGTTTTGATGGTGTTAGCTTGATGTATAATATAAAGAACATTGGGCGCACAGGGATTTTATCACTCCGTACCCATTGGTGACTTTAGTTAAATCAAGGGTGTTTTTGATTGGTAATTCCAAACCTACCAAATTCCGAAAACAGTAGACTTCGCAGAGACGGAAATATATTTCCCAATCAAACACAAAAATCTTACCTCAAATTTGGTTTCGGATCCACCACCAGGGTTTGCTAATGAAAACGAGAATCTCTCCAAAGTCTGCCAAACCTTCTGCCTTTTGGAGCAGAAGGTTCGGAACGCCTTCCGAACCTACCAAACCTACCGTTTTGAGAATTTCGGAGTCAATCAAACACAAATTCCGAGTCTACCAAGCCTACCGTTTTCAGAATTGGTACCAATCAAACACACCCCAAATCGATTATTGGGGAAGGTGAGGGGCATTATAGTATTTACTATTGCTAGTTTAGAATGTAAAAAACATTTTCCCATTTTTGTGAGCACAAACAAAACATTTTCCACATCTTGTCCTAAAAAATTTCCCTTGAAATGTTTATAGAAAACTCTTTCTACCTTTTGTCCCACAAGACAAAAAGTCTTCCTCCTCTTGTCCTAAAACACAAACATTCTTTCTCCCCTTGGAAATGTAAAATACAAAACTTTTTCCTCCTCTTGTCTTATTCGTGCAAACAAGAACAAAATATACGCCCACCTTGTTCTATTGTTGTAAACAGAAATAAAAGTTCTAGAATCCTATTCCTTGCGACAAACTTCACGTAACAAGCTGCAGAAGGCGTGAAATCAACTTGCTCTGAGATTTGTTTTCGAAAGGTACAAGTCAGATTCAGCGTAGGTTTTCGTATTTACTGCTTACCCTTGAATTTATTTGAATCCACATTTTCTTTGAAGTAGCTATTTGTTTAAATACTTGGGGACCTTGGATAATTCTTGTGTTTTTTCACTTTGTAGATATCTGGTAATCATGAAATTGACATTGGTTTTGTTTTTGGTTGGTCTTTGTGCCTTTGCACTTTGCGAAGATGGGGGTGAGTTTTATTTTGAAACTAATCTGTACTTACAATGACAAGAGCCACAACATTTATGAAACTTTGCCTAAAAAAATTTGGATAAAGATTTTCTGAACTTTGTAAACACTGCATCGCAACGAGAAAGAAAGATGTTCGAAGTGCTAGAAATCTCGCTAGCTTTACCAAATACGTAAAGCATGTACTTAACATGATTTTTGTATAGCAATGCAAACTCGACTCTCAGATGACTAAAATGTTAAGAAACCAGGGGCGGATCCAGGCCGGGTTGACAGGTTTGAATAAACCGGTCAGATTTCCAAAGAACGATTTAACACGTAAACCCACGTAAACCACTTTTTTCTATCCAATGGTTCTCAGATCCCTTTCGACATTCAATACGGTTCTCGACCCATTTCTAGCATACGAAGGCGCACACCAGGAATTTCAGCTGTTGAAAACTGATATTAGCGTTTGCTGTTTGTTGACGACAAATCTTAATGTGTCTTTTGTTGTACTGAATTCAGGAGACAGAGCATAATTATCTGTTGTCATACAGCATTNGATGCGACAACTTAAGAGACAATGTTTTTCGTCTTCAAGAATATCGCATGTCTGGCACTTTCTTTCTTCTGGTTTCTTTCTAGGCCTATGATATCTTCCACTTTCTATCTGTAAGCGATGATCTGACAGTCTAAATTTACTTATCAATATTCGTGAAGGCAATGATTTTACTTCAGATAAATATGGTTCCATTATAAAGTCGCTTTTAAATTGGCAATAAGTGCGCATCTTAGGTTGTTTGCGTAATTCTGTGAAGGTGTTTTGTTGTTCGCAATCCATGATTCGTTGGTGTCACTCTCCTTCGAGAGCCACTCTCCTTCGCAGAGGCTGTTGTTGTTTGCAAACGAGCAGAACGTGAATCTGCGCGCTCTTTGCTCCTTCGGAGCTTCACGTTCTGCTCGTCAAACAACAGCCTCTGCGACGGAGAGTGGACAAGAGCCACAACATTTATGAAACTTTGCCAAAAAAAATTTGGATAAAGATTGTCTGAACTTTGTAAACACTGCATCGCAACGAGAAAGAAAGATGTTTCAAGTGCTAGAAATCTCGCTAAGCTTTACCAAATACGTAAAGCATGTACTTAACATGATTTTTGTACAGCAATGCAAACTCGACTCTCAGATGACTAAAATGTTAAGAAACTGCAGTACTGAGACAAAAGTTTTCAAAAACTTTCTTTTTTATTCAAGGAACTCCATAGCTTATTCACTTCAAGGTTTTAAAATATTGGCATATTCCCATCCCAATACTATCAAAGACAATTCATTTCATTTCAGTTGGGAATCTCGATAGTGAAGCAGAAATAGCAGATGATGATGCTCTTTTGTCCGACGAAGATTTTAAAACAGCCGTCGATGATTTGGAAGATGAGGATACTTCACTTGCAGAAGAAAGTTTGAAACGCGGTAACGAAGATTTCAAAACAGCCGTCGATGATTTGGAAGACGAGGATACTTCACTTGCAGAAGAAGGTTTGAAACGCGGTAAGTCTTTTCACCAGAGAGTGGGTGTGGAAGGTAAACAAGCATCATTAATTGCTGCGAAGCAGCATAACTAATTATTGTTCTCAGTTGGCAGTCGAGATGTCGGGGACGGTCAATAGACTTGTGACCTGGAGTCCCTTGATGTCCTTGGTTTCCCTTCGTTTTTGACTCACGTGTACAAAGTACAAGTGGAGTCTATAGGATGATAGGGAAATTTCGTGTCTTCTGTGGTCTAATTGGGTATTGTTTTTGAACAGACAGCGATTGTCTGGTCGACTGTTTTTGAACAAACAAAGCTTGTGATCATGCCTTGCGATATTGCTTGTCTCCAGTGCAATAATTGTTCGAAAGCTCTGCTTGATTGGGGGAAAGGACAGGCCAAACAAATAGGATTTTATGTCTGTGTCATGGCTAACTGACTTCAATTCAAATTCAAAAGTAATTACGTAAATATGCAAATGATCAAAACAAATTCTTTCTTTTACCACAATGGGCTGTTCAGTTTCTTGGGTGCACAATATCAGGTATCATTTCATTTCATATAGAGTATAATTATTGCCGAGCCTCGAGCCTTCGAAGTTTAAAAAAAATCACTACTTTTGAGCCGTTTGACCGATTTTCGCGCAGTAAACGGCCGCGGCAAGGTAAAATTCGACGTAAATCGATATTCTTTACCTATTCCAAGTATTATTTCACAGTTATTTCCAAAAACCGTCGAAAAACAAGCCATCAACGCCTTAACCACTACACCAGCTAGCCTTGCTAACGTAGATGTAAAAAGGATAATGGCTGTTTATGCTTGCTTGCATTCAAGTAAGGATATGGAATATCAATACCACCTCTAATTGACTCATTGTTGCTGAAATCAGTAATGACGTCAATGTTAACATTGACGGGCTTTCTCGGAATCTGATTGCAAGAACATACAGAGTTGAGGGCAATAGAACACCTTGTACACCTAAGAAGTAGCCCTATAAATTTTCCTGCGTAATTCAGGAACAATGGAACAGAGTTTGAATGCTGCCTTTTCAGATATGTACTTTGATTTTAGCTAGAAACTAACTTCCCCAT